>WOVY01001706.1:0-42185 GCA_013436015.1 Rhipicephalus annulatus | reverse complement strand
CATTTTTAATGGAACACCTTTTGTAAAATGTTTCGTTGTACAACAGAACTCCGAAGCCCAAAAAAGTTTCGCATGCGCAGCGGTGACAAGGACGTTTGTTTGCTTACTATATTTCCTCGCTTTACCCACTAGATGACAACGAATTGTGCAAAACCATAACTGATGAACAGCTGCCTACATCTTATAGGAGCGGTTAACTTTACCGTAACAAAGTTTTTAAAGACGATAGTCTCTCTTGGGGACCTTCAACGCAAAAATTTTGGTCTGTCTGTCTGTCGGTCCATTTGTCTGTTTGTTCATTCTTAACAGTTCTGGGTTCTTTAAGCTGGAACAGCCGATACCCCAAACGGCCTACTCCATCCACAGCACCCACCTCAGCGTTCATACTTGTATGGTTGTCAATTGAAAAAAAGAGCAATTATTGCGCATATCTGAGGCAGCATAACAACGCGTATATATTCTGTATGTGCATCTTTTGCTAGAAAAGGCACACATAAGTAGTTCTAAGGACCGTAGCGTTCATCACGCGGCGCTGACCTTGGAACGCTTGCACGAAAAGGCGAGTGTTTTCAACGCTGTCTAAGACGACACGGCGGTAGCACCTACCCGTCACTTTGCGTTATACACCTTATCACCTCTGAGACGGGCGCGCATGCCCGTCTCATCAATTTTCTGGAGCAGAACATCCAATAAACATGTTGTTCACTCTCTCCAGACGCAAGACTATTGTCTTTCGACGACATTTGCAGATTAACATGCCAATACACTGCCAATTTTTTTCCATCTTTCGAATACAAAGAGGTCATTTGCTAATAAAAAATGTTACTTGATTTTATCTACCATCTCCAACTCGGTGTGACATAGTGTGATAATACGCACTAAACATATTATTGCTTTTTTGTGTGCCCTTGATTACGACATCACGTCGCTCCCCTCATGCTTTTCAATCAGAATGCTTTTTAACTCTTTTTAGAGCTCGAAGCACCTTCTAGTATATCATTAAACCTTAAGCCACCCGCTTCTAAGCGTTGCAACACCTGTTTGATACAACAGGGGAACTGTTAGCAAATTCATGAAGCTTGTAATGAAAGGACATAAAAAAGGAGACACATAGCTACAGTGGGCGCTTTTAGTTGACAATGTAATGAACAAATTCTTTTTGCTGATTGTGAATGTCACTGTCCATTTACACAACCCAATAATCATAATGCGCACCTGCACTGCTATTCAGCGTGAGCTCCCATTTTATTTTTTGCCAAATCTAATTTGCGTGCGTCCTATGTTTTGGTTATACGTATATTTATTTCAATAATTGTTTCAGCATACCTTCAATTTTCATAGCATTGAGTCATTGCAACTTCTGGCCGCGGCACTACCTTTCTATTGTGATTTTCAGCTCTTATTTTTTGTTTTTTGTGGTCATATTTAGGACTGCTCGTTCAAAGAATATTCTTTATCTGATCTGCCCCGCGATTGTTCAGAACTATGCCATGTCTCTCACGTTGCCATCCCTCATAACTAATTCCCCTGCTGATGCAGCTTCTTCCGTTCTCATCAAAATGTATTTTCTCTTGCCCGATCAGGCAAAAACAGTAAAAAAATCACCGACATCACTGTTGTCAGTGTACATTGGTACCGGTGCATTAAAGAAGGAAATCCGTCTCAGGAAGAATCCATGCATAATATACAAGTCAATACATCGTCTTGAGTTCCTCTTGGGCAGCATACATGACCCAACGTCCAAGTGATTTCCAAATGAATTGTGCATAACCAAGCTTTGCTCACGGTAAACGAAACATTTGCGAGATAGCCTGAGGCGCTCACGTACCACGCACTTGAGTGCTTGCCGTTAAACCTCAAGGAAGATAGGACCACTGGCCCGGTGCTTGCCTCCCCGCTTGACGTTTTCGTTCTTATAGTAGACCAATATCACATGCGCAAAGTGCATCACGATTTCGTTCCGACGGTGACCTCCGCAGTCTCGAGGCGATCAATAATGTGCCACGACCACACCTATGAGCTCAATAAAGGCACACGCGTCTTAAACTCTCAGAAGATTGCTGCTTTTCGTATATGAAGCAGGTTGGCAGCAAACGCTCTTTAGAAAAGCACGTGAAGTGGTCATCCGGAGCTTCGTGTCGGTAAATATGTGCATAATCCCGCGACTTCGGGGAAATTAGAGGCTTCGCCGATGCAGTATCCGGGGATGCATTCTTTTAAACAAGCCATAAATTGTAGTTAGTCATTTGCCAAAAGGAGAGAATGTAGCCAAGAAAATTGGGAGCCCAAGTTTTGTATAGTGAGCTAGAATCTATTCTATAGCTCAATATGGCGAGCTCTATTGGGAAGATGGCGGTACTCGATGCTTGGCGTCTGCAGGCTTGACCCACTAATACTCCTAATTTTTCAAAGGCGATAGTCTTTCTTAAGGACGGGACCTTCGACGGAAAAGTTTTGGTCTGTCTGTCTGTCTGTCTGCCTGCCTGTCTGTCTGTCTGTCTGTCTGCCTGCCTGCCTGCCTGCCTGCCTGTCTGTCTGTCTGTCTGTCTGTCTGTCTGTCTGTCTGTCTGTACATTCGTCTGTTTGTGCGTCCTAACGATACCTCAAACGGCACCTAACGGCACCAACCTCATCCTCAGCGCCCGCCAATATTGCTCAAGGTTTAGCGTTCATAGTTGTGCGATTGTCAATTAAAAAAGCAAATGGTGTGCATATATGAGGCGCCATAACAACACGTCTATGTTTTGTATATCTGCATTTATACTAGAAGACGCAAACACAAGTAAGCCTATAAACTGTAGCGTTTATCGCGCTGCGCTGAGAGTGCAACGCCATGCTCAAGAAGGTGTTTTCAATGTTTTGCTACGACGACACGGTGGTGGCAACTGCTTGTCACTTTGCAATCTATACCTTATCACCTTCGATACTGGCGCACATCTTTCTCCGCGGTCGCGCACACCTTCGTTTTCGAAGATAACTGCCAGATGGCGTTCGTGTCTAACTTGCATAGATGCACTTGTTCGCCAAAAATACCATTCACCGATTTTCTTGCGTAGAACATAAAATAAACGTTTTGTTCACGTTCTCCAGATGCAAGACTATCGTCTTTTGACGACATTAACAGTGTAACATGAAGACTCGGGCCAATTTTTTTTCTCATTTTCTTCGTCATTTCTGTATTCCATTCTTACTTTTCTTCTTTCTTTAGTTTTTTTGTTACTTTCTTGCTTTCTTTCGTCGCGATACGTTCCTTCATTTTAGAGACATTGGCACTGGCAATATCATTTCTCTCTGCCCCAAACAAATTTTAATCAAAAGGGCAAAGCTTCGCACAGAACAAATGGAATAGGCAGATTATAATGTTAACGTAGACAAGCTAAGAAGTTTCGCAAGCCCCGCTGTGGCGAGGTCGTTTGTTCGTACTGCATTTATTTTCTTCCTTGACAATGAATTGTGTGAAACAAAAACTGATTTCTTCCTTGACAATGAATTGTGTGAAACAAAAACTGATTGACAGTGGTTTTACATATTCAAGAGCTGCTGTAGGCCCATGTGCTCTGATTTCGGTGCACGTTGAAAAACCCCAGGTAGTCGAAATTTCCAGAGCCCTCCACTACGGCGCCTTTCATAGTCATATGGTAGTTTTGTGACGTTAAACACCACAGGTCAATAATTAAAATAATCTTCAAGAGCGGTTAGTCTTACCACGACTGAGTGTTTTCATCTCATTTACAAAGAGGATATTTGCGTAGAGAAATGGTTTTATCGAGCATCCACATCTCGAGTCACGGAGCGCGATAACACGCCCTAAACTCATTATTGCTAGTTTTTATGCGCGCTTGATTATGCCATAAAATCACTCACCTCAAACATATCAGTCTAATCGTTAACTCTTTTAAATATGACAGTTTTTCTGGGGAACCTCCTGGCTGAGACTAGGGAACCCTCCCACCTTAGGGTGATACCGGGCGTCGCACGGAACACTGTCTCTAAATAAACGTTTATTTCTCTCTCTCTTTCTTGGGGTGCTTCAACGCAAACATTTTGGTCTGTCTGTTTGTTTGTCCGCCCTAACGATATTTCAAAATGCACCACACAATACCACAGAACACCTACCAGTGTAGAGAACAGAAACTGTACCTTTTGGCTGTTGTACCAGAACAAAATGCAAATAGGTAGCGGCGTCGTACTGAACTGCAATACCACGAGGCAAGATGGCACAGGTAGTACTATCATCATCATTGAACAGACGCATTTTTTCTCTTATTGCTGTAGGTGAAGGCTTGCTGCTGGTTTGCGCTGCTCACTTCCTCTGGTATTTTTTGTTCTCGTTGCTGAATCGCGGTTCGAGTGTTTAATTATCGCCAGGTGACCTAGCTTGCCTCGACTGGCAAAAACAACGTCAACCAAGTCAGGTTTGCATCATTTATTGCGAGTGTACAATCCGGTATAACCAATATATACGGTCGGATCCGAACAAAACAATTCACTCGTACATATTAAAAGCTTTCAACCTATGTGTAAAGACTCTCGAAAGCTATCAAGCAGATGCATATAACTGAACATCGAGATCGATGAATGAACGTCAGTATCATTGTGTTGCAGCCTTCGAGTTTAATATTGTGGCTTAAGAACAAGGGTCTGATTCTGCCGTCAGATGCGGCGCTTGCCAAGCAGCGTTGATCTTGTAGTAAAGTGAATGCTTGATATGGAATCAGGAAAAAAACTTGTACATTGCCGAATTGTACATTGCCGGGCAGTGAGAGCAATGTAGGTTTGCCAAATTTGTTAAGTAAACAATCGCGGCTGCGTGCAGTTCTGAATATTTCTCGCTCTTCAATGCTACATTGAGTACTTCACAATCGTGCAATGTCGTTGTGGTTTCGACAGGGTAGGCAGTAGTTTTAGTTCACAACCATGAGCCCATATCATAGGTATTATGCATTTAGCTGATGGGCCTAAAATTATTTCATGCTTATTACATTTATTGTTAGAGTTAAGTTACATAGTAAATTCAGCTAGAATTTCTCGTCGCAAGTAATTACCAGTCTGCTTAGTATGCAGTGAACATGTATGCTAAAGGAACAGAGTTATGAGGTGTGTTCTTGCAGATCAAAAAAGCCCAATTCAAAGAAAATAAGCTTTATGCATGCATTGTGCATTTTGTTGTTTTTAAACCTTTGTTGGTGCTCTTACAGTACACTAAACAACTGTTCAGCTCTGAGCACAATCTCTTTTTGCATAGACTTATCGATAGAACTTGAGCAGTTTTTTTCAAGCAAGCACTCTTGAAATCATCATCATCATCAGCCTGTTTAAGTCCACTGCAGGACAAAGGCCTCTCCCATGTGCCGCCAGTTAACCCGGTCCTGTGCTTGCTGTTGCCAATTTATACCCGCAAACTTCTTAATCTCATCCGCCCACCTAACCTTCTGTCTCCCCCTACCCCGCTTCCCTTCTCTGGGAATCCAGTTGGTGACCCTTAATGACCAGCGGTTATCCTGTCTACGTGCTACATGCCCGGCCCATGTCCATTTCCTCTTCTTTATTGCAGCTATGGTATCCTTAACTCCCGTTTGTCCCCTAATCCACTCTGCTCTCTTCTTGTCTCTTAAGGTTACACCTACCATTTTTCTTTCCATTGCTCGCTGCGTCGTCCTCAATTTAAGTTGAACCCTCTTTGTGAGTCTCCAGGTTTCTGCTCCGTAGCTAAGTACCAGCAAGATACAGCTGTTATATACTTTCCTCTTGCGGGACAGTGGCAATCTACTTGTCATAATTTGAGAGTGCCTGCCGAATGTGCTCCACCCCATTCTTATTCTTCTGGTTACTTCAATCTCGTGGTTAGGCTCTGCAGTTATTACCTGCCCTAAGTAGACATAGTCTTTTACAACTTCAAGTGCACTATTACCTATCGCAAAGCGCTGCTCCTTTCCGAGGTTGTTGTACATTACTTTCGTTTTCTGCAGATTAATTTTAAGACCCACCTTTCTGCTCTCCTTGTCTCACTCCGTAATCATGAGTTGCAATTCATCCCCTGAGTTACTCAGCAATGCATGTCATCGGCGAAGCGCAGGTTACTGAGGTACTCTCCATTAACTCTTATCCCTAACTGTTCCCATTCTAGGCTTCTGAAAACGTCCTGTAAGCACGCAGTGAATAGCATTGGGGAGATTGTGTCCCCCTGCCTTACACCCTTCTTTATTGGTATTCTGTTGCTTTTTTTAAGAAGCACTATGGTAGCAGTTGATCCCCTGTAGATTTCTTCCAGAATGTTTATATATATACTTCATCTACGCCCTGATTCTGCAGTGTCTGCATGACGGCTGATATTTCTACTGAATCAAACGCCTTCTCATAATCTATGAAGGCTATGTATAGTGGTTGGTTATACTCTGAGCATTTCTCTATTACCTGATTGATAGTATGACTGTGGTCAATTGTTGAGTAGCCTGTTCTAAATCCTGCTTGTTCCTTTGGTTGATTGAATTCTAATGTTTTCTTTACTCTGCTAGCAATTACCTTTGTAAATAGCTTGTATACTACAGAGAGCAAGCTGATCGGCCTGTAATTCTTCAAGTCCTTGTCATCTCCTTTCTTATGTATTAAGATGATGTTAGCGTTCTTCCAAGACTCTGGTACTCTTCCCGTCAGGAGACACCTCGTAAATAGAGTGGCTAGTTTTTCTAACACAATCTGTCCTCCATCTTTCAGCAGATCTGGTGTTACTTGATCCTCACCAGCAGCTTTGCCTCTGTGCATGCTCTCCAAAGCTTTTCTGACTTCTTCTATCATTACCGGTGGGGTATCGTCTGGGTTACTGCTAGTTCTTATAGTATTAAGGTCGTGGTTGTCTCGGCTACTCTACAGATCTCTGTAAAACTCCTCCGCTATTTTAACTATCCTATCCATATTGGTAGTTAATTTGCCTTCTTTGTCCCTTAGTGCATACATCCGCCTTTTGCCTATCCCAAGTTTCCTCTTCACTGCTTTGACGCTTCCTCCGTTTTTCAGAGCGTGCTCAATTCTCTCCATGTTATACCTTCTTACATCGCATACTTTACGTCTATTAATCAGCTTCGAAAGCTCTGCCAGTTCTATTTTGTCTGTTGTACTTGACACTTTCATGATTTGACGCTTCTTAATTAGGTTCTTCGTTTCCTGGGAAAGCTTGCCGGTGTCCTGTCTAGCTACCCTGCCTCCAACTTCCACTGCACACTCCGTGATGATACTCGTCAGATTATCATTCATTGTATCTACGCTAAGGTTGGTTTCCTCGCTAAGAGCAGAGTACCTGTTCTGCAGTGACACTCTGAATTTCTGTACTTTCCCTCTCAGTGCTAGCTCAATGATTGGCTTCTGGCGTATCAGTTTCTGTCGTTCCTTCTTCAAGTCTAGGCGGATTCGAGCCCGTACCATTCTATGGTCACTGCATCTTACCTTGCCAACCACTTCCACATCCTGCACGACTCCTGGGTGCGCAGTCATTATAAAGTCTATTTCGTTCTTATTTACGCCATTAGGGCTCCTCCATGTCCACTTGCGGTTTTCTCGTTTTCGGTAGAAGGTATTCAAAATACGCAGATTATTGCGTTCTGCGAATTCTACTAGTAGCTCTCCTCTGGCGTTTCTAGTGCCGATGCCATAGTCTCCTACTGCCTGGTCTCCAGCCTGCTTCTTCCCTACCTTTGCATTAAAGTCGCCCATTACTATAGTATACTGTGTTTTCACCTTACTCATTGCAGATTCCACGTCTTCATAGAAGCTTTCAACTGAAGCGTCATCATTGCTGGATGTAGGCGCGTAAGCCTGTACTACCTTCATTTTGTATCTTTTATTCAGTTTAATTACAATGCCTACCACCCTTTCATTAATGCTATAGAAATCCTCTATGTTGCCAGCTATGTTTCTGTGAATTAGGAACCCTACTCCCAGTTCTCTTCTGTCTGCCAAGCCCCGATAGCAAATGACGTGCCCATTCTGTAGCACAGTATAGGCCTCATCTGTCCTCCTAACCTCACTCAGCCCTATTATATCCCATTTAATGCCTTCTAGCTCCTCGAATAATACAGCTAGACTTCCCTCACTAGATAACGTTCTAACGTTAAACGTTGCTAAGTTCACGTTCCAATGGTGGCCTGTCCGTATCCAGAGATTCCTAGCACCCTCAGCTGCTTTGCAGATCTGACCGCCGCCGTGGTCAGTTGCTCCGCAGCTGGTGGGGACTGAGGGCCGTGAGTTAATTGACGAATGCCTACGGGAGGGGGTGGCCAGATACTGCACCAGGGTGGCCAATCCTTCTCTGGTGAGATCATCGGTGCGTACCGGCTTTAAGCCGGTACGATCAGACAGTAGTGGGAATGCTCCATGCATGTCTTCCTTATTGTTGTTCAGCAGCGTTGGCGGCCACCCACCACGGAGCCCAACGAGGAGACGCTACAAGGTTAAAAATGCTGAAACCTGCAGACGCCAGCCGTACAACGCCACTATAACCCAATGCGCCTAGACCAAGGTAGGTTATTGCACAGGGCTAACCCTAGCCGCCAGGAAGTTTGGAAGTAAACGGAAGAGAGTAGAAGACAGGACAGATAAATAGTAAGAGATAAAGACGAAGATGTAGGGAGAGAGAGATAGGAAAAGGCGACTGCCGATTCCCCTGGGTGGGTCAGCTCAGGGGTGCCGTCTACGTGAAGCCGGGGCCAAAGGGGTGTGTTGCCTCTGCCGGGGAGCCTTAACGGTTCAATCACCCAGCGTCGGCTCAACCCCCAGGATCCCCTTTTCCTCGCACACGGCAAATCCACGCACGGCTAGGCGTGGGAGGGAGTCGAAACTCCCCCGTTAGCTCGGGTTCGTGGTGTCGCTACACACCAAACGCCTACTTACGCAGGCGCCCCTCGGTGGTTCAGTGGTAGAATACTCGCCTGCCACTCTTGAAATCAATTGGTGGCAAATGAGGTGAATCTGTCCAATTGCTGGATCAATAAAGGTCACATTTATTACACACTTGTTCTTGTGTTTACTTTGCAGTATACTTGTGCTTGAAAGCTGCAGTTGGTTTCTGTCTGCTACGTTTAGAGGGTTGGACTTGAAATACGCACTATCTTGCAGTGTGGCTGTGGATAAGCCAAGATCATTGATGTTTCAACTACCTGTACGATTTCCTAGATTTTTTCGTGAGGGTAGGGCACGGAATTTCACTTCATAGTGGGAGATACTATAGCTATGACAAATAAATTTAAACAAAAGCAGATGTGCTCAAGGAAATCTGGGACGTTTCTCTGAAGAATAAACAGTACCGCATCCAATGAACACAGTCTTCCTCATCACGACAGCATTCACGTGTTTGAGGAAGCTGTGCTGGAAGTGCTCATCACCTTAATGATTTAATATTTTAGGAGCACATTGAGCATATGTGCAAAGATAAAGCAATTGTGTGCAGCCTAATGAGCTTTAGCGATTTTTTTTTGTAAACTAGTAAAAGCAAAGCACAGTTAAGACAAAACAGTTGAACACCCTCACTGCGAGGGTGTTCATTTTGTAATGCAAATATTTATTTCTAACGATTTGCAGGTCATCCATCAAGTGATCATGAGTCGTACAGGAGTGGGCCACTTTAGACTGATTCTGGCTTGCAGAGATTAAAACAAATGACATTGTAGCCTCGCAGGAGATAAGACTGCTTTTCGAAACATCTGTTCTGACACCTCGTGTTGACAAATTTTGTTATATTTTAAAGCTTTCATTTTTAGGGTCAGTTTGGTTCCCCTGAACCAATGCGAACTGGTTCACAGCAGTGCACGAGAAGTTCAAATCGTGTGCAGCACGAGTGCAGCAGTGCGACACCACAAATGAGTGACTAGGTGGAATCCTTATTTCTGTTCGCCTAATTGAATGAGGTGCAAACATATTCACGAAACATGCCACGTTTGCACAGGCGAGTATGGCACCTACGTCTAATACTATGTTGTTTGTTAAGCTCTGCGTGCGGCTGCGCCAAACCAGTGCCGTCGGAGTAAGAGGTACAGAAAAATCATGAACTTGTTTTAGTGCTGTACCTCTCCTCGACTTTTTGAAATGAATGGCATGGTTTAGAAGATGCCATGCTGAAACGAATGGCGAGGCGCAGAACTATGTAAGGAGGAGGACGATTGAGAGAGGAAGGACAGGGAGGTTAGCCAGTTCTCAGACCAGCTGGCTACCGTGTACTGGGGAAGGGGGTAAGGGTGATAAAAGAAGAGAGAAAAGAGACGTTGAAAAAAAGGAGAGAAGGTTATTAGATGATGCACGACGCTGCTTACAGTCTGTCTCTAAGACCACTTGCCCGCAGAAAGCGCAACAACGCTCTCAATGGCTTGCGTTCAGAGGACGGTCTCGACCAGTGTACTAATACCCTTTCTTCCGACAATTGGTGATTGTCTAGTCTATCTAAAGCTTTCGACAGTTCTTTTCTTGGCTCACTGAAGTGAGGACGCTCGCAGAGAAGTTGAGAGAAAGTCTTTGCGCAGCCACAGTTGTCACATGTCGGGCTGCTCTTATGCAGCCCGACATGTGACATTATGGGGTGCATCGGTACGAGCCATGCAACTGTATGCTGCACGTTTTTTTTTTACTTCATGTGCTACAGACTACCTGTGCTTGGCAAGGCTCGCATAAGAAACGTACGCGTCCTCCAGTCATTACAAGCTCAAGCACTGAGAATATGCCTCGGGCTTCCGAGATGCGCATCCTCAGCAGCGATGGTCGCAATCGCTCATGAACACCCTACCACAACCTACATTAGTGTCGATAGTTTAAGAACGCACATAAGGCATGCCACCCGGATTCAATCTCATCACCTCGCCTCCCTTCCAACTTCCAGGCCACGTTCTGCGTTCTGCTCCATTATTGCTCCACATCGCACGGTGGTTCCCACAAAATTCACGCACGCAGCAAGACCGTTGTTACCATTGTGGTGTCTACATCCACTGAAAGCCCAGATAACCATCCCCGGAATGCAAATTAAGAAACATCTGTCAAATTTTGCTCTGAAACAAACAACATTACTGTTTCTACATGAGAAACACAGTGGACGCATTCACATTTACAGGGATGGGTTGGTCACTTCAGCAAGTTCGACAGGCGCAGTGGTATTTCCGGAGAAATCCATCACGATAAAGTTCAGGACCTCGCATCTGACATCATCCACGGCGGCAGAACTCGCCGCCTTCGTGCCGCTCTGGAGTTCTTTGTTGAAGAACCGCAGCAGACATGGTGAATCTTCTCCGACTCCAAAGCAACCCTCCAGGGCATTGCCTCGTCATATCGTCATGAACCAAACGAACATCTGATTGCTGAAATACGACTGCGTCATCACCGGGCTATAGAGAAACAACATGACATAGCGTATCACTGAATACCAGGCCACTGCAGCATTGATGAAAACGACCGTGCATATGAAGCAGCCCGATTTGCTCATGAGGATGCCCCTTGTGCAGCTATTATATTATCAAGAAGGGACGCCGCTGCAAGGCTTCGATCACTTGCACGAGAACTGATACCCGCTCAGTTGAATTCACTGGCATTTACCAACGTCCGCTTTCATAATTTGGACCCACACCTAAAGCTCCGTCTTCCATCAGGAATAACCAGAGAGACACTTTTGTGCCGTCTGTGGATTGGGGTGGCCTTTACGAATGCTTATTCGTTTCGAATCGGAATGGCAGAACTTTGTGAACAGGATCATGTGGCGCAGGGGAATCGAACAAACCCCTGAGCACACAAGTGTATTAGCATTTTACCCCAATCAGAATATGGACACTATGTCTGTAATCAAACCTGTGTTGTTGAGCTCACCAGTGCCACACAATCCAACTAATATTGTTTCAGTTTCAGTGTTATTGAAATGTAGATTCCATGCCACAGCTGACAGCCAATGCATGTCGCCAATCTAAAGCACCTCCTCACGATATGCGTGGTAAAACGTTCACAAATACAGCAACGCATGTGTGAGGTTCGAGATGACCTGCTGTAGTGGACGTTGAGATGTTTCAACGTGCTTGCAGAGTGGACATTCAGGGGTAGTCATCCTGTCGTTGCATGGCAGTCTGGGAAAACAAGTAACATCGCCAGACATTGATAAGCATAATCAATGCATAAAATTTTCCAAAGTAAACAGATAAACTCAGTTAACTAGTAAATAGGCAGTATTTTATACATAAATGTAATGGTTTTCATAACACATGTATCACTCAGAGCTGCTTCTTCAGAAGTCATGTCATGTAGCAGGTTTCTTGAGCATTGTGCAGAGCTGCTTCCATGTCAGGTAGGCAAGACTCGCTCGCTGGATTCTCTGCCGACCGGTTGTGCTTTCGCGATCTCCGACAACAACGTAGCTCTGGCTGACTGAATGAGCCCTACGCTATTTCTTGTCGCCGACAAGAGCTCTCGCCAGTGTTGCCCCGTCATCAGACTCCTGCAAACGTGTTCTTCTTTCCTGTCTTTTCCTTACTTCCGTCGCTCCCTGTCTCCCCACCTTGCTCTCTCTTTCTTCTCTCTTTATCTCTCTACCTTTTAATCCTATCTTTTTATTCCCTTCTCTACCCCAATCCCTCGTGAGCTACTGTTGAGGTGTCCTCCTCCTAAGAGACAATTACGGGGATCACTTTTCTCTTATTTTCTTTGTAAAATCACCCCCCCCCCCGAGGTAGGCCAGGTCGCTGTGACAGAAAAAGAACTATTGTGGGCATTTAGTATACGCATCCTCTTCACCGGTACATTATCATCATTATCATGTGTGGCTCATGCATCCTCGTCGTTGTCGCGTAGCATCATCATCTTGGCTCATTCATCGTAGCTGTCGGCTACCGGTTCCTTGGGCCTAATAAAAGGTAGTCTAAACCAAGACTTCATACGTGGTGGAGAGTGCTGTTAGATCCCCCGCCATCCTCTCGATCACTCCACCCCCTGGAGCTACGTTCAGGTCGCCGCTTGGGCCAGGTGTCCGGAAATATGTCGCACCAAGATGAGGCCGGTGGTGCAGCCGTTCCCACTCAACCACCGCGTGCCGCGCCTTCTCACGTCATCAACAGCCTCCAGCGTGAGCCCCATCCCTTCGCTGGTATGCGCGGGGAAGATTGGGAAGAATGGCTGGACGATTTCGAACGTGTCAGCGCTGCTAACCGGTGGGATAACACCTACAAACTCGGTCACGTATCATTCCACCTCACGGGTGTCGCGAAGACGTGGTTTCTCAACCACTTCATCGACATCCCCGACTGGTCAGCCTTCAAAGATCAGCTTCGCCGTGTCTTTGGTACACCGGCTGTTCGTTCGGCTCTCGCAAAGAAAGCTCTTGCGACTCGGAAACAGCACATCGGGGAGTCGTACACATCCTACATCGAGGATGTTCTTTCACTTTGCCGCCGGGTTGACACACCAATGACAGAATCAGACAAGGTGCGCCAGCTTCTTAAGAGAATTGCACCCGTCGCATTCAATGCCCTAGCGATCCAGAATCCGGCTACCGTTGCTGACGTTGCGACAACCTGTCAGCGCCTCGAAGAACTTGAGTCTATGCGCCTACAATCAGACAGTGACGCGGCCCGTATTACGACTGATCCAAACCTGCGAGGCACGATAAGGGTGATTATACGTGAAGAATTAGAATCAATGGGATTCACACTACCTTCAGTGTGTCCCGTTTAGTTCTCTTCAACGTCATTGCGGGATGTCATCAGGGAAGAGCTCACGTCCATGACCCACATGGCCAACCTGCAGCCCATTGTCTCTCGTACTCTACCATCGTTCCTGCACACCGCCGCCGCACCACTAGACACCGTCAGCTCGACGTCCCCGCTACGAACGTACGCGTCGGTTGCTGCCGCACCTCCCACAAGCTTTCTCACGAGCTTTTCATCACCACCGCGTGAGCCGTCACCTGTCCCCCTGACTTCTCTCTCTCCTGGTGCAGTTAGCGCAAGCTACTACCCTCCTCATCGATCGACTCGGCCTACGTGCTATTATTGCGGCTATCGTGGTCACATTGCACGCTTTTGCCGCAAGCGTCAGCAAGACGAGCGCCGAGGGTATAACATACGCGAACGGGATTATACCGCAGGAGCCTTGTACCAGGGTCACCGTTATTCGTCACCGCCGCGTCGGTCTCCATCTCCGCCAGCATCGGGTGAACTGCGCAGTAGTCACCGATCAACCCGACGCCGTTCACCATCGCCTTACCGGCGCTCTTCTTCTCCTCTTCAGCCTGCTTCCCTTACTTCTGATCGGCGTCCGGAAAACTAAGCGATGCAGTTTTTGGAGGACAAACTGCATTCCAACACAGGACTCCAATTCCTCCAGCGCGCCCCTACAATATAATTGCGGTCACAGTTGAGGGAGTGGAGGTTGATGCTTTGGTGGACACTGGGGCTGCGTTTTCTGTTATTCGTGCTGTTTTGTGTGCTCGTCTTCGAAAAGTCACGACGCCTTATGATGGACCGACACTGGTTACAGCCCAGGGAACAATGATTCGCCCTTCCGCTCTCTGTACTGCCCGTGTACTAATCGACAAAATTCTTCATCATATAGAATTTGCTGTGCTATCCCCGTGCTCTCATGAACTCATTTTAGGCTGGGACTTTCTTTCCTCTGCTTCTGCGGCTATTTGCTGTGCGCAACGTGTCGTTCATCTTACTGACACGGACAACTTGCTCAACGACGAAACCTACAGGCCACTTCGACTCATCGCTGCAGTAGACATCGAGTTACCAACAAACGAACATCAATTAGTGACAGTTTTGTCCAACGACGTCGACTCTGGTGACATTTTGGTCACTCCGTCACCGTGTTGCCTTAATAAAGGCATAGCTCTGGCATCAGGTGTGGCTCGCTTCAACAACGGATCAACTGTCCTCGCTGCTACAAACACCACACAAGATAAAATTTTACTACCACGGGGCACTACTGTCGCCTGCGTTGCCGATCTGCAGCCTGTGTGCGTTGTGCCTCTTACCCCTGTCTCCTCTAAAGGCCATCTGCAGATCATGCTGTTTCCTCGGCCTTTACAGCAGCCATCAACAAAGACTTGAATGACTCACAGAAGCAGCAGCTGCTTGATTTGTTGGAAAAGCATGCAAACTCCTTTGACGTTCATTCATCCACCCTGGGCCAGACAACTGCTACTGCACATCGTATTCAGACCGACGGAACATCCATTGTGCACCGCCGTCCGTACCGCGTCTCTCTAGCTGAACGAAAAATCATTGAAGAAAACGTAGACGATATGCTCCAACGGGAGATAATCTGACCCTCAACCAGTCCTTGGTCGTCGCCCATCGTTCTGGTACGTAAAAAAGACGGTTCCGTACGATTTTGTGTAGATTACCGAGCACTCAATAAGATCACTAGAAAGGACGTATACCCCATGCCACGCATCGACGACGCCCTAGATTCCTTACAGGGTGCTGAATACTTTTCGAGCCTCGACTTGCGTTTCGGCTATTGGCAAATCCCCATGCACGAAGATGACAAAGAAAAAACTGCGTTTGCAACCCCGGACGGCCTATACGAATTCAATGTTATGCCGTTCGGTCTATGCAATGCGCCCGCAACTTTTGAGCGCATGATTGACACCGTGCTGCGTGGCCTGAAATAGAAGACTTGCCTATGTTACCTCGATGACATTGTTGTCTTTTCATCGACATTTCCTCAACATCTGCAACGCTTGGACGAGGTCCTGACTTGTCTTGCGGGCGCTGGTCTTCAAATTAACACCAAAAAGTGCCATTTTGCCAGCAGATCTATCAAGGTACTCGGTCATGTTGTGAGCAAGGACGGAATTCGCCCAGACCCTGATAAAACTGCTGCAGTGCTTCGCTTCCCTCGCCCTGACAAACCAAAAGATTTGCGAAGTTTCCTTGGTCTCGCCTCTTACTTTCGTCGATTCATAAAAAACTTTGCCTCCATAGCCGCACCACTTCATAGGCTATTTGCTTCCGGCATGCCCTTTCAGTGGTCTCAGGAATGTGAATCGGCTTTCGACAGGTTGAAGAGTGCCCTCACGACCGACCCTGTACTTGCTCATTTTCGCGATGATGCACCGACCTTCCTGCACACAGACGCTAGCGGCCGCGGTTTAGGAGCCATGCTCCTGCAACGCGAAAACTCTTCGCGAGAGCGAGTCGTTGCATACGCCAGCCGCGTCCTCTCCGCAGCCGAGAGGAACTACACGATCACCGAGCAGGAGTGCCTCGCCATCGTTTGGTCAGTACAGAAATTTCGTCAATATCTGCATGGCTGCCATTTCACCATTGTGACCGACCACCATGCTTTATGTTGGCTTTAGACACTCAAGAACTTGTCGGGACGCCTCGGACGCTGGATTCTACGCCTCCAAGAATATGATTTTGAGATCGTGTACAAGTGTGGCAGGAAGCATAGTGACGCTGATGCTCTTTCTCGCTGCCCACTACCAGCGACTCCACTTGGGGTTTCCGCCATCAATTTGCACAACACGCCCTCGGAGTCCACGTCTACGACGGTTTCCTCTCTCGCCTCTATGGACCAGCTGCCTTCGGACGACCCGCACGATTTTCCTTCTCGACAGTTGGCTGACCCATACTGTCGACGTATTATAGACTACCTCACTGGCAGTTCCCGTCCACCTAATGCAAGGCTCCGTCGCCAACTCTCGCAATTTAAGCTGGACAACTCGGTGTTGTACCGCAAAATATACCATCCTGACGGTCAGCGCTGGGTTCCTGTTCTACCCCGATCGCTTCGGTCCGAAGTCCTCAGGGCACTTCATGACCATCCGACTGCTGGTCACCTTGGTTACCATAAAACCTACGATCGCCTTCGAAGTCGGTTTTATTGGCCAGACATTACCACTAATGTAGCTCAGTACGTCGGGTCCTGCACTACCTGTCAATGCAGAAAACTACCAACATCTGCTCCCGCCGGTAAACTACAGCCTCTTCCGTGCCCAGCCACACCATTCGAAGTTTTAGGCGTCGATCCTTATGGCCCCCTCCCAGTCAGTGCTGCTGGAAACCGGTGGATAGTAACAGCCATTGACCATTTGATGCCCTATGCCGAGACGGCATCCGTTACTACAGGTTCAGCTTCTGAGATTGCCGATTTCATCCTCCGAGCCATTATACTGCGTCATGGGGCTCCACGTGTGTTGCTCAGTCACCGTGGAAGGGCCTTTGTTTCACAACTAGTGAACGAACTTGTTCAGGCCTCCGGCACAACTCACAAGACTGCCTCTAGTTATCACCCCCAGACTAACGGCCTCACTGAGCGATTCCACCACACTCTTGCTGACATGATCGCCGCCTATATTCAACCAGACCACAAAAACTGGGACGTTGTTCTACCATTCGTCACTTTCGCCTACAATACGGCCATTCAGCGAACAACCGGCTACTCGCCATTTCACCTAGTTTATGGACGCTCCCCTACTTCTTTCCAGGACGTCTCCTTCTTTACCTGCCAAGCGAATTCATCTCCATGCTCTTCAGAGGAATACGTTTCACGACTCGCACAGTGCCGCCAACGAGCTCGTATAAACACTGAAGCCCGCCAGCAAGACAGAAAGCTAGTTTATGATGAATCGCATCGTGATGTATCCCTCCAACCTGGAGACGAAGTGCTCCTGTTGACGCCTGTTCGCACACCTGGTTTGTGCGACAAATTTCAGCCTCGGTTTATTGGGCCGTACACAGTTCTTGAAAAGACTTCACCAGTGAATTATCGCGTGACGCCACTTGCAGCCCCAGCAGATCGCCGTTATCGAACTACTGAGGTCGTCCATGTCTCCCGTATGAAGCCCTTCATGCGACGTTCTTTGTCCCCTTGACTTGCCGCGGCCAGGCTGGCCGCTTTCACGTGGGGGGAATTGATGTGGGCATTTAGTATACGCATCCTCTTCACCGGTACATTATCATCATTATCATGTGTGGCTCATGCATCCTCATCATTGTCGCGTAGCATCATCATCTTGGCTCATTCATCATAGCTGTCGGCTGCCGGTTCCTCGGGCCTAATAAAAAGTAATCTAAACCAAGACTTTATACTATATATGATTTAGGTGACGCTTTCTTTCTCACACTACAAAAAAAATCACGCTCATAAATATGTGATGCTTATCAAGTGCGACTGTGGTAAACCATTACCTCGTAAGGTACTTGCACTAATATGTGGGCTAGCTTTGAAGACACATGCGAAGTGACAGTGATGCATTTGCATTCTTTCATCGCAACGGCGTGGTTTGTCTTACCTGGCGATACAAGTTCAGAATTAACTATTGAGTTAGCGACTCGTTCCAATGTGAAGCCACGCCGCAAATAACGCACGTTTTTGCAGTGACAGAACGACACGTTAAATATTTTATAAGTTAATATTGCAATGTGCTGCCTCCACGTGACACTCCCGAAATCATTGGAAAAAAAGAAAACTACATGTGTCGAAACGAAACAGCTAGCCCAGCAAGCAACCGTCCTGAAGAAAAAAAAAACTTAAGTGGTTTCTACTGACCGGCCCGTAATTCTCCGTCTTGCAACGGGTGTTCATTCGATGAAAGCTTCAACGGTCGCTTTGTTCCTGGAAGTCACATGAATTTACTTCGTGAAAGCATTTCAACGAGTCAAAATAAACAGAACGAAAGAGAGTCTGTCAGCCGGTAGTGGCTCGAAATACTTACAGCAAAACAAAACAGTGCGAGACGCCTCCGAAAGTACCACGAGCCATGACCTGCCATTGCTACCGTAGGCCGCTAAATATCTTGAAATGAGGATGATGATGTCAATGAACTGCTGCTGACAATGAGTCAGCTGGAGCGAAAACCAATACAAAAAGATTGATGACCACACATGTTTAAAAAAATTCTTTGCTATAAGAACGAATTCTTTTTTGTTTGTGCAGCGATACGCAAATATGTAGTATTCGATGATTTTAGAATGTAAACGTGGCCCCGACGAGGACGCACCTACAACGATGTGCAATAGCGCGAATGGCGGCACCCATGCGCTGCATAACGGAGGGGTTAGTACTTCCACTTGGCGTGTCTGAAGCCGAAACGTGCCGCGGTGTATTTTTCCGCCCCCTGCGAGTGCTGCCAACCTGCGAAGTCGCTTCTTCTTTCTCTAGAGTGAGAAAATTTTCTAGATTTCTCCAAAGTTTTATGGCGAGAGATTATTCGAGGACTAATGTGTTTGTGCTGTGGAAAAGATTTTCCAAGTTCTCTTTTATGATATAATGGTGCACTTTTTTGAATATATTTACCAAAATCACTGTGCTGAAAGTAAAAAAATGTTGCAGTACGCATTGATAAACTTCAAACGACATTTTATTCAATGAAATCACAAAATAAAACGGTAATCACATTGGGGCGGGGACACTTAATATTGGAGTATTTAATTTAAATCCCCAAAGAAAGAAGCAATCCATTTGACCGAAGAATGAATAATATATCAAAATGATGTTTACGAACACTGCGAGCCGAGCTCTTCAATGCGAAACTTGGGAATATTACACTACGATACAGTGCCCTTGTAGTAGCATGCAGGTTTCATAATAATAATAATAATAATAATAATAATAATAATAATAATAATAATAATAATAATAATAATAATAATAATAATAATAATAATAATAATAATAATAATAATATTATTAATAATATTATAATAATAATAATAATAATAATAACCAGGACGAGCTTGTTATTTTGCAACTCTCCTTCAGAAATTGCTTGGTGGTGTTTACATAAAACATCAAAACAAAAACGTACTCTCTAGCTTTGCCAGGATATCTGACGCAGGATATCGTGACGAAAAATAGTTTAATCACAAAAGAATAAAATGTCATGGGGCAGTTCATCCTTCACCAGCTGCTGAATGGTTACGAAAAGATATGTTTATTAGAAATGTTGACTGCCATATATTCGTTTGAAACATATCTTTGCAGTCTTCCACCAGCTACCTTTTCTTCCATTTTTTTTCATTTCTGCAAATAACCGCATACATACAGCGTACTGCTCTTGCCGCGCTTTTCACAGAAACCTTGGTGACCTTGGCGGAGCCATATGGCTCCATAGGGCAGCTCACTAGCACCGTGACAGCATTCGCAAAGAAGGGAAAACGATGAAAAAAGAACAACAAACCACAGAAAAAATGCCTTGGGTGAAAAGCGACAAAATGGGAGATTAGTGTGAAGGAAAAAATATACTCAGTGTACTCGAGAGAAAGCACTTTTTCTTTGGTTCTAACTGGTATTAAGGCAATCGACGTCGAACACGGACGGCAGGTAATGAAATTAAATGAAGCGGGGGAGAGAAGAGCGCTGACACAGCGTTAAAGACGGAGATCGGCCCCATCACCCCCTTGCCCTCCGCGAAACCGCTACTACGCATGGCACAGGACTTTTGGGTGAGTGTAGAGTGGGTGTAAAAGAAAAGAAGTGTGGCAGAATGAACTAAAATCAGGTTATGGGCGGGAAGTCCATTCGTTGATGTGCTTGCTTCATATGGACGCCAAACTTTTCCTTGATGGTGAAAAATTTCCCTTTTCCCCGGTATACAGCCAAAATCTCCTAGATCTAGAGAAAATTCCCTAGAGTTGGCAGCACTGCCGCGACAGGTGATCACTTGAACTTGCGGGTTCTCGGGCCCTGACGATTTTTTAAACGGCTGATCTTATCCGCAGCGCCGACCAATATTGCTCAAGTTTCAGCGTTCTTACTTGTGCGATTGTGCATATTGCACATATATAATAATTGCGCATATCTGAGGCATCAAAATAACATGTCAGTATTTTGTATGTAAGTCTTTATACTAGGGAAGGCATACATAACTAAATCTAAGGATTACAGCGTCTATCAAATTGCGCTGACAATTTAATGCGATGCTCAAAAAGGCAAGTGTTCCCAATGCTTTGCTAAGACGACACAGTGGTGGCACATGCCAGTCACTTTGCGTTCTACACCTTATCGCCTCCAAGACGGGCGCGCAAGCCTTCCTTCGTGTTCGAATATAACTGCCAGATAACGCTCATGTCTAACGTGCCTTAACGTGTCTTGATGCGCTCCTTTGCCTTCGCTGCACGGATCGAGAGTCTTTAACGCAGTGGCTCCAGAATACAACTCACAGATTTTCTCGCGCAGAAGATCAAATAAACGTGTTGTTCACTCTCGCCAGACGCAAGACTGTCGTGTTTTGACGACATTTGCAGTGAAACATAAAGATACGGGGCCAGTTTTTTTATACGTCGAATCACCTAGTAGTATATCATGAAATTTTAAGCCACCCGCTTCCAACAAATCCAACACCTGCTTCCAACAACAGAGGAATGCGATGAGAATTCACGAAGCATGTAATAAAATTACATGAAAGATGGAAACACATCGGTATAGTGGGTACCTCTAGTCGTCGTTATACTGAAGATATTCTTTCTGCCAAGTCTGATTGCCACTGTAGTTTAACACAACCCGATAATCAAAATTAGCACCTTCGTTGCTCTCCGCCGTGAGCTCCCGCCTCCCTTTTTTATGGCGAAATCTGATTTGCGTGCGTCATATTTTCGGGTTATGCATAATTTTATTTCAATAAACTTTGATTTAGCATATATCCCTTTTCTATAGTATTCAGTCATTGCAATCTCTCGCCGCTTCACTACCTGATCTACTGTTACTTTGAAGCTCCTATTTTTCAATTTCGGTGTGAAGTTCAGGAGTGCTACTTCTGTTATTCGTTATCTCACGATTTTAAACTTCTTAGCAACCAGAATATTTGCGTATTGATAATGCGTTAGGCAAGAAAAAGTAGTGAAAACGCAATACACATGTGCAACTCTTAGAGCAGCTGGTGACCCTTGCCAGGCAAAACCTATTGCATGAACTTCTGCCTAACTGTGAAGTGGTATTTTCCTCGTTTAGCCTGGAAGGAAGTTTGCTACGTCTACGTCCCTGATATCAAGACTACCTTCTATACACTAAAGAACCTGCACTCTGCAAGACGTTAACCGCATCTGAAGAGACATAAGTACGCATGCACCATTATGACCCCACAATGAATATTGAAAACGTTTGAGGGAGTAAGCTCATAGCTTCTCTTGAAGGGGTAGTCTCGATTGCTTATTGCGCTTTATTATTGTACAGGTACTCTGGTGGCCGGGATGACTAAATCTGGTCATTGCCTGAACTGAATTTTACGTTAAGAATATTGATAGGTAAATTTTTCGATTGCTTATTGCACTTTATTATTGCACAGGTACTCTGGTGACCGAGATGACTATCGTTAACTGAATCTGGTGATTGCCTGAACTTTACGTAGGAATATTGATAGGAAATTTTGGCGCAACAATAACTGTAATTGTTTTCGTGAATGGTAGGTTCTGCTAAAGATTGAGTGGAGCGGGAACGTTGTAGACGGTACGCGCGAAGATGCCTCGCTTGCCAGACTTATAAGTTGCGTCATCGACTCTTCATCCCAATGTTTTAGTTAATCGTGTTTAGATGCTTCACAAGGTTTTAGAAAGAACATGTAACCGTGAGATTATTACACAATTTAGTATTTTAATTTTTCAAGCGCAAGTGCGCCTCTCGAAACGATGGCCCTCTGCAGAGCTTAAATTGTTTTGGGCATTCACATTCTTTGAAACCACAGGTTTAGGACCTAAAAATGAGCGGAGCATAAATGAAGGGTCGATGTGTCTTCTGGTGCTAGAAACACCATCAATATTCGGAGAGGCAATTTTCGAACATAATTCCGTCTGCACTGCGCAGGCTGATTTCGGGAAGTAGTGGGCTACTATCCTAAAAAATCCATACACATGATTACTTGAGCCAAGTAACATTTTCCGAACAAACCACAAAAAGTACAGCTGAGACGAAGAAAACTACGAACCTTAATGTCCTTGAAAAAAGGTGCTCGGAAAGTGAAGAGCCTCTCATACTTCAACAGACCACATCCATTAGAAAGGTAATGAGAAATTGTCAATAGTTACATATAAAGAAGAATATGCCCCTCCAGAATTCAGTAATGTCTTTTGGTTATTTCTCGTGTCTAGTTTACTATGATTAGGAGACTTATTTGAGTTAATTATGTGTGCTTTGCATGCTACTATACCTTTCATGTTCTCGAAAAAATTATGCAAGTTAGGACATGATTATGCCGACCTATAGTCACTACAATCTTGCGTGTTCGGCATCCAGGCATGGAACATCTTTTGAAGAATGAAAAATATGAGTATTGCTTCTGGCAATAGTTTCAGTCCCCTCGTATTTTTTTTGTGGACATGAAAGGTTTTTCTGAGATAAAAAAACCCAGCATATCCACGGAGTGAATGCTGATGAGTGGGGCGAAGCGTCCGCTCGTCCGCGCACCAATCTGAACGACCGTTGGTGCATCCATCCGTTGGTCTGTGAATATGTCCTTGCGTTCATTCGTGCGTCCGTCCATGCATTCGTCCATCAGCGCGTCCGTCCATCCATCCACCCATCCAGGCGTCCGTCCATGCATTGTCTGTCTGTCTGTCTGTCTGTCCGTTCATCCATCCATCCGTCCATCCATCCTTCCGTCCATCCGTCCGTCCATCCATCCATCCATCCATCTGTCTGTCTGTCTGTCTGTCTGTCTACTACTACTGCTACTACAGATACATACATGCATACATACATACGCGCATACATACATACATACATACATACATGCATACATACATACACACACATACATACATACATACATACATACATACATAAATTGTGGACGCATGACCCATGGCCTAGGGCACTTCAACCCCCAAAACGAACCTTTGAAAATTGCAGGAGCTGTACACAAGGACTGTCCATATAAAGTACGCCATACAAAGTCCGTCTTTTTTTGAAAATCGTTATGCCTTCATTAAATTGCACGGTCCACTGTTATCTTCACAATGAGTGCCAATTAGGCTATTATAAGTATATATATAGATGTTAGACAACTTATATTATCTTTATACAGAGTCATAACCAAGGATCTTTGATATCTTCAATAAAGTCGAGATCAGAGTACGGGTAGTATTTTTGTCAGGAAGGCTGTGAAATTATTGCTCAGACCTACCGGCCAGGAACTGAAATGTATATGTAGGAGACAATATACATGGCAACTAAGAGATTACACAGAAGGACATATTGTGACGACGCGAGATTGACGAGTACACAAAGCGCCTCAAACAAATACGATTTATCAATCGCAGGAAACAGACTGCAACGACTTCTTCATCTTTTGCCCTCGGCCAAAGACACTCGCGCTGCTTCGCTGTCCTTACCACTGGCACATACGCGCGTAATTATTACCCCTTTAAAAAAACATCGTCCCGATGTTAAACGTTTGAGAAGCAAGGCGACACCAAAACTGCACAGTTAGTCACTGAAAGTAAGGCTTCATTCGAAGCACGTGGACAATTTCTGGTGAATGTCTGCGCCGCTTTGAACACTGCATGCCGTCCGGAACAAACTCGTAGTTGACGTCACTAATGCGTCGCAGAACCTTGTAGGGTCCGAAGTATCTTCGCAACAGCTTTTCGGAAAGCCTACGCTGACGAACAGGTGTCCATACCCATACTGTGTCATCCACGTTGTATATGACGGGTCTGTGCCGGAGGTTGTAATACTTGGCATCGTCGTCTTGCTGTTTGGTGATTCGCAACCTGGCAAGTTGTCTGGCTTCTTCTGCTAGCTGGGTAAATTCTTCGGCGTCTGTCTCATTGCCATCATTTT
Organism: Rhipicephalus annulatus; assembly: GCA_013436015.1. NCBI lineage: Eukaryota > Metazoa > Arthropoda > Arachnida > Ixodida > Ixodidae > Rhipicephalus > Rhipicephalus annulatus. The sequence goes on along the minus strand of WOVY01001706.1, from coordinate 17,447 downwards.
CATGGGGGAGCATTGCGTCTAACGTTGTTGTAACGTCGCGTCCGTAAAGGAGACTAAAGGGTGTCTTCCGAGTGGTCTCTTGACGAGCCGTGTTGTACGCGAACGTGACGTAGGGCAAAATTATGTCCCAGTTCTTGTGATTTACATCTACGTACATGCTTATCATGTCAGCCAGGGTCTTGTTGAGGCGTTCGGTGAGCCCGTTGGTCTGGGGATGATACGCCGTTGTCTTCCTGTGAGCTGTACCACTTTGTCGGAAAATGGTGTCCAAAAGCTCGGCCATGAACGTAGTACCTCTGTCGGTGATGAATATTGTGGGAGCACCGTGTCTTCAGATGATGGCTTCGATGAAAAATTGCGCCGCTTCAGCTGCCATTGCCCGTGGCAGAGCGCCTGTCTCCGCGTATCGGGTCAGGTGATCCGTGGCGACGTTTATCCACCTGTTTCCAGTGGCAGACTTTGGGAATGGGCCCAGAAAATCTATGCCTATTTGTACAGTTTGTATACTGATACAATAAAGGGTAAATCCTTGAATAAAGGGATCATGGCACAATCAGAACAGGCAATACTGGACTAGCCCCTTCTTGCTGACAATTGACAGAGTGCCACTGAATGTTTTGCATCCACAAAACTACGTAATAACATTACGCAGAGCATGCACATGTGTATGGGTGATCTAAATGATGAAAACAATATTTGCAAAGAGTGCATGGTTTATGCACACATGGCGTGTGTAAGAGCGAGCCATACATATGGTATTACATCATAAATGTAAGCTATTCAGGAAACAAACTGTTGGTACTCTGAAGCAAATTTCCACGTAGTTTGACATTTGTTCACACAAGCTATCTATAGGAGTTCTTTTATTACATAAGCCCTTCGCAAAAATATTAATATTCTGAAACTTTCTGCCAGCATCTGGAAACATATGAATAAGATGTTTTTACTTCTAATTTACTGCCTCACAAAACATAATAAATACTAAATTCCTGAATGCTACACATAGGTTTACATCCTCGTCACACAAGAAAGTAGGCGATATCAGTACAACACTGATGTAAAAAAGAAAGCACGAAAATACAGCTTGAAGCACCTCACAATCAAGCAACAAATATAGTTTATGAGCACAGTGTAAGTTATTTGTAATGGAGCACCTGATATGCTTCGAGGAGAAAACAAAGATTTATATAGCTAAGAAAGTTTTCCACAAATATTGCAACAATGGGTGTCATGTATTAGCTTAATTAAGTAAATTGAGTTCATATATTCTTCCACTAACACTCGATATCGACATATCTTCAATGCAGTGGTAGAAGTGTACTGTTAGTTTCAGCACATAGTGTATATTGCTAAAATACCTATTCTGCAAGTTATCTCTATTAAGATGTTTATGAGGCAGCTAGGGTGAAATTCTAACCACAGAGAAATTACATGAATTTTTGACACAAGGATTCGGAGCGCAGCCACCAAAACATCCTTCGTGTGTGCTTGACAGGGCTGTGCGTTTTTCTATCTGCGTGTCCAGTCGCGTGATTGTTTTACGCGTAAAAACGCACAAACTATCGAGTTGGGTGAATGTGAACTGCTCTCGCGACACCAGTATGTTTAAAAGCAGACACTCTTACAGGGCGACAAGGGATCAAAGGATAATCTCGTGCAGTAAACAGCCAAGGAATAACAGCACGAAAAGAGGCTTGCATGATCGAAGGATAGATCCCGTAGCGCAACGCGAATCTTTAAATCATGCAATCAACGCACACATCGACTGTTTCTTACGGTGATATAAAATAAGCCACCTCAAAACATACCTGCCTCTCGAGACTCTGGTTCGTCATCCTCACAGTGCCAACAAGCCGCCCGGGCCACCACTTCTTGCATACCATTTGTCACACAATGAAGTAACCCAGTTACGTAGTTCAGCGACTTTCTTCAACTTACCGAAGTTTTGACATTGGCTGAGCACTCTTAAGTCACCCGCCAAAAAGCTCACGCTCTCGCATAACATCAGTCACTGCTTGTCACAGCAGGGGTCGTGGATTGTCCTCGGAAGTACACTCGACATTGAATCACGCGAACAACACGAGTAATTGATAAATGGAGAAAAAAATCACTTTTCAGAGCGAACACAAGGCGCGCGTCTGATGTGGCTGTTTGGAGCGGACACGTCATCGTCCGCCACTTGATCAACGCAGTTAACTTCCTGACACGCAGAAACTATCCCGTAGACGAATTCCAAAGGAGAATAAGTATACAATGCACGAAATATTATATCCACACGGCAATTATGTTACCGCGGACTTCCAGCACATGTTCTTGCGTGAAGCTGGTGGCGAGCCTGCAGTACAACGGGGCCTCTTGCAACTGCTGATTTGCAGGCTTAACAAAAAATAAGTGTGCAGGTGGCAGCACTAACGTGTCACTATGAGAAAATTTTACAATAACAATCAAGTGTATTCATAACATTTCAAGCAGAATGAAGCTTTCTTAATTATTAGTTTGCAATATATGTAGTTATGCAGTTGTATGTATTTTGTTTTGCATAACAAAAAAGGTTTCCCAACTCATGTCAAAAGCGATGGTTATCTCTGAGTCTCTGAAACACAAGGCCAACAAGTACATATCTCAGAGGCAATGCTGTAGCAGCTGCGGCTTTGTTCGTGTGCAGAAAAGAATGAGTGGCATGCATTCCTGCTCTACAGAGAAGCAAGGTATCTGACCGGGTGTCCGTTCCTTTACGTCTCTACGCAGTGGCGTAGCCAGGGGCTGTCACACCGAGTCCGTTACCCCTTTCTGCCCTCACCCCTCCCCGCGTCTTTCGGGCGAGTTTTTTTTTTGGCTTGGCATACATAGAGCAGAATGCCTGTTTGCCTGCTCCCCCTCTTCCCCGAAATCACCGAGGGATTCCTTTCCTTACCCTCCCTTGGTTTTTTTTTTACCGTAGTACGCCGTGGTCTCTGCTAGACAGATAGCGTTGTGACAGCAAAACAGTGGAGGAGTCAGTGGCATGAATGCTCATTAAAACTTCTTTCTCCCTCTCCGTCACGCCTTCGCTCTTCACCACCTACCGGTGGCGGGGAGGGGGGTGATGGGCACACATTTGCCAGCTGCCGCTCCAAGCCGTCTTTTGTTGTAAATTTATATACGCTTTCAAATGCTCACTACAACGATACGATGAGTTCATCTCCTTTGTTGCCCTCGGTGTCCACTGAGCCCCGCCGCAGTGGTCTAGTGGGTAAGGTACTCGGCTGCTAACCCGCAGGTCGCGGGATCGAATCCCGGCTGCGCCGGCTGCATTTTCGATGGAGGCGGAAATGTTGCAGCCCCGTGTGCTCAGATTTGGTTAAAGAACCCCAGGTGGTCGAAATTTATGGAGCCCTCCACTACGGCGTCTCTCATAATAATAACGTGGTTTTGGGACGTTAAACCCCACAAATCAATTATCGGTGTCCACTGATCGGGTAATGTAACCATATCCCCCTTCATGCAAATGGCAAATTGGCACGTCTATGCAACTATTTGGGGTACCGCTTCAGCGTAAGTGATCGACGCTATGCTTGTTAGCTTTAAATACATATTCAAAACGTATGCGCGCAAGGTTGTGGAAAGCACCCCTGAATGCCCCAGCAAAGTTTGCCTCCACCTCGCGCTTCCGGTACGAATATCTTATCATCATTAATCATATTAATAATAATAATAATAATAATTATAATAATAATATAATACTAATAATAATAATAGTAATAATAATATTGTAGAGAGGAAAAAGATTATGTGCCGCAGTGGGTCACGCCTTTAGCAAGAGGAGCCGAGCGCAAGCTGTTCCCCCAAGCGTTGTGTTTCCTACGTCGGTTGCTGCCGCCCGCTTTACGCATCAATAGACCTGCTGTGCAAGTACTACTTACGCCAATAAACCCCGTCTCACAGTGGTGGAGGTGCTGGGTAACTCAACCTGGAACTCCGCAACAGGAAACTACCTGCCATCCCAGACATGGCTGAAGAAAACACCCAGCAAGGTACGACCCAGCCTCCGATGGTCATCGTGCCCACAGCGCTACGCGTGCGCGATCCACCTTTTTTCGACGGTACCGATGAGCAAGACGTAGAAGATTGGCTGTCGACATTTGAAAAGGTAGGCGTAAGCAACAAGTGGGACGACCCTTCAAAGCTGCAATATGTACCCTTGTACCTGAAAGAGGTAGCGAGTCTCTGGTTTAACAACCACCACTCGAAATTCGCCACTTGGGGTGCCTTTAGGCTACGCATTACCGATGTGTTCAGTCGCCGCGAGGTAGCAAGCTTCGCGCCGAACTGCGCCTACGAGGACGCGCACAGCTTCAGGTAGAAGGCTTCACAAGCTACATCGAGGATATGCTCGACTTGTGCAAGCACCTTGACCCTTCAATGATCGAGGCAGACAAGATCAAACACATTTTGGAGGGGATAGACGACGAAGCCTTCCAGATGCTGCTGGCCCAAGGTCCACGTACCGTGTCCGAATTCGCCACTCTTTGCCAGAGCTTCGAGGAGTTGCGCAAACAACGAGTCATGGCATGGCGGCCTGCGGCTACCGATGAAACTTTCGCGGCATTGAGCCTGGGTGGAGACCACAGCACAATCATGTCGGAAATCAAACGGTATGTGCGCGAGGAGATGGCCCGACAACTTTCGTGCCTGTCGTATCTACCGGCAACGGAACCCTCTTCTGAGCGTCTTGCGCCCGCCATCAGGCAGGTAATACAGGCGAAGGTCTCTGAGGCACTGCCGTCCGTCTCTCAGACAGCACCCGTCACCGCGCCATTGACTTACGCTGCTGTTGCTGCTACTCCGCCACGACCTCTGCTTGGGCCGACTCCCCAGCCTGTACGAGTATCAACGACGCCATTTCCAGCAACACAACAGCGCTATAACGGAAACCCTTGGCGCACAGTTGACAATCGCCCGATCTGTTACTCATGCGGATATACGGGTCACGTGGCGCACTTCTGTCGCCAGCGCTTCGAACGGGCCCGGCTGCACCTCCGAGGTACTCTGACTACTCTTTACCGGCCCCGTACAACGCGCAACGAGAAATGCCACGTCAATGCGACCGACAATCAGTGGAACGTGACCCGTCACCAACCGAATGAGACCACCGCCCTGCTGCCGACTACCGACCATTCGGTCCCCGTCCCTCATCATCACCACGCCGCTACCATTCTCCATCCCCTCTGCGTCGCCGACCGAACCCTGTAGAGACGGAAAACTGACTGCCGCAGCTCCGGAGGCACGAGCTGCGAAATCGTCGCATTGTACAAGTCCTCGCCCGTCCCCCACAAACGTTCTGGAAGTGTTTGTTGAAGGTCTACGAACTCTCGCGATTGTTGATAAGGGTGCCGCCGTATCTGGGTTGAGTCAGAAACTCTGCCGTTCGATACGAAAAGCAACGACGCCACCTTCCGACGTTTTGCTGAATTCGACCAGTCGGAACCAATTCGACCAGTCGGAACATGTACGGCGAGAGTAAACATTCAGGACGTCCTGTACCAAATCGAGTTTCTCGTGTTTACCACTTGTTCCCACGACCTGATACTTTGATGTGATTTTTTGTCACGCCACCACGCCGTAATTGACTGCGCCGCAATTGACTGCGGTGGAATTTTCTCTGTTTTCAGATGCGCCATCTACCGACAATGAGCGCACTCACCTTGGCAAGCTTCTTGTTGCTTCCGACGTTGATGTTCCTGCTCTTAGTGCCGTCGTTGTCCCCGTCAATCGCACTGAATTGTCCGACTCTACCGTTGTGTTCTCTCCATCTGACGTTTTCAGTCGCTGCCACGGTGCGTGTCTGCCATACGTCGTGCTCCCACCTCACCAAGATAGTTCCGGAATTGTCGTTTGCAATCCTAGCTCATGCCCTCTCACCTTAAGAGCTCACGAAACACTGGGCTATGTTCATCCTGTTGATGACAACGTTATTGTGCCTATTGAGTCCCACGACCCTGGCCAGCAACTTCAACTGAACGCCGTTACTCCTCTTTTTACGCCGGATGACTACTCCTCGGATATCTTCAATCGTTTCATCGACAGCAAGCTTCCTCCGGATCAACGGGACCAGCTAATAACCCTTCTGCATGAATTCTGAGATTCATTTGGCCTTCCTCAAAAGGCACTGAGTCAAACTAACACCGTCGCTCACAGAATCTACACTGGAACGCACCCTCCTTTGTGGCAACGCCCCTACCGCGTATCACCCAAAGAACAAAGTGTAATTGCAGAGCAGGTGGATGATATGCTTCAGCGCGGTGTCATCAAACCATCTTCTAGACCCTGGTCTTCACGTGTTGTGCTAGTGAAGAAAAAAGATGGTTCGATTAGATTTTGTGTCGACTACCGGCGACTGAACAAAATTACACGGAAAGATGTATACCCTCTTCCCCGCATCGACGACGCTATCGATTGCCTACAAGGTGCCGAATTCTTTTCTTCGCTGGACTTACGTTTAGGTTACCGACAGGTTCCGATGGCAGAGTGTGACCGTCCTAAAACAGCGTTCGTTACGCCGGATGGTCTATACGAATTCATGGTTATGCCATTCGGTCTGTGCAATGCACCTGCAACGTTTGAACGAAATATGGACAGCATTTTACGCGGCCTTAAATGGCAGATATGCTCTGGTTACCTCGATGATGTTATCGTATTTTCTCCTGATTTCCCTACTCACGTCGACCGTCTGCGCACCATTCTTCAGCGTCTTACCAAGGCAAACCTCCAGCTTAACCTAAAGAAGGGTCGCTTTGGGGCTCGCCAAGTTACTATACTTGGTCACGTTGTGTCAAAGGATAGAATTTGCCCCGACCCAGACAAACTTCGAGCCGTAGCCGACTTTTGAAAGCCGACTTCACTCAAAGAACTTAGGAGCTTCATCGGCTTGTGGTCGTATTTTCGTCGTTTTGTCCAAAACTTTGCAACAATAATATCCCCACTTACACAACTACTGAACGGTCCAGCTAATCTTTCTAACTGGACCCCGGCATGCGACGAAGCTTTCCTTACACTGCACCGCCTGCTTACGTCCCCACCGATTCTACGCCATTACGACCCAAGTGCCCCCACTGAAGTGCACACAGATGCCCATAGCGTTGGTCTGGGAGCAGTACTCGCGCAATGAAAGCCTAGTATTCCAGAGTACGTCGTCGCATACGCACGCCGCGCACTCACGAAAGCGGATATGAACTACTCCGTAACTGAAAAATAATGTCTCGCAATCGTTTGGTCGTTAAGCAAGTTTTGTCCTTACTTGTACGGACAGAGTTTGGACGTTGTGACCGATCACCACGCACTTTGTTGGTTGGCGTCGCTAAAAGATCCTTCAGGTTGCCTTGGACGTTGGGCTCTTCGCCTAAAAGAATTCGACATTCGTGTCATCTACCGCTCAGGACGAAAACACTCTGATGCGGACGCCTTCTCACGGTCACCAGTAAGATCCAGCGCAGACCTGCATTCGGACACCAACTTCTCCATCACTCCCATTTCCGTATCAAGCATGTAGTCTGAACAGCGGAAAGACCCATGGATAACATTACTTCTTAACATTCTTTCCGACTCTTCAACGCCTGCGTATCCACGTGCTCTTCAACGCCAAGCCACACATTTCGCGATACGGGACGCACAACTATACCGCAGAAACTACCACGCGGATGGTCGTAAATGGCTCTTGGTTATACCACACCACATGCGATCTGATATCTGTGCGTATTTTCATGCTGACCCACAACATGCTCACGCTGGTGTGTTAAAAACATATCAGCGGATCCGCCACCGTTACAACTGGCGTGGTATGTACACTTTTGTACGAACATACATTCGGTCTTGTTCATTATGCCAACGACGAAAGACAACGGCCCATTCACCCGGATTATTACAGCCTCCACCGTGTCCGGCATGCCCTTTCGATCGCGTTGGTATCGATCTATATGGTCCCCTTCCTTACACTGCCACTGGAAATTGATGAATCATTGTCGCCGTCGACCATCTGACGAGGTATTCTGAAACAGCTCCACTACCCACGGCTGGTGCACGTGACGTAGCCAATTTCGTTTTTCGACGCTTCGTACTGCGTCACGGGGCACCAAGTGAACTACTAAGTGATCGAGGGCGTGTCTTTTTATCCGAAGTTATACACCAACTCCTTCAAGCATGCCACACGGTGCACCGCACCTCTACAGCCTACCACCCGCAGACCAATGGTCTAACTGAGCGCTTCAACCGAACGCTAGAAGACATGCTCGCCATGTATGTCAATTCCGACCAATCAAACTGGGATGTCATTCTCTCATTTGTGGCCTATGCGTACAACACCGCGACGCAGTCAACCACAGGCTTCTCGCCTTTCTTTCTTCTATATGGACGTGAGCCATGCTCCACCCTTGACACCATTTTGCCGTATCGTCCCGACGTCTCAGAGTTCAACCCTCTTTCTGAAATTATGCACCACGCTGAAGAGTGTCGTCAGTTGGCCCGATCATTCACCTCGGACAAGCAAGCATTCTAAAAAGACTGCCACGACCGCGACCAGCAAGTCGAGGCTTTTGCCGTGTGCTCGCTCATCTGGCTCCGACTGCCCTTCTACTCCGCAGGTCTGTTCTCTAAGTTTGCCCCCAAGTTTCACGGTCCTTATCGCGTCGTCGAACGTCGATCTCCTGTCACATACGTGATCGAGCCGGTCACGCCATCTACAGACAGGCGATGCCTTGGTCGTGAGACTGTCCACGTGAGTCGTCTCAAATTCTATCACGAACCACTCCTAATCTAGTCACCTTGACTTGCCCAGGATGGCTCGTCTTCGTCGCCGGGGTATTGAAGAGAGAAAGAAGATTATGTGCCGCAGCGGGTCACGGCTTTAGCAAGAGGAGCCGAGCGCGAGCTGTTCCCCCGAGTGTTGTGCTTCCTGCGTCGGTTACTGCCACCCGCTTTCCGCATCAATAGCGCATCAAAAGACCTGCTGTTCCTGTACTACTTACGCCAATAAACCCCGTTTCAATAATAATAATAATAATAATAATAATAATAATAATAATAATAATAGTTCTTGTTTTAGATGCGCATGCACAACCTTTTAATTGTTTCTGGGCACGGTACATGAATAAGTAGATATTAAATCATTGATTAATAATGAAATCACAACTTAGATGCCCTATTAAATGTAAAATTTCGCCATTGGCAGAGTGCCCCGCCACAGTGGTCTAGTGGGTAAGGTACTCGGGTGTTGACCCGCAGGTCGCGGGATCCCATCCCGGCTGTGGCGGCTACATTTCCGATGGAGGCGGAAATGTTGTAGGCCCGTGTACTCAGATTTGGGTGCACGTTAAAGAACCCCAGGCGGTCGAAATTTGCGGAGCCCTCCACTACAGCGTCTCTCATAATCAAATAGTGGTTTTGGGACGTTAAACCCCACAAATCAATCAACCATTGGCAGCGTGTCGCATCCTGCAATGTAGGCAACAATATATGCATGCAAAAAATAATCACCACGAGATGACGTGTCATTATAGCGTCACATGATAAAGTCATATTACATCGCACCCAATCCTGGCTGGCTAGCTGGCTGGCTGATTGGCTACGCAAAACGGTGTCTTTAACCGGGGAGGCAATGCATAACCGCATTAGTTGAAGAAAGTTTTCGTAGGGCGGCAGGATGAACACATCGACTTATTGGAAAAAAAGAGATGGCTATCGCCTTGGAGTTGTCTTACGTGAATGCATAAAAGACCCTCGATTATTATTATTATTATTATTATTAATAATATTATTAATATTATTATTATTATTATTATTATTATTATTATTATTATTATTATTATTATTATTATTATTATTATTATTTACACATTCTCTTCATTTCAATGTTATATTTACTGAAACAAGACCGAAAATCTATGGGAATACAAACTGTTTAGTGTCTAAGATTTCCGAAAGACAACGTGTACGTGAATGTCGAGACCAGCAAGTAATTGAATTAGACTTAGGTGCACGTTAAGAAATTATAGATCGTCAAAATTTCTGAAGCACTCCACAATGGCATTCTTCATAATCATATAGTGGTTTTGGGATCTAGAATTCCTGTGATTACTACATTTAATAGTAACAAATTGAGTTTTTGGTGGCTAGAAGAGATTAACGCAAATTTTTTTTCATTGTGATGTGTTTTGACATTAGGACACGCACTGGAAAATCTGCGTACTTTGATCATCAGAAATCCTGGTGCATGTTGTCATCTGAGTCTCCATTGCACACCTGATGCTAAGAGACATTAGGCTTTGCAGGTCTAATGTCAATTTAATGACTCATTAGGTGTGCATTAGCTGCACATTATACTCTCAAAATTCATTTTCATAACGGCAGAGTTCCATCGCTATCCATCGCTTCGGCAGCGTGAAGCAGTAACTCGTCGTCTACTTCACCAGTCGCTCGGATGCACCGAGCATATTGCCTGAAGGTGAAAACTCTCGACGATTGTCGTCGTGGTCTTTCGTGTTCAGTAAAGTGAAAGTGAAGTCTGAATTGGCGCTTCCGTATTTTGTAGAATATGAGCGTCTTCGATTTATCGCCCGCAAAAGCCGTGGCATCGGCGTTGCCACATGTGCGTGTGTGAGTGTGTTACTTGGATGTCGCAACTTGGGAACCTCCGTGATAATTTGCGATATGCGCTGTGCTGTGCACCTATATGAGTGATGTGAGTGTGGACAAGGCGTGACAAAAAGTGTTCAAAAGAACCTGTTACGAGACACAGTGACCTTACTGAAACGTTCCGCATATACGGATCCGTACATACACAATTATTGGACTACGGAAAGCCGCATCATGCGGAAAGATACGAACATCCGCAGCTTATGGAAAGCGCCATATCATGCGAAAAGATGCGGACATCCGCAGCTTACGGAAAACGCCATATAGTGCAGAAAGATGCGGACATCCGCAGCTTACGGAAAGTGCCATATCATGCTAAATTACCCGATAGGCAGCTTACGGAAATCAGCATAATGCAGAAACCATGCAGCTATCTGCTGCATCTTGCAAAGATCAAATGGACATTTTAGATCTCGAGTAAAAGCAATTGGCCATTCACGTTGTTTGCAAAAGCAAGTACTGTGTAGAAATATATATGAATATTTCATTTTTAATATGTTGCATGAAGGTGAAATATGTTTGCTATCTCAAACAGCCTTGATGGAAAACAAAGGCTTGAAAGAAACAAATGTGTTGAGAAGCTACTTAATGAGGGATTGAATCATCGGCATCTTTCTAATTGTCGTGATGCGGAAGCAAAATTACCTTTCAAATAAAATACATTACAAAACTACTAAATTAACATGCTAGCGATCATAAATGGTGGTTACATTGCAACACATTAATGCAGTGTTCTATGCAAGACCTAAAGAACTTATAAAGTTATTATTATCAATAGAGAAGCATTATTATACACACCAGCCCTGCTACAATCAATATATTTTTTTATTTGTCTGTATCCTCCAGCTGAGAATAGTGACTTTGCAGTGTTGATGGTACACAAATGAGGTGACTGCACCGTAATTTCACGAGCTCCACCTAAGCCACAGGATGGTGGCACAAAACACAATGTAAAAGCAATTTTAGAACGAAATGTTTAAACATAAATATTAATCATAGCACTGTGAAAGTGTGGCGCTGTGTTTGTCTCATGAACGCCTTGTGGAGATCGGCGAAATGCTGCTTGAGGCTCCGGCACCACTGTAAATTTGGAAGGTCACTGCCATAGAACTTATGTGTCCTTCATAGGCACCTGGAAATGAAAATAATTGGCACAAATAATGTCAGAGACACATGTTAGCACATTAGTTCACATGCACAAGAAATATAACACACAGAATCAAACTAAAAATGTAAGGCACACAATCCTTCATGTTATGCATATGTGAATAATAGAAGGAATGAGTGTATAAATTAGTTTTGCCACATCAAAGAAAACAGCATGCTTATCACAGTGAAAATAACTAGGTTGTCACGATTTTCAATGGTAGAGATAATCGATTAATATGTCCTTATGAAATTATGATTTAAATGTTCTCTGCACAGTAAAACTCTAGAAACTGCAAGTGAAAGCTCTCAATGTACATTTTATAGTGTGTGCATGTACATCTGCTGCATTTATACTATACAGTTTGTTCACAAAATTGGCATCTTGAACAATTTTGGGAGTTAAACCTATGCAACTTATGAAGGTTAAAATAACCATGAAAGCAAGCAGGACCAGGCAGGTGCCATTAAAAATCTGTGCAAGCCAGATAACTATAACCGAACTGCACACATATAGGGGAGCAAGAGTAACAGAAATTCGGCTGCTGACCCGCAGGTCGCGGTATCAAATCCCGGCTCCCTTTCCGATGGAGGCAGAAATGCTGTAGGCACGTGTGCTCAGATTTGGGTGTACGTTGAAGAACCCCAAGTGGTCGAAGTTTCCAGTGCCCTCCACTACGGCGTATCTCATAATCATATCGTGGTTTTCGGATGTGAAACCCCACAAATAAATGAACAATAACAGAAATAAACTGCCAACAGAAAAGTTGGGTGCATGTGCTATCTGTAAGTGCTTACACCTTACTACATACAGCATGCTCATTCCATTGTAAATACCGATATTGAAAATAACTGCTCTATTAGGAATGTAAAAGGTAAGGTAGAACTGAACGACTCTACAAAAAGTGACCCTATTATGACATCACGTTTTCTTATAACAAAATTGACTAAGACTCTGAAATATCATTATGCAAGAAAAAATCTTCAAAAGAACAATCAAGTTTGAAGTCATATATTTTTAATATGGCTACTATGACTATAACCAAGAAATTGACCTCAACATGACTAATGTTAGTTTTTAAGGCCTATGTTCACTAGACAATGAACTATACCACAAAAAGCACAGCGTTAAGGCAATGCACCACACAAAAAAAGAAAGCAGTCCTTTTTGTTATTACCTACAATCCCTTTAAAATGGTATTTTTACCTCTACTGTCCGCTTTTTATCTAAGTAACTGGTGTGAAACAAGTTAGCTGAAAATGCACTGTGCCTCCAAAACCTGTTGGTTGAATCTGAATTTTTAAAAAATGGTGAAGCTTGCACTAAATTAGCCTCCACAAGCCTTGGAACAGCGAGACTGCATGACTTTTAGGACTACTTTGGTTACTTGTGTTTTGTTTCTGGGCCTAAGCATAAAGACAAGGGCTTAACTGAATTGCTGCTAACAAACAAATGCTTTCGAAATTGCCCGAGGGTCAAAGGATGCTCAGACATTTGTTGTTTTTCGCACTGGGCTATTCTACACCAAACATACAAACTATACTGCCTGGCGACCATCACAGATGTATAGTTTAAAAAATGATGGTAATTTACTCTTCTGAAAAAAGGTATTTGCAGAAATGTTTTGAAGAGAAAAAAGTAGTGGTCACATGGGTACCTTCAGAATTTCGCAGAATGTCGTGCGGGTGTTATTTGTGAGAAAATTTTCAAAGTACCGCTTTTTCTTACCATATCAAATTTGATCTACATATTAAGTAAAGGTGTTTCTTAAAGTATTTGAAGCCGAGTAACATTAGTGCAATTTTTCCGCTACATAGGCTTTGAAGAATTCAGCCAAACTGTTTATCATTTGCATTTCTTGTATGGCAATACTGCACTTTGTATGAATATTTGAGCCACAAATACTCACTGCACGGAAGTTATATTTCACGAAAAAAAATAATGTTAGGTCCAGATTACAAATATCAATATATAATCGTTTTTGTCCACACTGAGATGCAACTTGAGCTGTGTGTTTGTCTAATTGAAAATTACTTTTATGTGTAAGTTGAAAGCAAATAAACAGTTCTTGTTATATGGCAAGTGTTATCATTACAATTTTTGTTTAAATGAGAAAAATGATTTTTGAAGTCTTCTATTGAGGGCCATGGGGAACTTCGGAACGGAAGCTGTCGTATATCAAATGCAGAAAACAGCCATCATAAGAAAACTTCAAAACTTCATTTCTACTTTAAGACGAAGTGTAATCATATAAGTTGCCATATAAAGAGAACTACTTCCTTGCTTTTGATGTGGCGAAAAAATTGCACTAATATTACTGAGCTTCATGCACTACACACAATCACCTTTACTTAATACCTAGACTGAATTTGGTGTAGAAGAGGCAGTATTTTTGAAACACTTTTACTTTTCACAAACAACACCCAGACGACATCCTGGGAAGTCCAGAAGGCACCAGTGTGGCCTAATAATTTGTTTTCTGCGATTTATTTTAGCATTTTGCTGTTTTCAATACAGTAAATGAGCACAATATATTTTTTTTCAAAACACATTTAGGACGGTTGGCAAAATGGCTGGGATGTTTGATGTGTAATTGCCTCACTGCCAGCATTTATTCTTTTGAGCTATCACCTCTCTGTTACTGCATCCCTCATATACAATGCCTGCATAGGAAAGAAAAAGAAAGGCAGATCCGACAAAGTTCACAAGGCAAGATATTTTCATGTTGGATAAATTCGATCATTACCATAAACAGCAGAATATTACATTCATTTTGAGTAGTCCAAGACACAAGCTATATACCAGCATACTAAGAGCCAAGCACAAACTTTTCATTTGAACATGTGTGGTGATAGACAGAAAACACTTATTGCAAGACTGATCGGTCTGTAATTAACTGAATGAAGTACAATGCACTGTTCAATCCAACATCACATAGGCATCTTTGCTATAGCAAAGCCATGTGTCATAGATTCATGCACTAGATGGGACAATGCAAATGTAACAAAAAAAGGTGAAAAAAGAAAACAAGGGAAAAAAAGAAAAAAGGGGGGATGCAAAACAGGAGCAGTGAAGCACTACTTTTACTTTGCATCCCCCTTTTCTTTCTTCTTTTTTTTCCTTCTTTTCTATCATTTATTTTTTTGCTTCCCTTACCCCCAACCTCCAACAGGAGAACGCTTTGTATCAGCGCAACCTAACTTGAAAAGAAGCAAGCGCTGCACTCTTCTGCGTAATAGGTTTTTTTTTTTCAGACAAACATTTCCAACAGGCACACACGCCTACACCAAAAGATGATGTCATTACTGACCCCATTTAAACTAACACGCCAAGGATGACAAGGTGACTTCTAAAAAAAAGGTCCTCCTATCGCAACATCAACCAGCCGGTCTGAAGCACTTCTACTGTTCACCCTGATTACCCCACTAGATGTTTCCATCTGTCGACTCACATCTTCATTTTGCATAACACTAAGACGAGCTTACATTGATGAATATGCACGAAAGTTTAGTGATGTATCATGTATCAGATTAAGCAACTCTGTTAAAAAATTATTGATAGCTTGCTTCCAGGCTTTTTATACTGTAGCCTGAAACTTCGTAATGTCTTCTATGCACATGAACCAGATTGACAACGTAATGCACAACATGCTTAAGAATACTGCGAGGAACAAGATAACGACAAAACGACCAGCCACCCAAATTTTCGCTGTACATGTTTATAAAACATTCATGTACCCCAAACGAGGTGCTTATGATACAAGCCGAAAAAACCTACAAGTAGGGCCTTGGAGTCTTCTGGAAGTAGACGTGTTGCATTTTTTTCTGTAGAGGGCTTTACACCTATAAGTGAGGAACAAAACTCCTGTATAATGAAGAATGTTGGCAGCTATCAGTTATAGAAAAACCTAATGCAGCTAATCTTCCCCGACACATCTGTACATTTAGAGAGGTGACTAGCTTCTGTGATTGTGGCAGTAACTCCAGCAGGACCAGTGGAAAAATTGGCACTACTTGGCTAGACAAATGTCCAAACATGCCTGCCCGACTCCCTCTAGCCATCCCGGCTGAATCTGACACATGATTTCTCAACTGCTGGCTGGACAAAAACAAAACCACTGAAGCACTCACAATACACAGCGTGAAGTTCCTCTGGAGTGGTCAACTTCATCTTCTGCGATGAAAGAGCAGCCCAGTGTACTGATAAGGCACTCCTTGCAATGGTTTTCAATGCCACACATTGACCTTGCTGTTCCTGTCGAAGAGAGCTTCGGGAGCTTGGAGGGTCCTTGCTCTTTTCTGGGGGCTGCTGCCGCTCCTCGTTTTCTGCTCAAGGTCAACCTGCACAAAGTTGTAGACGAGGCTTTAAGAGTTGTATATATTGATATACAAATTTTCGCTGAACACACATTTCCTCGTGGCACACTGAGGAATTTCTTATAAAACTTAAGGCCCCGCATATGCAAACATTTACAATCGATCCGAAGATGCACTCGACTCTAAAGGAGCAAGTTTGTTATGTAGTGTAAATAAAGAAAGGTCATTCAGCACAACCACAACTACAGTTGTACACGAAAACGACATTTTACATGATCCTGTTTGTTTACATGGTCCATTTTATTTTATTTACACGGTCCATTTTACACGGTCCTGTTTTACACAATCTGGTCTGCATGAACTCTTGAACCGGGTACCATATAGGTTGAAAGACACACACAGAGTTTGGGACAAACCTAGTTACTCATGGAGCATCCTCTTGCACTATAACAACACATCTCAATTTAGTTAGTTGGTCGGAACGAGCTGAAAACAGCTCGCACTTGAAAAGCACGGGCAGAAGGAATGACGCCTGCACCCTGTGCTCCCTGTACATTCTCGTTGAGGGTGCAGTTTTCACCTTACCCTTATGCAATTTCGCATTTATAACATTGTTTTCTGCATAATCTTTGTGACATTAAAGTGTGTGATACCGTCATGTGTATCCCGTGAAATTTATAAAAATAGAATACAAGATAGCTTGATTCAAAAATAACAAAGTGCATCCAGCGCCATGTCCTGTAGTCATTCTTTAGGCAAGTGGCAGAATGATTTATTCTTTAAAACATATACTTGTAACCACTACAAGAGCTAACTCGTACACTGGCACATTCTGTTTCACTCTTCAGATTATAAGGTACCTTTTTTACACCAGAAAATCTTCAAGAAGAATAGAAGTGTTGTAATTGTGAAAAAAGAATAGTAGAAGGAAAAAAAGATAACCTGCCCTGTACAGGGACCGAGCCTGCGAACTTCGAATAACATGTCCGATGCTCTATCAACTGAGCTACCATGGCGGCTATCCCTCTTCCATTTTGCACGGTATATATGTGTATTTATACATAGAAGAGTCAGTCAGCGCAGCCTGTTACCATTATGGCGAGTGTGGGACACCTGTTTTTTGCCTACTGCCAATTACATTACGATTGCAATTACGTTACGATTGCTTCCAATATCCCTATACTTGTTTGGCAGCATTATGCATCTGTCAGTTCTCAGAAAATCTGCTAGCCACAGGAGGTGGCGATGGTTCGCCCCTCCCACCTAAATGGATGTACTTGAACACATGCACAACTGATAAAAAAAAAAACAAGTCACAC
>WOVY01001704.1:0-10022 GCA_013436015.1 Rhipicephalus annulatus | reverse complement strand
AAAGTGTTCTATTAGGCGTCCTCGTACATCCAAACGGGAGTCGCCCCATAGAGGATTATGTGCATTTAGATCACCAACGACTATATATGGCGGAGGAAGTTCATCAATGAAGCTTCGAAATTCTGTCTTCGAAAGTTTGATAGCACGGAGGAATGTAAATAGAAATAATTGTTAGTAGCTTCCCCGAACAGCCCTGCTCGGACAGCAACTGCTTCAAGAGAAGTTTGGAGGTTTAATTGCTTACAGGCAACACCTTATCAACTATTATAAGCGGACACCGCCCGACGAGGCGGCAGCGTCGTCACGGTCTTTGCGGTAGATGGCCTATTGCTTTAGAAAGTTTGTTTGTGTGGACTTGAGGTGTGTTTCCTGAATACACCGCACCTTTGGAGTGTGGTTTATTAAGGAGTTCTATAATATCATCGAGGTTATGGAGAAGTCCTCTCACATTCCACTGTAAAATCTGCGTGTCCATTTTAAATGTGTTCTGTGCTGTGTGCTCAAAGATAGAGAATTAGCTCACGGACCCTTTCCAGGGGCCGTGACACGAGATTTTTCTTTTTTAGATCGGTCGACGGAGTCGCGCCGATCTTAGGCGCTTGCTGCGCCCTCACGCTCGGAGTTGTGTCCGAGCGTGAGGGCGCAGCAAGCGAGGGCACTAGCGAGGCACTGGACAAGCGCTCTTGCGAGCGCTGCAGTTGTTTGAGGGCCTCGCCCTCTAAAGGCAAGGCCTTCGCGGCCCCCAGCCCGGAGGTTGGTGGGTCCTTCTTCGACGGCGGAGCAGCACTGGCTGCAAAACCGCCGAGGGGGCGGATGGCGGTCACCGCCGGCTCACTACGCGTGTGCCAGACAGCCGCCGGAGGCCGTCGTGGCGTTGCCCCCTGACACGCCACTTCGGCAAAGCTGGTTTCTGGTAGGTAGGGACACCTGCCTTTCGTGCCTCCTTAAAGGAAATGTTTTGTTTTATTTTAATTATAACAATTTCCTTTTCTTTTTTCCAGCGTGGGCATGACCGTGAGTATGCGGCATGCTCCCCATTACAATTCGCACAGTGAAGAGAGTTTTCACAGGCTTCAGATGTGTGTTCTTCAGCACTACATTTGGCGCAAGTTAGGCGGCCTCGGCAGTTCTGTGAACTGTGGCCGAACCGCTGGCATTTGAAGCATCGGAGAGGGTTTGGTATATATGGCCTTACTCGAAGCTTGATATACCCAGCCTCAACGGAGTCTGGCAGTATACTTGAATTAAACGTAAGTATAAGGTGCTTAGTCTGGAGTTCTTTGCCATCACGTCTCATCCTTATTCGTTTCACGTTGATGACATTCTGTTCGCTGAAACCCTCCAGGAGTTCAGCCTCCGTCAGCCCTAACAGGTCATCATCTGAGACAACGCCACGGGTGGTGTTCATGGTTCGGTGTGGGGTTACTATTAATTTTGTATCTCCCAAATTTCACTAGATTAGACAATTTTTCATACTGTTTCTGATCGCGGAGCTCCAACAGGAGGTCACCACTTGCCATTCTCGATGCTTTATATCCTGGGCCAAAGATTTCAGTCAAAGACTCCGAAACAAGAAAAGGTGAATAATTGTTCTCACTGGTTTGCCGGGTGTGTCAGCGTGGATAACGTGGAATCGTGGAAAGGATACTCTTTGGTGACCAAAAAACTGGAATACTTCATCGGTGCGCCCTCTTTTCTGAGGGCGATCAGGGAGTGGGGGGAAGGAACAAGCCATAAGAAAAGGTTTATTTTCGGCAGTGGCGCCAGCCACCCACCATGGAGTCCTACAAGGGGACGCTGCAGTGTCTGTAAGCACAGGAGCTGCAAAACGCCAGCTGTACACCACCGCTATAAACCGAATATGGTGTATCCAAGGTAGGATAGCCACACAGGGTTAACCCTTGCCGCCAGGAAACACGGAAGTCAACGGAAGAGAGTAGAGGACAGGACAGATTTAAAGACGAGAAAAGACTAAGATGTAGGGAGAGAGAGATAGGAAAAGGCGACTGCCGATTTCCCCTGGGTGGTTCAGCCCAGGGGTGCCGTTCTACGTGAAGCCGGGGCCAAAGGGGTGTGTTGCCTCTGCCGGGGGGCCTTAAATGTCCAGTCACCCAGCGTCGGCTCAACCCCCAGGATTCCCCTTTTCCCCGGACACGGCAAAGCCACGCACGGCTAGGCGTGGGAGGGAGTAGAAACTCCCCCGTTAGCTCGGGTCCGTGGTGTCGCTACACACCAAACGCCTGCTTGAGCAGGCGCCCCTGTGGGCACTGCAAGGTTATAGAACGCATCAAAACCCGGCTGATACTAAACAAAACACTGCTCTCTTAACTCAGAAGTACCTTACAGTTACCTATTCAAAATTTGCTGACATCAATATTGAGCACGACTTTCTCCAAATACTACCTGATAAACTTAACTCACCATTCTTATACATTCTTAACGTATATAGTAGACCGCAAGAGCAAAGGCACCGCTTGGATTCCCTATTTGCCCAAGCTTCATCCTCGGCAGGCAAACACACCCTCCTCATTGTGGGGGATTTCAACGCCTCCCATCCAGCGTGGGGTTACACCGCATCTACACCGAAAAAGTAGAGCCCTCTGGTCCCATATTCAGGCACATCGTTTTTACACTGCACAATGACCCGGAGGAGCCTACTCGTTGGGGAAGAGTGTGAACAAAGATACATCCCCCGATCTTACCCACTCACAATGCCCCCCACAAATGGTTTGGACTAACACCCAAACTAATCTTGGCAGTGATCATTACATTATTAGCATTACTTTACAACTAAACTACGGACCCATTGCACCTAAACCACTGATGCTCACAAAATGGGACAAATTTAGAGAGACCCGTCAACAGCACCCCTCCCTCAGCGCATATCAGACCTTACCGAGTGGACTTACAGCTTCAAAAAGATGTTGAAAATCACACGAAAACTCTACCTCCCGACACCCTGATAACTACTCTCGACTCCAAGCTTCTCCCATATGTGGGAAGCAAAACAGTCACTTCTGCGACGGTGGAAACACCAGCGCCACAACAGGAAATCCGCATTAGGATAGCGAAGCTAGGCCAACAAATCGAGCGATACCACGACTCAATTGGCGGCACAACAATGGGGTCAGCTTTGTGAAGGAATGCATGACCACCTCAGTAATAAACGAATGTGGCAACTGCTTTAGACATCTGCTAGACCCAGCACTTCTCGCGCACGACACTCTCACGCTATCACTAATCTGTTACACAAGCACAGTGACCATTTAGGACAGCTCTTTCGATAACCCTCCGCACGTTGCATTTACCTCAATCACGTAAGGATTCTATACCATCTTACACAGGGAAACCTAATGAGTCATTAGATGCGCCGATAACGGAAGCGGAAGTTAGGCGCGCCCTCGCAACACTCTGTACCACGCCGGCTTCAGGCCCAGACCGCGTTAACAAACAAATTACTTAGAAATCTTGACCCTATTTCTATTAAAGCTTGACCGAGTACTCTAACGACTGTTTTGACACGGGCACCCTTCCACCTTCGTGGAAAGATGCCAGAGTCCTTATTTATACCTGAACCGAAACAAAGCTCCCTTAGTAGAAAATCTGAGGCCCATTTCCTAACATCGTGTCTCGGAAAGACTACGGAGCATGTTGTTGCTTGCACGCCTCCAGAGACACGTGGAGGATAATAGACTACTGCCTCCAGAAATGATTTGGTTTTTAAGCCCTCAACTTTTCGCGCAAGATGCGATGCTTCGCCTTCCTAACTCCTAACCAGAGCGAGGATACTCAGGCAATCCTTGGTCTAAATATACATGGAGCATTCAATAACGTTCCCACTCAGTTATATACACTGGCCTCAACTGCATTTTTTGTGGCGCTAAAATCTACTCTTACATCAAAAGCTTCCTTACAGACCGCACAGCTACATTAACATTAAGACCAGAGCATTCCTCATCCTATACACTAGGCAGCTTCGGAACACCTCAAGGGTCAGTGCTCTCTCCAATCCTTTTTAAACCTGGCTATGCTTACAATACCCAATGCCCTTCAACGTATCCCTGACTTGAACTTCTCCGTCTATGCCGATGATATCACTTTATGGGTGAAAGGAGGCTCAGATAAACACATTCAAGACACCCTACAAACAGCTGCAGATACAAAGAGCTGCAGATACACATTCGTGTGCTAGGTTTATTTATCCAAAATAACCGACTTAATATGTATACACTGGAGGCTTTACGCAATACCATTGAAAACACCCTAAGAATGATAGGAAGAATCTCAGGCAAAAATGGAGTGCTCCGAAAGTCAGAGTTACTTCGTGTAATACAAGCTTTTGTGATTAGTAAAATCCCATATATCCTTCCTCACCTTCACCTTACATTAGCAGAGGAGGAATCGGTCAACACCTTCCTCCACAGAGCCCCGCCGCGGTGGTGTAGTGGCTAAGGTACTTGGCTGCTGACCCGCAGGTCACGGATTCAAATCCCAGCTGCGGCGGCTACATTTCCGATGGAGGCGGAAATGTCGTAGGCCCAAGTGCTCAGACTTGGGTGCACGTTTAAAGAACCCCAGGTGGTCCAAATTTCCGGAGTCCTCCACTACGGCGTCTCTCATAATCATATGGTGGTTTTGGGACGTTAAACCCCACAAATCAATCAATCCTCCGCAGAGTTTACAAATACGCGCTAGGCATTGGAATCAATACCTCTGACGCACTACTCCACCAGACAGGAGTTCACAAATACCCTATGTGAAATCCGTGAACCATTTAACAGCTCAATACGCAAGGCTTGCTACCACTAACGCAGGTCGCCACATTTTATCGTCTACCCGCATTAACTTCACCTCAATCATCAATGCTAAATACAACATTCCCCAAAACATACACAAACAATTACTCATACCGCCACTTCCTTAAAACATGCATTCAACATATCATACTAAGCGCCGAATCCAAAGAGCAAAAGCTCTTCAGAAAAAATGCATGGAGCCAATGATGTCGATGCGGCAGAATACCCATCATCCTCATCCTATGCCCTCTCTGCTGTCGACTATAACGGCAAGGCGCTCCCAACGGCCATCTATCACTGTCAACTCTTCGGAGGAGGCAGAGGAGGCTGCCATCGCTTTAGTTCTATCCATCCCCAATGTCACTATGATTGTAATTGACTCCAAAACTTGCCATACGCAACGTCAGCGCATGTCGCATCTCATCAACTGCCCTTTCAATTCTTAAGAAACATCCTTCCACGCAAGACGTTGCTCTCATATGGACGCCCGCGCATGCAGGGTTGAGTGGCAGTGAGGCGGCTCATACCTGTGCTCAAGGAATGACCGGCCGAGTGCAGGCCTTTGATGGCGCCTTAGACCACGCGGCCTTTTTCAGTGCGAGAGATCATCTTTTGACTTTCCACGATATAACAAATCACTACCGCCTGCAGCGCACTATATACCCACCTTACATCATGGAGCTTCGCGCTACCATGAATACTATGGCGCCAGTTACCGACCCGTACGTTTCCTACCCCATCTTTTCGCCATCTTATACACCCTGCGATATACCTCTCCCCTTTGTGCATTTTCTGTCAACAAAGAGCTAACCTAGACCATATATGTGGGGGTGTACTCGAAACCCAACACCCAATTCTCTGCACATTAATAGTAAGGAGCAGTGGGAGGCTGCTATGTGCAGCTCGGCGCCCGAGGTCCTGGACCAGATCTTGGATTGGGCCAAGAGGGTAGCGGAGACCTACGCTGGGTAGGCTCCTCTGACACTCCATTACCGCACCTTTCCCTCTTGGGATGAGTAAAGTTTTTCTCCAAAGCGAAACTGCACCCTCTTCTTCGAGCGTCTCGGTGCTGGCGCATCTAGCGTCGGCTATTTTCTCATCCACGTTTTGCGCACATGTAGTTTGCTCTGGCTGAATGTCTTGCCACCGCCTGGATGCTCCTCTGCCCGGCGATGGCCGTCGTGGTACGTTACCCGAAGAGACCAGTGAAGCCTTTTCATAACATTTGTTGGCGCTGCGGCTGCAGTGGTTACCATTATTTGAATTTAGAATACTCTGAAAAAAACTTGCGTGCAAGTGTTAGTACTTACCTGCTATTCACAGTTGTCCCTAGAAGTACATTTTTGTCTATAGTTGTGCACGACAAAGCACACTTAAATGGACGAGAGAGAAATACCGCACGCGGGGCTGATTCAGTGCTAGGTCTCAGAGCAGGCATGCGTAATTCAAAACGAATAGATTAACACAAAGTATCAGTAGAGCCCATTTTGAGAATTTATCTTTAATCTAAGTCATGAAGATCTCGCGACGAGTATTCGTCTCAGATGTATTGCATTATTGCATTGCAGATATTATTGTGAGGCTCTTAAAGTATTGCAAGTTGCATCACGCGCCCTTATGAATGACATTGCTGCGTAGTCCACGCATTTGCGATATATATATATATATATATATATATATTCAGGGGGTTCCCACATACCAAGAGTTTTAAAATTTGAAACTGAAAGACACTTCAGTGGCGAATTGAACCAACGCGTGCTCACTAAGACCTGTATCATGACAGCACCATTGACTGACCTTTCCATCCCCCAGTAGACTGGAGAAGTAGACCGGAGAAGTAGACGAGACGATGGACCCGTACAAGACTGATTTGACCTGTTCCAGCTCCACGCTACCGCTGCATCTTGGTCAGAACAGGAGATGGTCACAAACTTCAGCGACTACGTAACCGGTGAGATCTCACCCAAATATTTGAGGATGAAAAATCATGGCGAAAAATCAAGGAGGAATGATCGTCCGACATGGAGAATGCAATGACTAGGATGAAGACTCGCCTACAACTGCAATCTGAAGGCAATCAATCTCAGTGGTAACATCCCCCAGTAGTCTTCACGCATTGAAACACCCAAAATGAGCCTTCCATTCCCATTACAACAAAACCAATCAAAACATCCGCTCACTGAAACGAATCCAGGTTTGTTTCCTCCAAGGGATTATCTTCCATCGCGTTTTGATACGGCACAAAATTCGACCTCGACGTCGTTAATCTATCATAGAGCTCGTGTTACAGAACCACCGAGTGCATTGCGCTCACGGTCTCAAACACTTAGCCCACCACCTGGTTTTCCTTCACTTGACAATTCGGTTGTTTCATTTTGCCCACATCATGCTGAAGACGCTCACTGCGGCCGGAATGGAGCAGAAGAATTCAAAGGGTACTCGACAGAGCCTGACACTTCAATACAGATTCACGCATTAGATAAGCTCAGCTCCTTAGCTGCGCAGATGGACCGACATCTACAAGTAACATCTGACCAAATCCCGCCTGTGACGGTGTCGCTATCCAGTGTCCGGCCAACTGAGAGTCCAATCAACACAGGAGGCTCAGAAGCATCACCTCTAACGCATTGAACTGAACACGAAGCGTCCGTTAAGAACGGCATTGTTAGAGCCTCCGAATATGTTCCTGTTAATTCTAGCGCACAAACTTTGCCTCAAGAAATGGCGAGACCTCAACGAGTACCCACTATTAACTGGTCACATCAACTTGTAAAGAAACGCAGGCTCATGTTACTGAAGAAAGACCACCTCGTGAGGTCCGGCAACTACAGCCGTTACATGAGCAAGCACGACGATGAACTAAAATGAGATCACAAGCACATGTGCAGCTTAAGTCTTCATGAACGACACCAACTAAAGGAAAGACAAAGTGAACATCCAAGCTATCTTCGGAGAAAGAAGCGTCAAGGAAGTTTTCTACACCAGATACCACGATATCACCTACGATCCGATCAACGAAGACAACGCCGTAGAAAACCAAGAAAGAGAGTGAACATCATCATTTTTGTACGACGCACGAACAGAGACATCATTTCACTGTACTTTAGTTCTTGTACACGCAGGCTGAAAGCACTGACTCTGTATCAACCACGACACAGAATACAGCGCGTACGACACACTGCGGAATTCAGTGCCTAGATTTCACTTTCAGATGCTACACAAGGACTTAGTACACACACACACACACACACACACACACACACACACACAACACACACACACACACACACACAACACACACGCACACACACACACACACACACACAAACACACACACGAACTCTAAAAAACTCAAGTGGAAGAAATACACTGCTGCTGCATATCGACCTGCTCATTCCTGAGAAGCTAACTAGTTTATTACAGTTTCATACCGCACTCACTAGGTTTTAGCCATTTTATTTTTTTAACTAATTGGCTTTTTCAAAAAAAAAATAAAATTTTGGTAAGTTTCTCCTCTCATTTATGTTAGATTGGCTTGAGCCCGTTATACCTCGTGGTGGTACGGGCTACCCCCCTTTTTCCTTTTAGTTATTTTCACATACAGGGAGCGGAAAAACACACACACACACAATATATATATATATATATATATATATATATATATATATAATATATATATATATCTATATATATATAAAAGGGAGAAAAGTGTGTACTTAAGGGCTCGTTTCACACAAAATTATTGAGATCTAACAGACAATTACGCCAAGGAATGTATAGGGGAAGTTATTAAAAGCATTGCAATGTAAATAAGAAGAAAAAAGTGGGTGAAAAATAAATTGCTGTGAGTAGGAATTGAACCTACGACCTTCGATGAACGTGTTCGAGAGCATCGAACGCGATATATATATATATATATATATATATATATATATATATATATATATATATATATATATATATATATAGAAGGGATTATAGGAAGTATCACGCAGGCTCTGATAGTATAGAAAAAGGAGTAATTCACACACAACGAACGTTTCAGCACAGTTTAGTCCGACGTTTCGACCGTGGGACCGGCCTTCGTCTGGGAATACAGGGCATAAAAATCGCGCGCTTATATATGTCAATATTCGAGACCCCCCCAAAAAAAAAACACACATGCTCTTGTGTAACGAACAAGGCTCATCTGTATCAGCACAAAAACGGTTTTCAGTGATCAAAAATATATATCTATACAGCACTGTGTGATGTCACCATTTGTAAGTCATTGGCAGCTGATACGGCTTTGCGGGATACACGTGTGCATCGCGACATTACGGATGTCAAAGCTCTTTTCTTACAAAAATGGTTCGCGTGTAAAATATACGCGTTGCCGATGATAAATAATTCTATTATATATATATAAGAATCGCTTTTTCTGTATACATTATCAGCACAGCGCACTCTCTGATAAGAAGCAGACTAGCGTACACTTGTTATATTGTTGACCAATAAGCTTACGTGGAAGGAAGACACGTCAATGTGCCTGCATCCTCATTGATACCATCTGCTACAGTATTGAACTTGAATATCAGGTATGATTCCCGGAGTTCGCGATCATGGTTTGAGCGGAAACCAGATTCAAGAATGGTTGCTTTCATTTGATCGAAAGAGTGGCCCGGCATGCGAACGTGTCGTGATAGCGGTAGATGAGGGAATATATTTACATGGGATTTGTGGTTATTAAAGCGTATTCTGAATGGAGTTTCAGTGTGACCAATATATTGTTTCAAACAGGCACTACATTCCAACATGTACACGGCATTATAAGTGTCGCAGTCGAAGCTACCACGAATCTTTAATTTAAAGTCCGAAGACGTGCTCGCGGCGTTTTGCGTGGTTTGCATGTGCACACACACTTTGCACCGTGGTTTGTTACAAGGTGCACAGCCACTCTCTTTACGGGTACCAATTTTAGATGACGTTAACATGTCGTGAAGGTTTTTTGACCGTCGGTAAACAACACGAGGCGGAACAGAAAAAATTTTTTTGAGATTATCACTTTCGGTTAAGATGTTGTGGTGCCGTTTCAATATAGCAGATACCTTAGGAGCTGATGATGAAAATGTCAGAACAAGGTTAGTTTGAGCAGAGCTATCGTTCCCGTCCTTTCCTTTCAGAATCTCGGTGCGGTTTGAGTTGGTCAGCTCGAGTTATGGCATCGTCTATTAGTTTTTCCGGGTA
>WOVY01001703.1:0-71136 GCA_013436015.1 Rhipicephalus annulatus | reverse complement strand
GTGCCAATTCGCCGCCAGGCGCTGCCGTTGGAATAGACATGCTGCCGCTTTATCTCTCGCTGAAACGAATGTGGGGGCTGCATGTGAAGCTGCTATACGATTTGGTTTTCGGCTGTATTCGCACTGTTGAAGATATAATGTAAACGTGTATATGCGAATCGTGAAACACTTGTTGGTCTGGGCATTAAGCTCATCTCAAAGTCATGTGGTGTTCGCGACTACTTGATCGAGGCGCTCGCGCGTCATCTGCTAGGCTGCTACCAGATAGCCATGCCAGTAATCCGTGGAGGATCGTTTTCTCACCATGGTGTTTGCTTGACTGGAATTGCTTTTTTGACTCAATGAAAGTCTATTTTTGAGAGCAGCCTTTGCCGGAAACTAATACTGAAAGCTTGGGTACCTAATGTTTTCTGATGCTTGCTACTGTCTAGTGGTGCAGCACATTATATGAAAGCCTGGAGTTCACATGCTAAATAGCATGAGATACAACTAGACTGCTTCCATGGATATAGGCGATCATCCATTTCCTTCGCAAAGCTTTTGAGTAGTACGTGTTGCCACCAAAAAAAAAGCAAGTCCCAGAAAATGAGGAGCTATGCCAGGTTCTCGTATTTTTTTTCGTGTGTGTGCTACATTTACGCCATAATGAATGAGTACCAGCTCGCTTGCCTCTCCGTTTTGCTTCACTATATGCCAGGTGATTTCGCCATTTGAGAGCTTAAACAATCAAATTATGCTGAAACAAATAAAAACAGCTGCATACGTCTTGATCTCGCAACCATGGCCTACGTCTTGATCTCGCAACCATGGCCGGAGTTTTAAACTGACGCTTGTTGTTAAAGTCTAAACTCTAATGCCGACTCTCAACTTGAGCCAAGGTGACAGGCATGAAAAATGAGGCCTGTTGTCAGTTGCTTGAGTTCGTCTGTGTACTTGTAGACTGATTATTATAGCCTCAATATCCGGCTACTCAGCCCAGTTTCTTTTTTCTTCCCTCTCGCCTCTTCGGTAGTAAGCAGAATAGCTTCTGTCGACCTGGACGCTTTTATCACACGGGACACCCTGCTCAGCCCTAAAAGCACGCATTCATTATGACACCGTACATGACAATTGTCGCTTGCAAACATGAAAGGTAGTCTTCTTATAACTTATAAATATTCGGCTTTTAAATTATGGCTACATATTCGAGTGTAGTTAAAACATGTATCAAGTATTAAGAGACCAACTATTCCAACTGATTACTGGAAGCATTCACGCCCGAACACCAGTGGCTGCTGCATTTTAACGAAACAACACCCTATTAAAGGGACACTAAAGGCAACTATTAAATCGACGATTGTTGAAATAGCGGTCCAGAAGCCTCATAGTGTTACTTTTGTGCCAAGGAAGAGCCTATTTTGAAATAAAATCACGTTTTAGTGGTCTGCTTCGGGTTAGCGCACTTCAAATTACCTGCCTCAAAGAGCGGACCGACCGAACCGACTCGCGTCACTGTTGCCGTGCACAACATTGCCTGGCTTTACTGCGCTAGTAGCAGAAGACAGAAAGCAGCGGGAGCCACAGCAGAAACAACGACCATTGATCAATTTACCACCACTGGCTCTGAGATTCAGGCGTTTTTTTTGTTCAAATGCGCCTAGCTAGATGGCATTACTTGTTCCGTAGAACCACGCGAAAATTGAATTTTTAACCATTCGTGCCATTCCCTATATTAACGCCCAGCGGTTATTTTTTCTATGAATCAAACAAAAATGAACAAGCATCATTTTATTGCATCCCTTGATGCATGGCAGGTTCTTTATTTAAAGCAGCTAGATCAATTTATAGATTAATTGTAGGCGGTCCGTCTGATGTCATCGGGATCATTTTGAGGCATATGTGTTCTTGTGCATTTACCTCAATTTCTCGGTAAGTAGGGCACTGTTGTTGATAATATTGTTGTTTTAGATGTTGTCTTACATTGAGCTTTCAATCTGACTTAAATTGTTATTTGACTTCAGTGTCCCTTTATGGCAAAAACACTAAATGCTTCATCAAAAGCAAAAATTGATCGCCATCGGCGTCAGGTGTCTTCTCGTGTCGGCGGAATCAACATGTGTGATGCAAGAAACCATTATATAATGACGTCATCATATGACGTCACAGTTCATAAAATTTTAAGGCGCACTGGAAGGTAACATAACTTGACGGGATCATATTACATCTCCGCATAGTTGAAATAGGCTGATCACGGGGGCAGTGCATAACCAGCTGAGGGGAAGACAGCTTTTGTTTCGAATCCTTGAGGCAGTAAAAAAAAACCATGTTGGGCAAAGAAATATCCTGGAGGGAAGCAGAAAACAATCAATGCATTGAATAGGAAGAAAACAAAAGAAGATGGTTTTTGCCTTTCAGTCGTCTCAAGTGAATCTATAAGGGAGCCTGCGAGTTTTTTTTTCTTTCGCTAATGAGAAATAAAAAGAAGGGACAATCTGATTTATTTCCATCAGATATGCAGAGTGGTACACAGCAGTATTATATACTAAAGCATACATGTGATGAGGTAGCCATAGCTTGAAAGAGAAAATAAAACACGAATGCTGTAAAACTCTAATGTAAATATCGAACCCGTCGCACGGCCCGACAGACAGCTTCTGGAATACATACAGTGGGCATGGAAAGAAACGTGGACATGCTGTATCTACCTTCTTTCCTGTTTCGGATTTATGTCTAAGCGGCTGTAGCGTGGATGATTTATAAAAAAGACAGAGTCATACATGTTACAAAGACCATATAGCATCTTTTTGTTGCCACCACGGTTAGAGCCTGGTGAAAACAGCGCGCCGCTATGTTCATGTTATTTTTCTCCCCCCTGTACCTGTGAAAGCCGGCGAGAAGCATAAATGCAAATCAACTCGCATGAAAACGCGAATTTGTGAGCTTCTTAATACGCGCGGCTGCTAAGCGCCAGCTTCCCGTGGCGAGCGGAGGTAGAGCACGCGCTCGACATCCTTAAAAGAGCATTCGCCCAGGCACTGAAAAAAATAGGAGGCGCTGACCCAAGCTAACAAGGACAAGATGATGGCTAATATCTCCAACTAATCTGCTTTTCTGGGAACCATTTCGTACTTACGACTTCTCTTGCTCATGGGAGAACCAGCCATTTCTTTTTTGTAAGGAACAGTAATGAGTGAACTGATTAAGTGTTGTAAGCATTACTGGAAAAAGTAAATGTCATTCATTAAACTCTCTCCTTCACTCTAAAAAAAAAGAGCATGTTACTGCCCTACATTACCTACAAAAGAAAGATTACAGCTACCAAAAGAAAGTAATGCTACTACTTCAGCCATTACTCCCTGGCAAGAAATTTTTTAGTGCCTCTACGCTTCAGGAACCCACAAAAGCAATTGGTAACATTATGGTGGCCTAAGGTTGCTTCTAAAGTAACATGTGGTGTCTTCTAACTCTGTAGCACATAGCAAAGTCATTCTACTAAGTGTGACACAAAATAAGACTTCATCACACTCTCTGCAAACAAAACATACCTGAACTCGCAAGAAATGTACAATAATTGTGACGGCACGCTTCTGCCAACATAGCACAACATTATTATCATGTCTAACAAGGAAAATTAGCCCTTAAATTTACACTTCTTTCCTTACTAACATAGCAGATGCACAAATTTTGTTACTCGCAGGTCGTGGGATCAAATCCCGGCTGCCGCGGCTGCGTTTCTGATGGAGGCGGAAATGTTGTAGGCCCGTGTGCTCCGAATTGGGTGCACGTTAAAACCCCATATGGTCGAAATTTCCGGAGCCCTCCACTACGGCGTCCCTTATAATCATATGGTGGTTTTGGGACGTTAAATGCTTAATTGCCATGATTCCGGAAAAAAAGAAGGTTCACAAATACAGCAACTTTATTTTTCTTGATGTACTGAGTGTGATTAATTTACAAATTATAATGTATTGACTGCTTCTTACACCTATGAGAAATTTAAGTTTCGGCGTGAATACCAAAGCTAGCACAGTTGAATGGTACACTGTAAACCATACAATACACCTTCATTCATTTCTCATTCGTTTCTTTATGGCAAAACCCAGGTCCATCCAGACAGAGGAGGTCATTATTTTTTACTCATTCCGACCTCCCATTCGCCAACAAAACTATCTGCTGTGCAGCACCAACCCAACCAAAATGTGTGGCAGCTGATTCTGGCAGCAAGGCTACTATGTGTTGCGATTCGGTATGGCAAAATGGCCACGTTTTCATTGAAACCAGATTGACATGGCACTAGGTGAGTGAAATATGAAAACGTATGTTTGCCTTTATTTTAAATTTGTAAATTCAATCTCGCCCCCCCCCCCTTTTTTTGCATGCATCACTCTCCCAAATTCTTTCTTTGCATTCACCTAAGGTTCACACAAAGAAGACACTGCATAGTAAAACTTGGGGGCTAAAAAATAGTTCAAGGGCCCCCTTAGCGCCAATGCATAGAAATAGAACGAAAATATCTGGAACGCTTCATTCATTGAACACCAGGCAGCGTCAAACCTCCCAAATGTTGGCTTTCCCCGGCAAGAAGTTGGGTTTTCCTCACGGAAGGGTTTTTCCAGCATGAATTTGGGAGAGCCAGTGGTGTAATTAGGAGGGCACCATATGTAGAAAATAGGAACTACCGATTGCCATCACGATTCCTCTTCGTCATGCACGACGGCCCGCCCTGTGGCGTTGCCGCAACGCATTCTTGACGCAATGACAGCTGCGAAACAAATTGACCTGCTATTTTTCGCCAAGCTGGCATTAATTAACACACTGAAATGTGAAGCACAAAAGTCGGACGTGCCGCTGCATACAGCATCAGAAGTCAGTGTCGTAGCCCCCCCCCCCCCCCCAATCTCTAGAAAATTTCGAAATTTGCATGTATATGCACGCATACAAACACACACTATTGGAGGTGGGCGGCCGAGGTTGAACTTATGGTTGAAAAACTACCATGCCGCATTGCTGCCTCAGCGATAGCTCTGCGTCGTATAAAAGAGCAATGGTATGGTACCCTGTCTCTTTCTCCAAAACGCCTCTGTAGAAAATTTAAAATTACGCAAAGGCAAAATTTTCATAATGTCTTTGGGCCGTAACTAGAACATGCAATGCTGTTCTGTGCAAGTAGTTAGTAACCTGAGACCATATTAAAACAAAACTAAATGTTTTGTCCGGTTATTCGGATGATCTCGTTTATAACAGCGAGAAATTTTAGCTCAAGGTCACTTGAAGGTCACCGGCACTGGGAGTGAAGACTTTCATGTTTGACACCTACGAAGAAAGAAAACCCTATATATTGCCATGAAGATGGCTTCCTCGTATTATCATGAAGCAATGCAGTGCACTCAGCTTGTAGACCACAAATATGCTAAATTTCTGAAAAGCTGTATATCAAATTATACATGTCAAACAAATTTCCCTTACCCCCCCCCCCCCCCCCTTTACCCTGAGTTGTATATTAGAAAGTGCGAGTGTAATAAGACACCACTTCCTTTTTTTTTTTTTTGAAAATATCGTTCAACTTTTTTTTTACTCTCACACGTCAGCGACATACTTTAATCTCACTTCCAAGCTTGTGTAAAAAGTTAAACTGGCAGCGAAGCTACTGAAAAGAAAAATGGGCCAGACAAACAATGAGTAAAGTTTTTAATGTTTTCTTTATAAATGCCAAAGTAGAGTTTTTAAAAAAGTACTCCTTACCTGCTGCTCGGAGACACGAAGCTCGCCGAACACAAGCTTCTGTATGACTTTTCCAATCAGGATCAGGCAGCAATAGGCCATGTTAATCAGAGTCTGCAAGAAAAAACAGCTCGTCATGATTCATTGAAGCAACACAACGTACAAAATACTATTGGGAATCATGTGAACACCTGCTCATTCAAACAAAAAAATCTTCGTACAAATTTAGTAAGCAACCTGCCTCACATCCACAGAAAAATAAAGTAAATGCGGCAGCTTGTCACAGGCCAACAGAGAACATCACCATAATGAGGCGATATAGTATCTTGCTCGATCCTATTCCACTCTTATACATGGCAGCAGAAGACCACCTTATCCTACTGAAAATTTAGAAGAGGCCTAAAGACGACTCTTGGTGGCTACTGAACCACCCTCTACATCTGATGTTTTACAGAAGAAAAAATGGCGGGAAAGGCTGGTAGCACTTTCATATACGACAGAAAAAAAGAAAAAAACTTTTGACAGTACTGACGCAGAAGGCAAGCTATATTCATCCACGGTAGATTAAACAGAACTTGTTTTTGTCCTATGTACAAAAAGATGCAACCATTAGCCATTCTCTATTAATAAAACCTTAGCTTGCTTTTCCATCACTTTCTCATAGCACAAGCCCACATGAAAGTTTAATCTTTCTAGCAGCTTTCAAACTTTATTATAAGCCTTTCTACTATCAGCTTGCACTGACGGAACGGCTGGCTATGAATCATGCAGTTCTACTAGAACAAGACTTTAAACTGCTGCTTCCATAAAGTAGCTTCATTTGCTATATTATATACCAAGCAGAACAATTTTACACTTTTACACATCTCAAAACTTTCTTTGCATTATATTATGTATCAATGCTTCCAAAATGGCAAGAAGTTTTTATTGTGATAAAAAGGCATGTGAGAAAGAGCTCAGAATCTACAACTGTTCCATTTAATGACTAAATTGCATTCTAAAGAAGCCAAAAGCTCAGCCCAACAACTCAGCATCTATAGGATGCTAATGCAGACCAAACATAACAAAAATAGAATGCCACGCAATAGACTCTCAGTAAACAAAACCCAAAGGAACGAGAAAAATGTGTTCTATTTAACAGGAGTTCCGTTTACTGAGAGGTGAACATGAGTGCAGAATACAAGCCCGAAACCAAGCATTGCAAAGGCAATAGCTTCGTTTAACAGCTTTCCATTTACTGAGAGTCTACAAGTCCTGGCCCAGTAGTTTTAAGACAAAATCTAGAATATCTCTGGACATGATTTTACGAATTAAAAAAAAAGAAGCTTGATAGAATACTTTCCTACTGAAAGCTGCCTTTAAGAAGGTCGTATAAAAAGCGTTTGTGGCTATTTTTTTGCCATAATGCTGTCTGTTTAGTGGTTCACAGACCTCTTGATCTAGCCCCCAGCCCCCCCCCCCCCCCCCCCAACTTTTTTATATCGCACGGTACGTCGACCTCCAGCATTTCCTCTCCGTCAAAATGTGACTTCCATGGCTGAGATCGAATTCTTGGTTTTTGGGTAAACAGCAGAGCACCGTAATCACTGTACCAGCAATAAAAAGTGCCCCATTTGCAATAGAAGGACACTAAACCTACAGATGTGTGCAGGTAGTACACCATTCTCAACTGCATAACCATAAATAAATAAATGAATGAATAAATAAAACAAACAGTTTCCCAGGCCTGTAGATAAGAAATACAAAGAATACAAAAAATACCTAAGCAAATGAAAATGTGGGTTTCCTGTTACGAATATGTCAACTCCTGGCACAAGTTTTGGGAGACGCCTTTGTATGCTGTCATCCTCTGCACTTTGTCGTATTTTAAGAAAGATCAGGATATTTTTCTAGAGCTTCAGTTAATGCACGTTTATGAAAAAAAATGTTTCATTTTTTTTGTAGTCACAAATGTTGCACTTCTAGCTTAACTTTTTTGTTACCGTGCAAAAATGGTCATTTTTCATATGTCTCGGGAAGATCGTTTTTGTCAATTTGAAAAAAAAAAAAAAAACTAAAGCACGCATTGTGGCATACTAAATATTGCACAATGAAGTGCTCTTTCCAAAAAACATGTTTTAGGGCAACAGAAATGTCTTAGGATATAAAATTTGAGAAGTGTGTGATTTTTGTTTGCCAGCTGGTAAACAGTACAATAGAAAACACTATACATGCAAAAATATTCAAAACAAAAAAAAAGTCAGAAGATACATTTTGAATGTAAATGACCCAGGAATTGTATAAAAAGTAATAAATGTTGTACAAAATGTTTCTATTCACACAGATGAATAAATTCAGAACCGGGGTACTGCTTTATTGCTCGTCCCATGTGGTGAAGCTTTGCTTGTTTTGCGTGAGACAAAAGTGAACTCTTACACTTTTCTCAGTAATTTTTTTTTCTGCGATAACAGCCTACAGGCGTTCCAATATAGATGGATGCCCGTGATGTGAATAATCTCTCATTAAATCATATGTCCAATAAGCTTGGCGATTTCGTCTAGCATCATCGTTTTCCATGAGCCAGCTCACTCCGCATAGGTTGGCATATGCATACATATGCATCCATATGAATATGCATCCAAACATATTTCTTAGCATTTTGTACATCATATTAAAGAAAGAACAATATCGCGTGCAGTTCTAAGACTTTTTCAGACTGCTCTGTAGTCAGGGCCAAGATGTGCTCCGGCAGATTTCCTGTCGTTAGGAGAAGCTGTGCAGCCGGCACCAGCCCTAGCAAAGTGTGGACCTCATAAGTAACCAGACTAGCTATAAGATTGTCCACAAAGGCCGGCAGCTACGCACTTGTGGTAGAAGAGATAACTTGAGGCCATAAACAAAACAAAGCCATGAACGGTTGCAGATGTCTTTAGCTGACGCAAAACATTGTAACCATAACACTTCAAACTGAGGTGTTGTCATCCTCGAACTCTAAGCTCGTGCTCACTCAATTCAGGTGCAGTTGCAAGACAGTTTAGGCCCGTGTGCTCAGATTTGGGTGCACGTTGAAGAAACCCAGGTGGTCAAAATTTCTGGAGCCCTCCACTACAGCATCTCTCATAATCATATGGCGGTTTTGGGATGTTAAACCCCACATATCAATCAAATCTAGCAGCACGGACGCAACGCGTGCAGCATATGGCGCAGGCGTCGTCTCCTGCTCAACAGTGCTTGCGTAATGAGACCCACGACTTTCTCCCATAGCAATCTTAGGGACAACTGCAGGTGCCACCCGACTGTCTTCATTAGAGAAGGCAGGCGTGCGAGTGAGGTAACATGAGATGTGCAGTCTAATGTGCCAATACCACGATATGATAGTGAAATCGTACCACACATGACCACACATGAACAGTATTTATGCCATGGCAGTTTTTATGCTGTAAAAATAAAAAAAGTAATGATCACGTCCCCCTATCTGGTGGTAATACTTATATCGACCGCCCCCCTAAAATGAGTGGCTGGATCTGCCCCTGGTGACACATATTAAGCAATAGCAGCGAGCATCTATAACCATGGTATGGATGTCTAAAAATAAGTGGCGGAATCTGCATCAACATACATCAGTGGGAATGAACCTTAAAAGTATGGAGGGAAGGACAGCGAGTGCTAGAATGATTTGTTTTCTAGGCCACTCTGACATAGATGATATAATGCCAGAATGCTTTCAAACAACGTTTACCATTATGCGAGTCACCTCGTCCGCAGTTTGCTTTCAGAACTATCAGAACTTTGCGGTGATCATCTATGATCGCGTTAATAGTGACCAAGGGTTCATCCACAGCAGTTGCAAGAAGCTATATAGTTTTTGACAGTTCAAGGCATGTGTGGTGTGACAAACACGATGGAAGCCATCAAGGATGAAGAGCGATTATACATTCTGATGGCTGCACAATTTGTTGCTCACCAACACAGTGGATAATAATAATCACACAAAAAAAGCAAACTGCCAATGAAGACGTGCGTCCCGCGCAGCCATGCAGTGAAGGAAGTAGCGAGATTATTCTCACTATAATGCGAACTAGCAGAAGAACCATGCGATTGAGATGTAGTTATCAAAAGAAGTGAACAAGAAATCACTTGTCAACCTCATTGACATCAAGAGAAAAAGCAGCAGTTTGCCTATTAGAGCTTCAAGAAGAGTTGCCCGGTCATAAAAAAAATAGGCAGCAACTACAGAACACGACAGGTTCATGACAAGAGGAGTGGGTCGAATCTTTCGCCATGGTTCCCTTCAGATACTATCCACTGCAAAAGAATGAGTGCTGCCTAAAAACCAGACATTCACACACAATCAAAAAGCGTTTGTGGAATACAAAAACCTGATCACATTTACAAGTTGACTAATTTACGAAGAGGGCGACGTGAGCTGACAGGCAACAGTGAGACAGCTTTTTGGCAGCAGGGGGTGGGGGGAGGTTTAAGTGCTGGGAGAGGATGGAGTGTGGTTTAGCTTTGGTAGGCTTGGTGCATTTGAAGAACAACCTTGAGCAACGCAACATCTCCACAATGACTGCTAACTACAGTACTGTTATTCATAAACTTTTTTTTTTTGCGGGAAATGGAAAAATGCGAAAGCAGAAGAGTTTAAAAAAAAAACTGTCTATAATACCAAACGATACATTTTCAAAAGCCAAATCAGCCATAACGGAGCTGAACAAAGGGGAAAAGAAAGGCCGTGGCGCAATGAGCAAACATGCTCGGCGATTCCGACGCCCGATAGGGCCGCTGACAGCTCTGAAGTAAGAGCACTGCCGGAAGTAAAAAGCGGAAGTTGACGGTGCCAGCCTCTCCTTATTTCAACTAGGCCGGCGTCGCTTCCGCGAGGAAAAAACGCGACCCTGTTACGTAAGCTCCTTCCGAAGTAGGCCAGGAAAAGTTACATCACGAGCCACCCCCTGGCCCGCCTTTTGACAGAGAATCGCGCGGGTGAATCGAGCCCGTTTATAGCAGGGGCTACACACGCAACAGCGGCGCTTTCGAGATCAGTCTAGCGGCGCGCGTGGTTGCCGCTCGCAAAGCGCTGTCACGTGGTGGTGGTGGTAGGAGGGTGGGGGAGGGGGTGGGGGTGGAGGTGTTACGGGGGCTCGACGCCCGAGCGATAAATGTTGCGCACGCGATTAGCAGTCGCCACGCCGTCCAGATCGAGCTATTTTGATCTCGCGTGGCGATGCTCGCTATGGTGCGCTCACCTATGAACACTAGCAGTCGGAACTAGCAGCACGGACCCCCCCCCCCCCCCCCCCCCCCCCCGCCACGGTGGTCTAGTGGTTAAGGTACTCGGCTGCTGACCCGCAGGCCGCGAGATCGAATCGATTGATTTCATTGATATGCGAGGTTTAACGTCCCCAAAACCACCATATATATGTGGGGTTTGACGTCCCAAACCACCACCTAGAGTTCTTTAACATGCACCCAAATCTGAGCACATGGGCCTACAACGCGGAATCGAATCCAAGGCTGCGGCGGCTGCATTTCCGATGCAGGCGGAAATGTTGTAGGCCCGTGTGCTCAGATTTGGGTGCACGTTAAAGAACCCTCAGGTGGTCGAAATTTTCGGAGCCCTCCACTATGCGGCGTCCCTCATAATCAAATGGTGGTTTTGGGACGTTAAACCCCGCATGTCAATGAAACCTAGCAGCACGGACGCAACGCGTGCTGCACATGACGCAGGCGTCGTCTCCTGCACTGCTCGCGTAATTGAGCCCCGCGACTTCTCCCATAGCAATCTTTGGGACAACTGCTCGTGCTACGCGACTGTCTTCATTAGAGAAGGCAGGGCGAGCGAGCGAGGTAACAAGAGATAATAAATCTGCGGTCTAACGTGCCAATACCGCGATATAATAGTGAAACCGTTACGGGAAACTCCAGGCGCTTTTTACAGTTCGCCGATACCTTGTTGCGAGCCGCGCATCGCTGCACTCAGTGAGCCACAACGGCGGGTGCGAACGATTTCACTGTATACAGGATGAAATGTACGCGTCACTGATCAATTGCAGCACCGGCGTAGCTGGAGAAGGGTCAAACACCCAAAATTTACTGGTTTGCATGTGTGTGTGTCGATAATATATATATATATATATATATATATATATATATATATCGACACCCCCCCCCCCCCCACTAATAATGTCTGCCTGATGGGCACCAGACATAACAGTACAACAGTGTTGATGGGCAACAACGCAAAAACGGGACGAAGTAAAAAATGACCACGCAACACAAGCTTTTGTGCTGTGTGGTCATTGTTTAGTTCATCCCGTTTCTGCGCCGTTTCCCCTCAGTAACATGTACCAACTGGCCCTTCAAGACACCCTTCTACAACAGTGTTTCTTCCTTAGTAAACGTGTAAATAGAAACCCAATAAAAACTAGAGTGTGTAGCCAGCTAAAAATCTGGATTTATTAGTATGGAGGTTTAGAATATAACGTTCGCGGACGTTGCGGGCGTTACTTTAGAATAGCGTTTGCTGCCTCTAGGGAAAAGTCGGGGGGGACTTTCGCCCCGATCCGCAAAACCAAACGAACGGAAGCTACACACAGCACTTTGCGGGCCCCGCGGGCCCCGCACGCTTTTTCGGAATTTCTGCGCGAGGGCCGCAAACGGCGGCTCGCGTTACGACGCATGCGCAGTGAGTGGCAGCAACCGCACCGCAAGGGCTTGCCGTGCGCTATTCCAAACCTGCCTCCTGCGCTTGCTTCCTCCGTCACGTGAAACCC
Source organism: Rhipicephalus annulatus (assembly GCA_013436015.1). Classification (NCBI taxonomy): domain Eukaryota; kingdom Metazoa; phylum Arthropoda; class Arachnida; order Ixodida; family Ixodidae; genus Rhipicephalus; species Rhipicephalus annulatus. Next base: position 58,681 of record WOVY01001703.1, on the reverse strand, counting down.
TCGTGCAATTGCGTGAAACCGGGCTTCTCAACGCACGAGCCCTCACGATTGGCGGTCGTTCGTGCACGAACCAGCAATAACAAATACTGTATATTTGTGCCCTATACTAAAACACGCAACGTATTTGACATTCAATAATCCCCGACGTGCACCTCACGGGGCTTCGATTTAATCTCCCGAGGTCCTAACTCTGGGTTCCGCTCGTAAGCACGTAACAGGTAGACTTACTCTGGGCAGCCCTCTCTGGCGTCATGGCGTCGCTATGCATTCGGAGTTTCGAGAAAGCCAATGTGTTGTATTCCTTTTAAAGTTATGTGTATAAGCGGTAAAGAAACAAAAAACACACGATTCCTTCGCTGGGTTTAACGTTCCAACACAGTCCTGTATTAATGTCACTTCTCGTTAATAATGTGTCTAACGAAAAAATAGCTCTTGTCATTCCTACAACGCTGGGGTCGTCCGTTTTGCCGAAAACGTGCCCAGACGCCTCTAATAACCCCAGTGTTGTAGGAATGACAAGAGCTATTTTTTCGTTAGACACATTATTAATGAGAAATAACATTAATACAAGACTGTGTTAGAACGTTAAACCCAGCGAATGAATCGTGTGTTGTTTTTTTTGTTTCTTTACCGCTAATACAAACAACTTTAAAAGAAATACAACACATTGGCTTTCTCGAAACACCAAATGCATAGTGACGTCATGACGCCAGAGAGGTCTGCCCAGAGTAAGTTCTACCTTTAGCATAAACCGAGGTTTTAGCACATGACAGTCCGACAACGCTGCGTTTATGTACACAAAGTTGCTTCGGGGAGTCGGAGCAGCCAGCAATGAAAGCCGACAACAGCTCTTGTTGATCGGGGACCTCCGCCTTAACTCCGAGTCTGTACGACCATGACTTCAATAAGTTACGATGTATACGCTTTAGATGCCTCCGACTTGCTAGAAGCGATGCGCGACCTTTGAATGAAGCATTGGATGTGTGAATATTTCAAACTTCGAATATTCATTAGGTACGCAAGGAACCTTCACCACTTGGACATCACTAAACTTCTTAACGAGTGTTGAAATCGATGCAAATAATTACGTACCAGCGCTACATATCGTTATATTTGATGCACAAATAGACCAATGCATTGCGTACGAGGCCAGGTACACTATTGCCACAGGGTGCCGAAATTATGCAGAACCACACAGAAAGAAAAACCGGCGAGCCACTGCAAAAATTGAGAATAAATGTAAAACAAAAAAAAATGAAAACCCGTGGGAACATTATTGTGACGACGAAACACCTCCTGCAATGAACGCCGTGCCGATCAGTTGTCATTTCTCCTCGTAAATGCACGAAAGAACATGATCCGAGGATTGAAATATGATGCGAAAATTAACACATAAAATTAATATTCGGCACAAGCGTGGCTAGTGAGCCGCTGTTTTCGTTGTCTAGGGGGACGCGCACAACAGTGTCACTGCAAGCAGATATTCTCTGCCGAAACATCAAATGCAAAACTTCACTCTACATTACTTGCTGTATACCAACTTTTTCACGAGTGCTTGCATATTCATTTTTTTTGCAAAAGTCATTAGCTGCATCTATTAGTATTCGAATATATTCAAAAAAGAACACTGGATTCGATTCGCGGTTATTTCTCATTATTCCAACTCGCTCTAAAGTTGAGCATTTCATATTGGCACCACTATAAGGAATTACGCTACAACAAAATTTCGGACCCCGCCGCGGTGGTCTAGTGGCTAAGGTACTCGGCTGCTGACCCGCAGATCGCGGGATTAAATCCCGGCTGCGGCGGCTGCATTTCCGATGGAGGCGGAAATGTTGTAGGCCCGTGTGCTCAGATTTTGGTGCACGTTAAAGAACCCCAGGTGGTCGAAATTTCCGGAGCCCTCCACTACGGCGTCTCTCATAATCATATGGTGGTTTTGGGATGTTAAACCCCACAATTCAATCAACAAAATTTCGGCCACAACGAATAATTTTCGCTTCCCCGTCAGCCGCCCATAAAAAAACAGGGTGGAATGTCACAAGCGACAGCAATTCTCGCCCGCGCGACCCTGCGTCCAAGGAAGGCCGCCTTAGTGTTGGGGAAGATGACCTCCGGCGACAGCAACGGCGCCGCCACGTCTTTCCTACACTTGTACCGAAAGGCGAACGCATGTGACCCTTTCGGTACAAGTGTAGGGAAGACCCGGGCACCCTCGTCGCCTGCCAAGACGGCGAGAACTTCAGCGGCGCCCCGTCGGCTCCCGTGCGTGAACCACGAACTGGGCCGTATACGGAATCGAGATTTCCCTTTGTGCAATCGTTATTCGAGAGAACGATCTTCTTTTTTTAGTAACATTTCTTCGTTTGTTCGTTTTATATTTATTTTGTTCCATTTATGTCCCCTTATGTTAACAATTTGCGCCGGTTTTATGTTTGTACTTGCAATGATATTTTTTTTTTCTTTTAGAGCATACTTAGTAGGTTTTTTTTTTTTGCAGTTGTTATATCTTCATTGCGCGAGTATTTTTGTCCGCTTAGTCCACTTTGTTATATTTCGCCCTCGTTCTTATTTTAATTAAATGCTTGTGTATGTCTAATCAAATGATCATGCTTAATCAGTTTGAGAATTGCCACGAAATTTCGATATCAACTCGGTCATTTCTTGACGACTCGTGATACCCAGAGCGCACGGCCATTTCGCAAAACAACAACAACAACAACAACAACAACAACAACAACAACAACAACAACAACAACAACAACAACAACAACAACAACGGGGTTTGCATCGGATACGCGCTTTCTGCCCCCACACGCAGATCCCGTTAAATTTATGGCCTTCGAGATGCTCGGCAAAAGCTCGCCCGTCCACCGTGACGCTGCCGGTTGATTTGATGTAGTTTATACGCGCGGGCCGCGGCAGAATCGCGACGTCGGCACATGTTTTTGAGGCCGCGCTCAAAACATAACTACCGCTCGTCGTCACTATAGCACTGCGATCGTGAATGACGACGACGTGTCGCGAAGGCGCACACAAGAGCAGCGCGCACCTAGTCCCGGTGTGAATGCACTCTGCCGCGGCGAACACGAATGCGGCCGTGTCGATCATGGGCGACCACGAGAGCACCAGGAGCGCAGTCAACGTGCGCCGACTCATATTTCTTGCCGCAACGACGCAGTCACGCGCACGACCCGCGCAGTTTCAAAACGGGACCGCCGCGCAGGAAACCGCGGTCTCTATCGTCTTGTTCATCGATGGCAAATACGATCCGAAGGTGCACCGCTATCACAGCCGTAGATTGAAAGCAATAAAGCCATAGAACAACAGGAAGCGTTTCCTGTCGGCCACTTATGGCCACCGTACGGTAGTGCGGAGCTTCGTCACTTTCAGTTGCAGGACGGCCTCTAGCGAAAGCTTTGGCACGCTCGTTCATGGCGCTGTGCACTCGTCTTGATTGATATGTGGGGTTTAACGTCCCAAAACCATCATATGATTATGAGAAACGCGGTATAGTGGAGGGCTCCGGAAATTTAGACCACCTGGGGTTCTTTAACGTGCCCCCAAATCTGAGCACACGGGCCTACAACATTTTCGTCTCCATCAGAAATGCAGCCGCCGCAGCCGGGATTCGATCCCGCGACCTGCGGGTCAGCAGCCGAGTAACCTTAGCCACTAGAACACCGAGGGGGGGCTGTGCACTCGTCTGAATATCGTATTTTCTTCGGTATAATCGGCCCTTGCATATAACCGGCACCCCCGACCACAAACCACGGGAGGAAGAAAAAAAAAAAAAACACTACCCGCGTTTTGACGCAAAGCCTCCTCCTCTGCGTTGCCGTGAAGCCAACTTGCGTGCCAAAATTCTCGCACAATCCGCACCCCGACTTCAGCTTTGGTCGCGTTATACGCGAGAAAATGCGTTCACTCAGTGTTCGCCCAGGTACGGGGCTCAGTTGGCGAGAGTTCAATACATGCACTTGCAAGAATGAAAGGACGAGTCATAATCGTCAGATATCTTACCTAATTTTGTGGTGTGTATATAGATGAAATTTCGTTACAACAAAATTCCGCGACAACCAATTTTTTCACGCGTCCCGTCAATTTCATTGTAGTGAATTTTTGACTGTATAGTGAATGAAACACGCGTTACTGAAAGGCGCATACGAACGACTAATTTTGAAAGCATACACAAAAAAGAATCCGGGTAAACGCAAAATATGAAAAGCTCCGAGGGTGTTTCTTTTTTCTTCCTTTGTATGAGAATAAATGAACAAAAAGGAAAACCGGAGATATTGAACGAGAACGTTGATAGTGGCCGCCGAAGTGCACACGTACAAGTTTCGTCGCATCACACATGCATGCGAGACAAAACCACGCCCATGGGCAAGCCTTTATATCTTGTTTCCACAACGGCGGCGGCTGCTTTCCCAGTTAACGGGCCTTATTAGAGCGTAACTTTCTTGGCTTCCTCTGTCTTTCTTGCTACTCAGGTTTGCTATACGATGTGGTGGAAACGAGCGAAAATAAAGATCGAGAAGCAGCAACGAGCGCTCGACAACATATGCGTCACCAGCTGGTTCCTGCGTCACCCCTTCGCACGTTTCTTTGTGTTCTCTCTAACTAAAGGCGGCACTTTGCGGTGACACACAACTGCTTTTAGATGCGATGTGCCGTAATTGACAGCCAGTGGATGTGCGACTTCGTGGGCAACGATAGAACAATGCGCAATAAATGAAGAAGGAAGAAACCTCAGGCGTATAAATAAAGGCCGTCAGTGAGCGCGACCGAGGACTGCTACCTTTTTGAGGAGCCGACCGTGCCCACCAGGGGGACAGCAGGAAATGCGCTACAATAGAAGCGACGGCTAGGGCAACTCGTGAAGAAACTTACAGGGTGCGCTCAAATAAGCAAGCAATTAATAATAATAATAATAATAATAATAATAATAATAATAATAATAATAATAATAATAATAATAATAATAATAATAAACGTTTCACAGTGTACTCTGTAAGCACACGTTTGTGCATTGAGCGTAGCAAATGTTTTTTTTTTCTCTCTCTATTAACGCTCACTTTGTAAACTGAACATTCCGTGTTCAAACAAATGTAACAAAAGACACATTACCCGCTAAAAAAATTAAAACTTTAGGTTCGAAAAATTATAAAAGCTGCGACGCTACAATAAATGTTCATGATAAAAAGACACGGGACTCGGTTATCCTGCGCCTTGTAGTCGAGCGATATAGGGCAACCGAAAGGAGAGCGGGCTATGCGATCCAAGTTCTGAAAAAAAAAAAAACTTCAGTATCGAGGGCAAGCACAATATTTAAGTAAAGCTGAATATACGACTATGATCTACACAGATATATGATTACTTGAAAGTGACAAGTTATTGTTATTGTTTTTTTACAGATGCTAGTGTTCAAACATTTTTAGAAACGACGTAACTAGTACTCGTCGGGCATTCTATATGTCACTACATTAGGTAATTCATCCGCAACACAACCGTAATTTTCGGTCTCTTCGAAAGGTGAGCTAGCTTTTCTTCCAACTGAGTTTGCAAGTAGATACATGGGAACGACACTTCCATATGCCTGCGTGAGGCATGATGTGAAGAAGTGGCGATGGAAGTTGCTCGTTCCTAAATATTCCTGCCTGCGCAACCCCATGCCTCAATTAGTGCCGCCACAATCACCTTAATTGATTCAATTCATTCGTCTCCGCGCTGGCTCCCGACTTACTGTAATACATCGCAGAGCGCAAAAAAAAAATTGCCCGCAGCTTCCCTCGGGGGAACACTGAGGAGGATGCGGCGCATATAATTGGTTAACGGGGTGTTAAAGTGCGACTTACTTGGGTCGATGGCTACATTGGTTAACGTGGTTGTGAAATGGGGTGTTAAATTGCGACTTACTTGGGTCGATGGCTAAATTGGTTAACGTGGTTGTAGGAGGGGGTGTTAAATGAGTGAACACGTACACACGTATGCGAAAGGGCGGCGCTGGTCGAAGGGACGTCGATCATTGTGTTTGTGGATTCGTTGGAATTCATTTCACCACGACCTTGGACGTCGACGCGCCGTACAAACCAACGGACGAGCGGCAACTGAGCGAGCGAGCGCCGACCTTGAGTATATATACAGCGCGACGGCGCATGCGCTGTCAGCTGTCGAATGTTCTCGAAGGAGAAGCGCGCGCGCGGCACAGATGGCGACGGCGCGACGGCGCATGCGCTGTCAGCTGTCGAATGTTCTCGAAGGAGAAGCGCGCGCGGCACAGATGGTGGGCGACGGCGCGACGGCGCATGCGCGCGCGTCAGCTGTCGAATGTTCGAGAAGCGGTGCGGACGGCGCACTACAAGGCGCGAGTATAAGATGCTTCCGCATCTAAAAATCCGTCCCCGCGAAGCCCTCTGCATAGCTGCTGCTGCTGCACTTCGGTAATGCGCTAGGAGTGAAACTGCTTTTTGGAGCACATGATGGGGTAGAGTATACATCCTCATCTCTCACCTTTGTCGATATTTCGCGGCAACCGCTGGAGATCTAAAACAACAGGCGAGAGTGTCACTGCGAACACGCCAGGAAGGAACACTCACGAGCCTCATACATAACCATTAACAAACGAAGTTGCACCATGACCGAATTAAAAAAAAAAGGCGTGGAAGTGATGGTGGACGGCATATAGAAAGACATACACTACAGGGAGTCTTTTATACGAATATGAAGCAATCGCGCTCTCACAAATATCAATCGCGAATGGTTCCGCCCAGAGATATACCTCATACAAGGATTCCAGCGAGCCAACGATACACGAGTACGACGCCTTTAGACCACGCATGTTTGATAAGAAAGGTCCGACGGTCTGCAATGTACTTATGTGCAAGATTTTCCAGTTAAGTGCACGCACGCACGCGCATCAGGTTGCTATGAATCATCGTAAGACTATAACGTTTGCCGAAAGCGTGCTTTTCCGGAGCTGTAAACTGCGTCAGCATTTACGGCAGAAGAGGAGAGTGACGTAATCCACTTAGCGCTCGTCGCGTATAGCTCCAGACGGTGCCTAGGGAACAAAAAGGGAAATAGTAAAAAAAAAACAACTGAAGTGTATGCAATTTTCGCCGCCCGACACTTAGGCCAAGCGAAGTACCACGGGGCAGAAGCAGAAAGAAAGGAAATACGCCAGTACGTAGCATGCCATTGTCTCAGATATTAGAGAAGCGGAAAAGGCCTCCACCTGCAGAACGCCGGGCTCCTGTTACTCCGCGCCGTATACTGTCTGTCCTCAGATACGTGATCGGAGTCTAATATGTGCGAGGTGACTTTCGCGCGCCTGATGGCGAAGTTTTTGCGATGAAAATAATAATAATAATAATAATAATAATAATACCCGGTCTTCTACGTGCCAACACAACGATGTGAGTATCGGGCCACGCCGTTAACTTGGGGTTCCGGTTCTAACTAAGGGTCCGACTTTACAAGCTCGACATTAGCCTCACGAAGTACGTGAGGATGAAGGCGAAGTATGCCACGGCTTATTTGATGGACACAGCATGATACCAACAGCGCCGAGTCAGAGGTGTTCGGCAGACCAGATGTGAACCTTGAACTTCACTTCATATAATAAAAAGGCCACCTTGACATGTTATACGCACACGTTTTCAACGCTGAAATGACCTACGGAACAAATACCACGAACGATTCAATAATTACTCTGTACATATCGTGACGTTTAGTCTTCCGAGTGAATGGCATCGAAGCGTTTTAGCAGTTTTTTTTTGCGCAGCGAAAAGCAACAACAACAAAACAAAACAAACACGAAAACATAAACAAAATATAGGAATGCGTTGGACAATGTACTAATGAAGCGAGGGGAAGCCGAAAATTGGAAGTGAAATCCAAAGTGGGATGAGATATAAATAAGGCAACGTTTTCAAACAGCATTGAACGCTTAGGTAAGGTCGAGCTTTGGGCGAGTTCGTTCTTCGGGGTCGAGTTACAAAAACTCCAAGGAGCAAGCCCCACTATTTCCAAGTACAAGGGTGCGAAACCCGAGTTTTCCAACCACTGTAGTACCCCCATTACAAACAGTCCTGGGAAACAGCTACTCAATATAAATTTTTCGCGGTATCTAATTCACCAGTCCCCGCCGCGGTGGTCTATAGTGGCTAAGGTACTCGGCTGCTGACCCGCAGATCGCGGGATCGAATCTCGGCTGCGGCGGCTGCATTTCCGATGGAGGCGGAAATGCTGTAGGCACGGGTGCTCAGATTTGGGTGCACGTTGAAGAACCCCCGGTGGTCAAAATTTCCGGAGGCCCCCACTACGGCGTCTCTCATAATCATATGGTGGATTTGGGACGTTACACCCCACAAATCAGTTAACCATTATGTAATTCACCAGTCGCGAGCGCTAGCCGGAAAGCGAAAAGCCAAGTTTACAATGATTATTAAGCTCCAGCAACACATTTGCCAGAGACAGGTGTGGCAATTAAACAACATTTAAAGAAAAAGTACAACCTACATGTAGGACGTTTCTTTTTGGCGACAAATATTTATTCAACCTCCTCTGAAGCAAGTTGATACCGTCGCTTCTTGATTGATATGTGGGGTTTAACGTCCCAAAACCACCATATGATTATGAGAGACACCGTTATAGTGGAGGGCTCCGGAAATTTCGACCACCTAGGGTTCTTTAACGTGCGCCCAAATCTGAGCACACGGGCCTACGGCATTTCCGCCTCCATCAGAAATGCAGCCGCCGCAGCCGGGATTCGCTCCCGCGACCTGCGGGTCAGCAGCCGAGATACCTTAGCCACTAGACCACCGCGGCGGGGCTCCCGTCGCTTCTTCAATGGCTACTGTGCATGACATATTTAAATCAAAGAACATTAGTTGTCATTAGTTTTGTACACAGCAGGGCATTCTGCTTCCGCGGCAAGAAAATCCAGCATGCAATGAGGTTGCGTTACGTGTATACAGATGAGCACGAGCTTGAAACACGAGTGAGTTAACACTTAAGACAATACAATGGCATTTCTCCACACAATTATGATCCACTGAGCAGAACGGAGCCGTTTGGAGAAAACGGTGGACAGGGCAACAGTGCATTTTGTTCCGTCGCTTGGACACTGATCCGTTGAGGACTGAAAGATCGCGAACAACACGGACAATAGTAACACACAACAGCACAGACAAATGCCCCCTGGTCCTATAGTGTTTAAGAAACCGGACTAAACAAACATGCATTTGCACAAATCAATGTACACGAGCGTTACGGCATTTAGACACAGTCGTGCCGCCGACGACGTGATTTGATGCCGCGACCTCGTGCTATAAGCGGAACGCCATATAGCCGGTCGCTCTTCGACAATCGACGCGGCGCGCTGCTAATGCCGACGCTGCCTTCTGTTCCGGGCACGCACCTGTACAAATCCGGCGTTTACATTCTTTGGTGCACTGAAATGGCCGGGTATGACAAAAGGACAATGAAAAAAAAAGGTAACGGGTTATCCTCAAGACACCAGCCTACGTCTTAACGTTCAATGCGGAAAGCGTGTCGTCGATGACATTCAATGCAATCATCAGCGAGCCTTTTACCGCACAACTGAATGAACAAACTCTGTATTGCTGATATTTTTACTTACTTTGTTACCTGATACGTTTTACTTCTCTTTTTTTTCACAAATGTTATCTCAGTGTGTCATTTGGTCATTCCATTTTAGTTCAGTCATTCACGTCAGAACATGAATGACAAAAAACTGTCATTCATGTTCATAGTGCTTATTCAAACAGAAAGAAGTCGTTCACAAATGATGCATACAAAATATGCACGACAGCCTGCATTGCACCGAAGAGCCCGAAATGTTGCAGGACTGGTTTGGTCAACCGGACACTTCCACGGGAATTGCTGCAGAGTCGACCATACGTGCACTCGCACAAGCAATCGCTCTGTTGGGCGAGGTACAATAACCCTCGACACAGCCGCTATACATGGGAAGCCTCGGGGGACCTTAATCTCTCTAACACACACACACACACACACACACACACACACACACACACACACACACACACACACACACACACACACACACACATATATATATATATATATATATATATATATATATATATATATATATATATAAACATGACACGTGACTTCATCTGCAGCATCACAGCCGTATAACAAACGAGTACATTTGGAAAATCAGTACAAAATTCGATCGAGGAGAAAAAAGGCATACAAACCTTGTACCCACTTTAAAATAGACAACCAACGAAAACGTATGCAAACGTCGGAGTAAATGTAAACTTTTTTGTTAAGAGTTCAGCATACAAGAGTTGCTATATGATGAGGGAGGGTCCAACTATTGGACTATCTGACGTGAACCTGAACATAAAATATACAACATAAAATATACAAGATTTTTTTTTTCTTGCACAACGGGCCCCATAAAAATGCAACTGCCGTGGCTGGGATTCGAAACGAACACATTGCTCGTCGCAGCTGGTTCACAATCACTATAAGCTCGTCCACAATCAGCCGTACGCCTGCCTGATGTAAATTACTTTCACTGACGGAGGACGAATCATTCTGCGGTGGTCTAGCAGCTATGTGCGTATGGCACACACGGCGGGCACAAATAAAATCGGCACGCACATTTGAAGGTTGCGGGTTCGGGCTCCACTTCTGAGAAACAACAAATAATGTATTCTATCCTTTCTTTGGCCTACTTGTCTATGCTTTCCTCGGCTTACCTGTCTGTTGATGTCCTTTGGTTGCGTCTTGCAAAGAAACGAACCCCTGAAACCATTGCCCTTCAATCGTTCCACATTTCGTATGTGTATATTAAGTACACATTTAGTTGTGCGTGTTGTATTCAAAGATGCTTTTCTGATGAGCTACATCTGCCCCTTTCCGTGTCGTATCATCGCTTTCGTCGCACGATGCCTTGTAGTGGATACGAACAACAGTTCATGGGAAACCGGGAGAAAGCAATGGCAAAGATGCGTTTCTGCTGCGTCTCCTTCTTAGTGCCCACCATTTGATTCCACAGTGCCGCGTCACAGCAGTGCACATATATAACGGCAAGTAACCAAGTTAGCCGTTCAAACTTATTGCCGAAGATATCCTTACACGACACAGCAACCACGATTTACTGAGCTACCGAAAGAACGCAAACATGAACGAAAGCCCTCTTCCAAATATGCAAAGGCATCTCTATCAGCCGCAAAAAGAGAGAGAGAGAGAGAAACCGGTAATCAACATTCTGTAAGCGAAGTGGACTCCGTTTATACATCGCAAGTGAACGCCCACGGTAGCGATTGAATTGAATGCGACGGCCAGCCTCTCCCTCACGGGAGAACTGCAGCGAGCACATGCGACGAAGGATGTTGGTTGCAAGCGAAGCAGGAGCAAACCTCCTCAAGCACATCCTTTCTGCAGTGTTTGATGTGCAACGGCAACACGCCACGCCCTTTGGTGGCCGCGTGGCGGAACGAGAAGCTTTCTCCCGACGAAGAAAAATGGGAACGCCTGCTGTCAAGTGACATCTGCCAGACACAAGGCCATCACGGGGGGACCTTCGCGGAGGAGTTCCGTCGACGGCGGCCCCGAAGGCTGCCGTACATTTGGAGGCAGATCCCCGCGGCCAACAAGGACACAGCGTCAAGGACAAGGCCACCCAAAGGCGCGCGTTCTACGCCCCACACAAGCCGAGCCGTGCGAAGGAGTCGTCGATGAGGCCACGTCGAACGTTACGGCGTGCCTGAATGCGAGCGGTTCGTTGCAGGCAGAATGCAAAACAAATAAGGAAAGGTGAGAGAAACGCACTCAATTCAAGCACTGCACGGGAAAGCCGGTGACAGAGACTGTAGACAACATACACGGGAAACGGGCTTCAAGACCAGAAATCAATAAGCGAAGACAATCACAAAGCGACAATGCAAAAGCCATTGCAACCTGTTCGTTCACTCTTTGAAACGACCGACAGCCAGCTCGCTTTTGATTGAAAACAACTAGGCCACCAGATAAGAAGATATCGTCGGTATACCTGTTATGTGAAGAAACAAAACGAAATGCAAATAGCAGACACATACCTGACTGGAATACGATACATGCATATCCAAGCCAAACAAGGCGATTGAAGTTTTTCGCTGAGGTAGTTCGCATGCTATATGCGAAATCATAATCAACAACGTTTGAAAACATCGCAAAGTTCCCCGCGGGAAGCAAACTACTCTAGTTGCGCGACACCAAGGAAGGTCGCGGCAAGAGGCCAAAGAAAACAAAGCTTAACGACGGAGCCACGCCAACCACTTGGCACTTCGCACACAGTGTCGAAGCAGCATGCGAAAAGAAGGTATATTGCAGCACATACAAAGCGCGGCATGAAGCGATCGCTCATGCCCAAGCTGAATCTCCCACGCGGCCGAACAGGGGGCTGGGGCGATGCGGCCGAGGTCAATGAGCGGCGCGGTCGGACAACGGCCGCTAGGCGACAAAGAGAAGAGTTAAGGGCCCACCTTGTAGACGTCATTGGCTCGGTCGAAGCACGACGCCACGGCGACGATAGCGGGCTCCATAGCGGCGGCCGGCTGGCCGAAGCGCTCGGAAGAAAGTGGCCGCTTCCGGTCGTTGCAACCCGGAAGCGGCGATCCAGAGGTGCGCCTCGCGAGAGACGGAAAGCAGGCTTCCTGCTCGCGTTTCCTCGTCGCCAGGAGAGGCGAAACGAGCGGCAAGGTCGAACGCGCCACGAAAGAGAGAGCGCCCCCAAAGGACAGGTCAGAAACAGGTTTCCCGCCAAGGCGACAGGCCCCGGGCGCTTCCGCCACAGGCCCGGCAAAACCCTGCGGCGCCCTTCTACCTGTTACGCAACGCGGTTCAAGGGCGACTGCCGAGACCACGGGCTTTCCTCTACAAACGGAACATAACCACAACACTGGCCGACGAAACGGTGAGAAACGAGCGACATGCGCGGACGGGCTGAACCGAGCCAGCGGTATTTTGTTGAACTCCGCGGCCAAGCCCCGTTTCACGACTGGAGGAATGACCGGTGGAGGCAAACAAGAGCGCCCAGTCGTATACTGTGCCTTTCGAGAGATGACACAGTTTCCTCCTGAATCGCATTCCCAAACAGAGCACGATCAAGGCACTCAAGCGAGACCCGCAAGGGCGCCAGCGGGTGAGAGTTCCAGGGTCGTTTGCCTCGAAGTGGAAACGAACGACGCATCTGCAATGGCGAGTATATGAAAAAACACTGGAGGCACACACATCAAGAAGCGTACTCGCTTCAGCGATGATAATTTCGCTCGCGTTCACTCTCCTCCTACATAAACGCGCATGCAGAACGAGTGGACTGGTGTGCAAGTGTGTCGCTTTATGCAGTCAATTCACAAGTGACAATCTTGTGATTTGCCGATTCTCGAAAGTCGCGTTATAGGGCTCGTAAATTTGCTCGCCCATGCGCAGCACGACCAGCTAGCTGCGTGCGAACGAGTGCCAAAACTCGCAATCTCTGCCAAGCAGATAGAATAGTCGCTACGGCGCATATATGCGTTATTTTCGCAGCCAGAATTCTTATAGGTAGTAAACCGCACTCGTGTCCCTGCACAAATATACAACAGTGCCTAGATGTTCTCAGATTTATCATGATTTACACACACACAAAACGCGGGATTATTTCCCTTTTGCAACCTATTTCTCACCCAGAACGAGTCGGTCAGTTCAACATCGAAAACACTGTTCCCCTTTCGATTGATTGATATGCGGGGTTTAACGTCACAAAACCACCATATGATTATGAGAGACGCCGTAGTGGAGGGCTCCGCAGATTTCGACCACCTGGGGTTCTTTGACGTGCACCCAAATCTGAGTACACGGGCCTACAACATTTCCGCCTCCCTCGGAAATGCAGCCGCCGCAGCCGGGATTAGATCCCGCGACTTGCGGGTCAGCAGCTGAGTATGCCTTAGCCACTAGACCACCGCGGCGGGGCACTGTTTCCGTTTCCTGCGCTAATGGAGAAGACTGTATAGTGATTATAAAACTATGGTCACTAGGCGGAAAACAACTATACAAAGGGTCTTGCTCCTTCCCTTGTTTTGCGATACGTGACCACGGTATAATGGTATGAACCGACTAGCAAGTACTTCTGAGATAGAGAAGAAAAATCAACCACAGCGCCTGCTTCTATAGGCAGCCACTAAGAAGCCCGCGAATAGACACGAGCGATCCTATATATCCCTCGCGTACTACTTCCAAGCATCGACTTCGTGCCGGTGTTGCCAAAATTGGTGCCACGCAAAACGTGCGAAGAAGACGCACGATCACCGCCGCTTCGACCGAGTGGCCTTCCACTCATTCTGGCCAAAGTGCACACCCGCTGTCGGACAATTCCGTCACCGACAAACTACCGAGAGGAAGCGCCTGTCAAGGGAACCGTGTAGCGTGGTCTAAACATAGAGCTCACCCCAGCACGCGGCCGGACTGGCCACGATGAGTTGCTTCCGCCCCGCGCGCAGATCTGGGCCGACGCGCAGGCAGCGATATAGCCGCCGCATTAACAGCTAGCGCGGCACAATTTATAGGCGCTCGCTGATGCAACTGGCTACGCAACCTCCCTCACATGCGGTAAAGCTCAGCTAAGGCCGCTAACCGCGGCGCCATCGAGTACAATCATCGATAACGAGAACAATATGCCCGGAACCAACGCATAGATAGATAGATTTGTGGGGTTTAACGTCCCAAAACCACCATATGATTATTAGAGACGCCGTAGTGGAGGGCTCCTGAAATTTCGACCAACGTGCACCCAAATCTGAGCACACGGGCCTACAACATTTCCGCCTCCATCGGAAATGCAGCCGCCGCAGCCGGGATATGATACCGCAACCTGCGGGTCAGCAGCCGAGTACCTTATAGCCACCTAGACCACCACGGCGGGGCAGAAACCAACGCATAGGCGGAATAGGAAAATGTATAGCTCGTTCAGCCCGACGAGGCGAGAACCCGTATACAAGGCTTGGGTGTTTAGACGTGACGGAACTTGGCGTTTTTTTTTTTAATGATGATGCACTATACCACACTGAGAACAAATAGAAGCGCATGCATAGACCTGTGACGCAATTCGCAAGAAGTGATGTGATGTTACGTCTTTTTAGAAAGCGCACCTTAGCAGTTTCACGGTTGCACAGGTGCACCAATTGCATAGCGCAAATGGACGATGATCTCCAAGTGCCTGATTAGGATTCGGCACCAGAGTATACGGTGATATGAGCGTCAACGGCGGAGACGCACGCCATGGAACGCGAGAAATGGATGCTGCACACACTGTGGCACTGCGTGGCCTTTGGTTGAGCGAAGACGACACGGATAGACATAAAACCACGATAACGCTTAAAAAATATTGAGATAAACACGGGACCATACAAGAGTCCTTAACGAGAGCAAATCAAACGGTTTGCATTCGCGAAACGATTGCAAAAAAAAAAGCGAATGATAATTTTCATTACGGCATACTCCCGACGCTTCCAGTTTCCCAAGTTCAAGGACACATTGGAGATGACGCTTCGCCACCTGCAGCAACCACACACAGGGACCAGGCGAGGTGTGTCCACAATGTTCAGTGTCCATTGATTGATTGATATGTGGTGTTTAACGTCCCAAAACCACCATATGATTATGAGAGATGCCGTAGTGGAGGGCTCCGACAATTTCGACCTCCTGGGGTTCTCTAACGTGCACCCAAATCTGAGTACACGGGCCTACAACATTTCCGCCTCCATCGGAAATGCAGCCGCTGCAGCCGGGATTTGAACCCACGACCTTCGAGTCAGCAGCCGAGTAACTTAGCTACTAGACCACCGCGGCGGGGCAAGTTCACTGTCCACTTCAGCATGCGTTGACTAGATAGAGCTCGAGTACCGGCGGTAATTATTGGCGCCTGTTCACCGGTTGATTGATATGTGGGGTTTAACGTCCCAAAACCACCATATGATTTTGAGAGACGCCGTAGTGGAGGGCTCCAGAAATTTCGACCACCTGGGGTTCTTTAACGTGCACCCAAATCTGAGCACACGGGCCTAGACCATTTCCGCCTCCTTCTGTTCACCGGTCTCGATCTATAGCAAATGAATGCGCACTAAAATGGGCTGTCCGCTTATAATGGTCTCTTAAGATTATACCCCGCCTCCTACTTTCTTTCGTGACAATTAGCGCGCCACGCGGAAAAAAGCTCAAATATTTATAGTCCGCTGAATAACAATGAGAAAATTTACCTGTACGCTATACACAAAATGAAAGAAAAAATCGACTAGGCACAACAAAGTCCACCAGAAACGGAACTCTCAAAATTAAAGATAATAGGCTTCAACGACAGTGAGTGAATGCACTACATTTTCCCGTGCCCGCATTACAACAACAACAAAAAAATGTTCAGACACACAGAAAGCATGCTATAACGTGGGTTAGCGTGTCGATGTGCTCAGCGAGCGTTTTATTTTCGTGGCATCCCAGGCGGTCGGTACCGACAATGCTGAGGCGGCCCAGAAGAGCTCCGAGGCGCCCTCTGGTCCAGTGTCGGTTGAGCTCACTGCAAACAGCTCCGCGACTTGAAAACACCTTCACGGTGTGCCTTTATACCCTGGGAGCAGTTAGATGCCACGTTTGCGCGTACCTGAAGGGAGAGTTTCCCTTTGAGGATTCACGCATGTTACATAGAACCGCTCTGCTCTGTCAACCTTAGCTCTGTCGCTCACTCTCGGTGGGCTGCTGTGGCGACGAACCAGTGGTCGCAGATCCGTTTGCACTTGAACAAGTCAATCAGCTTATTAGGAGTTCGCCAGTTGGGAGAACGTGATGACAATCCGTTCTTTTTTTGAGTAGCTCAAAATTTACGCAAGAGATAAGAGAAATGGCAGACAAAGGCATGCAAGAGCGGCTTTTGAGCGTACAAAGCGCTCCATAACCAGAACTGATACCGGTCACCTGTCTAAGCACGATTTCGAAAAAAAAAACAAAGTGCCGAACGACGTGACGTCAAGCGAGCGTGCCAGAAGTGCACATCGCTAAACTCGCGCATGCGATCATCTCCGCATATCGCGAATGTCACTACGCACGGACCAGAACCGGGATAAATGCGGCCACCAAGCGACTGTTTTGAATTCCCGCTCGAGCGCGGGCCGATGCCACCCGATACGACCGGCTGTGCCGTAAACAATGTGTCGTTGAACTGATCGTGCAGACGCCCCGCGAGGCACGACTGGCGGACTTCCAAGAGGCAGAGCGTGCACAGATAACCAGTCAGCACTAGAGACCAGACTGTCTGCTTGACAAAACATAAAATAAAGAGTCGCGACAAGGCTACAGGAAGCAAAATACGTAAGTGTTGCGCTAACTATAGGAAGACGCTGAATAACAACTCTTGGGTAACTGCGGAGACACGCGTTACGTAACAAACAGCGTTGATGCACAAATTCGTGTTTCCTTTTTCCGGATGCCAGCTTCTGCCTGGTGCTCGAATGACGAGAGAAAGTCAAGGCAATTCGCCTAAACTGCTTCGAGCCGAGCCTAGTAGAAGATTTGACTACTCTTTCAACCTTTCATGCATGAATCGCAGAACAAGTAGTGTTCCGGTTCCAGAAAACATAACTGCGACCTGCTCAGGGTTTGCAAAGCCAGCATACGATAGATCCCCCTGAAAGCGATTTCTGCTATGCACCTGGTTTTTGTGAAAAAAAAAAAAAAAACCTGCGAATGTCCCGTAAACTGCACCGATTTTGAACATACTCGCGCAAATAGTTGCCGTCAAACTGTCATCAATGACCGACGCCATTTTCGCCGTGCGCGATCTTGCTCGTGCAGATTGTCCTCGGGGAAGCGAGACAATATTATGCGCTTTTCGCCGACAGCGGCACAATGCTTATTCTTCGACCGGGAGATCGGGTCTATATGTTCTATGGAAGATTAGTTTTTCGTCAGAGCCTCATAACCGACATCCCTGCAAAGGAACAAGGACTCCGAAGAAGATATAACCCTTTCGGGGGAAATTGTTATGGAAGTTTCTCGAGATTATTATGACGTCGGAAAGCCTCACCTCGACGCAAACTGCTATACTTGAAATACCCTATGCCAAACCGCGGTGGTCCAGTGGCTAAGGTACTCGGCTGCTGACCCGCAGGTCGCGGGGTCGAATGCCGGCTGCGGCAGCTGCATTTATGATGGAGGCGGAAATGTTGTAGGCCCGTGTGTTTAGATTTGGGTGCACGTTAAAGAACCCCAGGTGGTCGAAATTTCCGGAGCCCTCCACTACGATATGGTGGGTTTTGGGACGTTAAACCCCATACATCAATCAACTGAAAGACCCTATACTTTTTCTCTTCTTTGTGAAATTCAGTTATAATTCGTCAGTATAACTTCAGTTATATTGATAAAGCTGGCTGCCATACAAGCATGGCGACAACACGTGCCCGCACAAGAAACGATGCCGGTTTTATGCGGTATTCATATTGGAGTGTTCAGCATTCCGACAACAAGGTCACCATTGATGGGCCCAGTTAATAATTTTCCTTGCATTGGGTCTCTTCGTATTTCATACACGCGAGGCTACGGTATGGGCTGGAAACGCGGCTGTCCTATAGGCGGCCACAGCACGTTTACACTCATCCACGGTATAGCGTTTAAGCAGCGCAAAGTTGTGGCACTGAGAACCGTTACTGCCTGTATGCGTCCGTTTGTGCACGTGTGTCGGTAGCGCATGCACTTTTCCACGGCCGACGACGCTATATACTCGTGCCCTCGGGAGGCAGCAGCGAAACACGCACATAAAGTGTTCCACTTGTAATATGCACCGCTGTTTACGGAAGCCGCACAGTATTCGACCTGCCAGCGTCCCGAGAAAAAAGAAAGCCCGTGTGAGCAGCAGATAAGGGGAGCAAGTAGAGGCGTGTCTTTAGCTGCAGGAATGTGTACAGGCGAGCATTTCAAGCGGAACGCGTCGATGAGAAAGCACACGACGTTCGCTGTGTTCGACTTTTTTTCCTTACAAGTTGTACGCGGTTTCAACCTGCGATAGAAAGGTTCCTTATACTACAGTGAATTAATCCGCTGTAATTTACGGCTGTATACGTTGCGCAGGGAATAAATCTCTCTCTCTCTCGCTCGCTTGTTTTTGTCGCGATACTTTTCGCCCCCATGAACCCACGTTTTCACCACGTTTGAATAGCGACCCAAAGTGCAAAGTGCCAGCGCGCATAGGAGGGGGAAAACATGTGCTTAGAGAAGAATTTTGCAAAGCCAGCATACGCTAGAGCTCCGGCACGCCGACGGTGCATTAAGAGAGGCCCACTATACCTAAGAGGGCTCATGACACGAACTCTGTCGTCGCAGCAAAGCAAAAAAAAAAAAGTTACATAAAGCACCGCGCAACGCAATCTGCGCGTTCGAACAGTCGCCGTTACCTAACATCCAGGCGGGGCGTGATAGCAGCCCGAAGCGCGCCCGTCTGGGAAGGCACGGCCCTTCGATACAGGAAGCGCTCGGAAAGCGATCACGCGCTCGCTCGCCTGGCTTCTCTTTCTGGACTATCCCTAAACCGAGCGCCTGCCTGCCCTTGTTTGTGTTTTGGTGAAAAAAAAAAAAAAGTTTATGCAATCGGTCGCAACTGGAAGCTAGCAGGCAGGGAGCGCCGTGCTGCCGATGGCGCCAGATTAGTGAAACGGCCCGGGATAAAAATGGCCACATCGGCCCGATAGAGAAGTGGCCGAGAAAGACGCACTTCGAGAGAGTTCTCTCGGACCGCGCGGGCACGGCGGCCATGCAAAACAGGTTTCTTTCCGCGCGCAGTGCTGGCGGTCCCCGACAGGTGGCGCCACCAGCTCGGCGGCCGGACGGCAAGCCAACACGCAAATAGGAAGAGACAAGAGGCCCGTACAAGGCTGGCCTTTCAACGCAGTTTATTCTGCGCACACGGCAAAAATGCACCAAAAAAACGCAGTTTATTCTGCGCACACGGCAAAATGCACCAAACACGAGAAGTGAATCGAACTAGAGAAACGAACTGATCAGACAGCCTGCCCCTTCTCTTTAGGCTGTTTATGGCCCATATTGGTGAAGCAGCTGTGTTAACAAGGTTTTTTTTTTCTTTTTTTTCTCGCGCTTACGCTCAAACACAGCGATCAAGTGCCCCAGCGGCAACGGTCGCAACGTGGCACTACACGACGTATGCAGCGCATGGCAAAGCTTGTAGAACGGCCACTCAGCAGAAGTCGCCCACTCGTTTACTCACACAAGAGTAAACAATTTATGCAGAAAAACAAAATCAACGACACAATGCCGTGTTCAATTTTAAATAATGCTGTTTCATGCACTTGCACAAGGTACTGCACAAAGAGCAACACTTTGTATTTAGTGGCAACAATGGAAGCGGGAAGGTTTGTTACAATGCCTACGAGAACCTATTTTCGGCGCTTATACATAAATGCCTATATTTTCGAAATCGGGGCCTACGCTGATTGGCCTCAAATTTCACTTTCGAGTGCAGTTTGAGACCGTTATTCGCGTTATCTAGCAACATTGAATGTTCAGAACACTCCACGTCCTCTGGTTACAGTGCCTAGAACCAGAGTACACTGTACTCTGGTTCAGCTACAGTGTAGTTCAGCCAATTTCTGAAATAATAATAATAATAATAATAATAATATAATATTAATAATAATAAAACCTCGGCAGTCAGCAGTGAAATGGAAACCTCGGCAGTCAGCAGTGCATGCCGCAGTTCGCTGGTCGGCCAACCCCGGCATGCAAGAAAAAAAAAATGTGGTGTGCGCGCGGCTTTTTTTGTTTGTTTGCAATAGACAGCGTTTACCGTTAAATTGATAGCGAAACTTAAGGGAATGGCGTTACCGTGTAGCAAACGTTCCTTGCGGACAGCGTCTGATAGTTTAGCAGGATAGCGTTTAAGTGGTTTGCGTGCCTCAGCTGGGACAGTGGCGCCACCTATTGGATGGTTAATAAGTTAAAGAACAGCGAAAAGGAAAACAAAACGAGAATGTTTGCCTATGCTACCGCGCGAAGCATAGTTACAAGTTTAGTTTGATAATAATAAAAGTAAATAAATACGAACCACGCAGCAAACGCGAAAACATTTGTGTTGCTGATTTCTTTACATCAATTTTCTAGTTAGGCCTAGAGAAGTTTGAAATGGGAAGCTATCTAAAAAATTTACACCAGCTTAATTATCCTTAATAATCGGTCATAAAAGCTAACTGAAATGAAAGCTAAGCCATTTTGAACAGTCGTTTGCTGCGAACGAAGTGAATCTTCCAACAACTACGCCAAAATCACTTCGAAGCGGGCGTCCAAAAACGCCGCCATGTTGACGTACAACTACGTATACCACGCTAACACGATAACGTTAAATCTGAAAAAAAAAATAGCACGCGTACGGTAAGCGGTACGGGTAACGTACGTATCTGCACATGCGAACTTCGATACCGCAATCCCGCTAAGCCCGGTATACTATAATTCATCTCTACGCTATGAATCGGCCAATACGAGGCATCCGTTCATTCTGGATTATTATAGAGCTCTGGCTATTTGCTCCTGCTATGCCCTTCCTAGAAATGACGCAGATAGACGCCGGAGCGTGTTGATTCAATACTGGACACTTGACTCGATATGCATCAGAACAAGATACGACGCAGTGTCCTGCGAACCGCTGTGGGACAATTGCCCAGCTAAATGCATGTTCTACTGTTGGCGCCTTCGTGTAACACTTCTCGCTTTCTTGTAGGAGATACAGGTCACGCACATTTTTTTGAAGTTATTTCTATTAAGGTAAAAAATTATATATACGACATTGCCGACCTAAATCGCTGTTTCCATGTCTATTCATGTCGCCTAAAATACTCTCTTTAAAGAGGCCCTGCAACACTGTTTGAGCATGGTCAGAAAACGCTGCTGATCGGTAGTAAAGGCTCCCGACAACACACGAGACAAATTATAAAGCACAACACGCGCCCTAGAATTCACAATAAATTATCAAAGTCAGCTAAAAATTGCTTTCTCTTTTCTCCACAAACGACGGAAGACGCCCAAAAGTCACTCCTAGAAAGCCCATCTCTCAGCCACTGGCTGATTTGAACATGGCGCTCTTGGTCGTAACAGAGATTGCCGCGGGAGATCGCGACTTGCCCACGCGTGCGCGCGCGATCACACTGAGAAAGCCGCACATTCGAAGAAAAAAATATAAAAAAGTGCTCAAGGTCACGAGGCGCGCCTGACGTATTTTCTTCGCCCCTGCCATCCCTCCCTGCTTAGCTTCCAGCGCTTTCGTCGGGACGAGAGAAGAAAGAATGCAATTGCAGCATGCACGCGACAAATCTTTGCAACTACACTCACGCTAGACGAATTCTTATAATTTTTGCGGCGTTCGATTCGTGAAGTAATAAGCTCTTTTAGCGAATCCATTCCATGGTTACTTGCCCCGCCGCGGTGGTCTAGTGGCTAAGGTACTCGGCTGCTGACCCGCAGGTCGCGGGATCGAATCCCGACTGCGGTGGCTGCATTTCCGATGGAGGCGGAAATGTTGTAGGCCCGTGTGCTCAGATTTGGGCGCACGTTAAAGAACCCCATGGGGTCGAAATTTCCGGAGCCCTCCACTACGGCGTCTCTCCTAATCATATGGTGGTTTTGGGAAGTTAAACCACACATATTATCATCATTCCATGGTTACTTGAAGAAAGTGTTTCAGGGCCCCTTTAACAAACCACGCTGGCGTCCTCCTGGACGCTTCTGAAAGCGCTTTCTAAACGGACAAAGTCGTCCACTAACTAAAAGCATTACAAAGAGCAATTGCCAAAACAATTACGATGAGAAGTATGCTGTTTTTGTACGTTGCCTGTAGCACCGACGCGGTGGTGATGGTGTTGCGCTGCTCACTCGATGGTCGCGGGTTCGATACCGACAGAGACGGTCGCATTTCGATGGAAGCGAAATCATGAACTGTGCAATGTCAGTGCACGTGAAAGAACATCAGAAGGTCAAAATTTCCGGATCCCTCCCCTACAGCGCCCCTCAATCACATCGTGGTTTTGCAACGTTAAATCCCAGATATTATCATATTACGTACAAGCTAATGACGAACCAATGGAGGAGCCACACGCTTCGCAAGCACACGCAGCAATCAAACTCCGCATGTGCGTTTAACGTCAGTGTGATACTTCGGCGAACTATGGCTGCGATTGGTACCAGCCTTGCCTTTTTCATTCTTTTTTTTGTTTGTCTGTTTGAACATCCTTTAATTTTAAAGGAAGAAAATGCATTATTTAAACCTGCTTACGTCGAACAGCACCAGGAATCGATGTTTCCACACACCTAATAAAAATATTAACCAATGTTTTCAATTATTCGCCATCTTAGATAGTTCGAAATATTATAATAACTCCAGAAGTTACATTAGCCTAGCAGATTTTGATATTGTTTGTAGCATTATTTTAACGACAACTGCCCTCAAAATGTGCTATAGGGCAGACATGCAGTGCAGTATTAGTCCCATCCATTCAGGGCTTTTATGAGATAACGTGTGCTATATTTTTGTATCACACTTCGTATCGAAGCAGGCATGCGTGATCACCGCGGTTGAATTTCACAATTTCGACACATGTACTGATTGATTGATTGATTTGTAGGGTTTAACGTCCCAAAACCACCATATGATTATGAGAGACGCCGTAGTGAATGGCTCCGGAAATTTTGACCACCTGGGGTTCTTTAACGTGCACCCAAATCTGAGCACACGGGCCTACAACATTTCCGCCTCCATCGGAAATGCAGCCGCCGCAGCCGGGATTCAATACCGCGACCTGCGGGTCAGCAGCCGAGTACCTTAGCCACTAGACCACCACGGCGGGGCGAGGAAATGGAAGAACGAACTGATGTTATATGTATTATCTGCTATATACCGTTCGTCAGCGAACCTATATAGTATATTTGTAATGAATGCATGGTGTGCGCGAGTCAAGTGGGAGAGCGCGCGACATGAGCAATCATCGTTGCACGAACGCTTCCCGCTCGAAAGTACTTCCGTCACGCAGCCGTCGGAACTTCCTCGTGCAAGGGGGGCGTGTGCCGACAGTTATTCGCAACGGTTTAATACTTATCCTGACGTTTCCAAGTCTCATCACTCATCGTTCAGCTACGCTGCAAGGCACAGCGCATGTATATAGTGAAGGCTCACACTTTGTTAATGCAGAACATACGTTCTCAGTGCCGCTCGTTGATTTTTTCCCACCCGGCAACTGCATTCCCGCGATTCCCGAAGGCACTGGCGCTGCCGCAGGACTCGGGTACAGTCATTGCCCCAGCGACCGCTTGACTTTTCCGACTCTTGCAAGTCTGTAATCTGTTCACACGTTCCAAAGATGGTAGATAAGGCAGTGTAGACGCACACCGACAGCTCGGATAAACACGTCCCAACGCGCCAACGTCCACACGTGCGGCGTCTGTTAGATTAGTGGACAGGCGGAGCAAGCCGCAACGATTTAGTCTACAAACAATGAGAAGTATATAGCAGCAATAACACTGCAAGATGAAAGACATACTATCCGCGTATCTTTTCACCGATATTTGAGTACTAAAAGTACAGTGTCGCCAGAACAATAGTGCCAACGTTGTGTTGCCTTTGCATGCCAGGAAAAAAAAATGACTCCTTGGGTTGATTTCAGCGCGCTCGGATTCTTGCTTGCACTGTCAAGCCAACGTCTTACGCTGAAGTGCACGCAATGATCCCCGGTAGAAGCGGTCAGACTAGTGTAGAAGCTTATTGATGCCCATCGCGGTTTATTTATAAAGGCGAAAGCCTTTAATGTCTTACCATCCGGCCCCCTGGCACAGTGCCAGCTCTGTTGTCGGGAGGATAAACGGGCCTTATATGAGCGCTGCATAGAACGCGAATGGCGTCTGCACGACGCGAGAATCACGAACGCGTGCGAAGCGGAGGCAGATTGGTCTCACGTCTGTCGGCGATTCGCGGTGAAAATTCAGTGAACAAGCAGCATTCCATTTGTGTGCCATTCTACCGGGAGCGTTAAAAAACAAAAAACAAAAAGACATGTCATAGTAGGTCGAATGGCCACAGGCTTTCGCCGAGCACACTTTGAAATTTGCAATGTGTCCTTTGATTTTTTTTTTACTTAACTTGTCAGGTTAGGGAAGTAGTTGCATCAAATGGAATTCCGCGGACGCCAGCGGGTCTGCCAAGTCATTTTCGAGGGTCCGCGATATTCATACTCGTAGGGAAAAATAAAAAAAAAAACAAAAAAAAACTCGTTCTTTGCCCTCTGGCCGGAAACGAAGCTGCAGACGCGGCGGCTCGAGAGCTCACGAACCGAGCAGCTGCGCATGCCGCCTCTACCGAGGCCACACGCGGAAAAGTGTGGGAGTGGGAGGAACGTATACGACTAGGTACAGTGAGATTACGCAGCACTACAATCTCGGTAGGCGTAAATACCCACCACCACATAGCAAATTAACTAGGAAGCAGTCAGTTGCATGGAGACAACTCCAAACAGACACTTTTTTCCAAATCCAGTGATCTTTCGCCTCTGTTACCCTGACCTGTATTCGACAGATAAATGCAAAGCATGCGATTCCCGGGCAACCCTGGGGCATATGTTATGGGAGTGCTCGAGTATCAATGACGCAGTCAGCAGTACAAACGAGGAGGCAATCTTGAACCGCAAGGCGCGCTGGGAGGCGGCTCTGCTCAGCTCCGCATTAGAACAACTATAGGCCGTCCAGCGAGCCGAGGAAGCCGCCCGAGCCCAAGGGCTCGCGGCCGATGCCTAGGCCGGGGTTCAAGCCCGCCCCGAATTATCATCGCCGGACTCTTAATAAATGTTGTTTCTTTCTCTCTGGTTCTTTGGAGGCACACCATATCCCGTGACTGCGGCCCCTTTTGATTTCTGATATGCTCCACCGCATAACAATCCTGCATTGCGGCGGAGCTGACTTATAGCTCACCCGTCATCAAATGATTGCTGCAAACTTTAGTTGCAGATTTCTACGACATATGCATGCTAGCATACTTGAAAAGCGAACATAGCTAGAAATAGATCGAATGTGGTTGCATACCACACGACTTATTGGTAAGCTTTTGAGATTGAATTGACGCTCTTACTTTGACCATTCCTTACCAGGGAAAGATAGGACACATATTTCACGCCGCATGTTATGCTAATTTACTACCTGCCCCAATCCCCCTCCACCCTCTCACTGCAAGAGATGCCACATCATTTCCCCCCGTTACAAAGGGTTCCCAAAAGATCCATTGTTGAGAATATCTAGTTTAGAAGTTCGTAGGGATCGAGATAAACAATCGCCCTCTTATCTGCCGCAAGCTGAAACAAGCACATAGAGTTCCGATGCCAATAATAATAATAATAATAATAATAATAATAATAATAATAATAATAATAATAATAATAATAATAATAATAATGGTTGATTGATATGAGGGGTATAACGTCCGAAAACCACCTTATGATTATGAGAGACACCGCAGTGAAGAACTCCGGAAATTTCGACCACCTGGGGTTCTTTAAGGTGCACCCAAATCTGAGTACACGGGCCTACAACATTTCAGCCTCCATCGGAAATGCAGCCACCGCAGCCGGGATTTGATCCCGCGACCTGCGGGTCAGCAGCCGAGTACGTTAGCCACTAGACCACCACGGCGGGGCAATCTCGCTTTATGACTACGCGTCCTAAGGCAACCCCCGACCTCACTTCGAACAGTAAAGCGCTTCCCCTTGAATTAACATAAAACCTCCCCGCCTTATTTCGTTCTTGCCCTTTCGGTAGTTACTGAGAGCCGGCTTCTTCTCCATCGCTGTCATCCAATAAATACTCACCACCTTTCTGACTTTTCGCTTAATGCTCCTTGTTGCCATATCGCCCACACTGCCAGTCGTATATTCACTGGTGAGCCTTCTAGTTCTTTTTCTCCACTTTGTGTCCGCGATGTTCCTATACAAATACCTGAACACTTTCCCAGCCCATATAGTCTCCTTTATTTTCCTAAACCTCTATTCAAATATCATTTTGCTCAGTTCCGAACAGCAGCTCGTGTGTAGATCGGCAAAATCGAATGTGGCGGTCAGTGGCCTTCGAAGTGTTCAGCAGAAAATCTCGGGGGTCAGGTATTTTTCGTGATAATTTGCAAATGCCGTCACACAGTGACCACCCCAAAAAACACGACGCGCGCGACATCACCGCTTCTGCGCATGCGCAGGCTGGTCTCCCCAAAAAGGCCCATTAAAATTTCACCACCCGACAGGATGGAATCATCACAAAAGGTATCCACTACATGTTTACGGCACGCATCTGATGACACACGGCGACAGTTACTATGCATTAGTTTTCTGTTCGAAGACGGAAACGTGCAAGCGAACGTTTTGCAAGCGCTATTTAACCTTGACATGCCCAAATTACGGCAAGTTGTGCAAAGAAGCGGATACATTCGCGTGTCCGTACTCCATATAAGGCTATAACTGTCGTAATAAAAACATGCGGATCTGCCCACTGTTCAAGAACACTTATTTGAATAGGCCCTATCTTCTTTTTTTTTATGGTAGCTATTATCACATGCTGTACAGCTCTTGGAAAGAGGTCGCCACGGAAAGTAATGTCGGCTTTGTTTACACGCACCGATTCTGTAACGCACGATACCATTTTTCAAATCTCTATTCCTGTCGAACCCGCGGAACGTTACAACTTCCATTTCATTGAATAATACTGAAGCTCGAAATGATAAATGTGTGTGTGTTGTGCCAAAGCGGCTACGATTAGCTTATGATTGAAACCTTCACTTTTAGACACACACACACACACACGCTCTCTTTAAAGAACCCTCAGGTGGTCGAAATTTCCGGAGCCCTCCACTACGGCGTCTCTCATAATCATATGGTGGTTTTGGGACGTTAAACTTCACAAATCAATCAATCAATCATACACGCTCTCTCTAAACCGGCCGTGCGGGCGGCAGTTATGACCGAACGTTCACGCACTATACGATTGATATTCATGTCGTCTCAGCCAGCGTCACCGAATGGCACTGCATGCGGCATGCTCGATATGCACAGAGTGTGTGTAGTGCGAAATATATACGTCTCAGTGCCTATACTTCTAACGCTCGGCAAAATTTTAACAAAACTACACCGATAGCCCCAGATCTACATAAAGCTCCTTTACGAGGAAACAGATTTTTTACTCATCCTTTAGTTTACCTCAGTCAACATTGCAGCTGTCCTCTTTCCAAAAGATCTGAAAAGCTAATGCCCATTTTTTTTTCTCAACATTTTCATGGTGCTATCCGTGGTACACAAATGGTTAATCGACCGCAGTAATGATGCGCCGGTAAATGTGGCCTGCTTGTCTTCTTTTGTCTATGTTTTTAGTGCAGTAAAATAAATAAATAGAAATTCTTTGGCCTACTTTGGCGCGATACATTATTTCTGAATAATTTAATTATTAAATAGCACATCCAACACAATGCTTTCACAAAACTTGAGCATAGCAGAGTGCACACCATCTCAGCAACGCGGTCAGAAAAGTCCGGCAATCACCCGAGAGGTTTCCGCCGCCTCCCTAGAGCGCCCCGCTTCGACATAGTCAAGATACGTCCCGCTTTTAGTACTAGCCGAGTGCACTCGGCATTTTAGGAGACAAGCAAAGTGCTTCCTTCAAGGCGTCTCCATCACGGTTGGAATGTTCGAACGATACAGAGGCAGGCAAGGACACGAACTAGAGCCAAGGCAGAGTGCAAAACTACGTTAGAGCACAGAGACAGTTTTTAACTGACTGGCGCGAATAGGACGTTGGCCCCTATGGTGGGCCTATTATCTCTCAGTCTGCAGAACCACCTCCTGCTGCTGACGACAATGTCACTGATTGCATGCGCATTTTCCTTGGAGACAGAACAACAAAGACAAGAAAGACGCTGCTGATACCCGAAGTATTCGCCGCGAACAACAGGGGAGATACGTAAATATACATCGCTACCGGTGCATACGCGGGAAGTGGACGGTGTACACATGCGCCGAGGAATTCATTCGCGACTGCCATTCATTGCCGGTCATTAAACTGCGCGCGAGCAGCCCGGACAATGAGGCTCGGTCGTCGAGCTTTTCCCGCTCTTGTCATCGAACGTTTGATTTTCATTAAATTTTAACAGGTTGCTTCTATCAATAACAAAAGTAGCTTTGTGGCGGAAGCGATATACTTCGTCAGACAATGGTTGTCCAACTGTAAGGCATGCCTAACCGCAGCAGCAGCCACGTAAAGACTCGTGAAATTAGAGGAAAAAAAAAAACAAATCAAAGCAAGACGTACGAAGAGCGAGAAAGCCGAATTAAGCCACGATCGATCTCACCACTGCCCGCACCGAGAGAGCATGTGATACGCCGCGTGCAGGTCTTGCAAAGCTCCTTATAATAACTGGGTTTTAACGTCCCGAAACCCAGATACGACTATGAAAGACGCCGCAGTGGAGGGCTCCAGAAATTGCGACCATCCGGAGTTCTTTAGCCTGCGTGTAAATCCAAGCACAGGGGCTTCAAACATTTTCGCCTCCATCGAAAATTACGGAGGTCAGTCAGAACTTTCGATATGATTGGAAGCCTGAAGTGATAACGCGGAGCTTGCGGGCGAGAGATAGATATGTGGGGTTTAACGCCCCAAAACCACCATATGTTTACGAGAGACGCCGTAGTGGAGGGCTCCGGAAATTTCGAACACCTGGGGTTCTTTGACGTGCACCCAAATCTGAGCACACGGCCCTACAGCATTTTCGCCTCCATCGAAAATGCAGCCACCACAGTCGGGACTCTATCCCACGACCTGCGAGCTTGCGGGCGAAGATCCTACAGCAGCAAACCACTTTTTTTTCTTGCGCGTTCATTTCCCTCCGAATATAATCAACAGTACAAGAAATTGAACCCTATAGGGTTAATAACGTAATTATCTTAGCACAAATAAATAAAACGAGTCATTTATTCGCGGATGATTTTCTTTGCTCATCTTGGTTTCATGTAGTTGGTATGTATGCGTGAAGAGGGAGGGGGGCTAACACGGTGGATAGCGACAACTTTATTTACATTTTTTGGTCAGTGGGATATTTTTTGAGGAGCAGGGTTCCCTATTTGTGTTCTTGGACAACATTTCTTAAAGTATGTCACTCATTGAAGCGTGCAATGAACGAAAAATTCACTGGAGACCAAAGAAAATGGCAAGTATATTATTGAGCTTGCTTAATCGAAATATAGAATTGATTTTGTTATTTATTTTAATTGCCACAATAAAATAATTTAGCACACGATTTTGTTGGTTTTCATTGTGTGTTGGCCTCATGGAGTAAAGTTTACAGTCCTTTATCCAGTGCACAGCAACCACAGGTTTCAAGTTTTCTCTTTCCCTCTGTCTGTCTGTCTCTCTCTCTCTCTCTCACACACACACACACACACACACACACACACACACACACACACACACACACACACACACACACACTAAACATGTGGATTGTCATTCCTAGAAAATTCCGTGCTCATAAGAACTGTCCTGCGTATACTCAATATAATGCCGAGATTTTACGTGCAAAAACCACGATTATGAGGCAAGCCGTAGTGAGGTGGGACTCCGGATTAAATTTCGACCATCCGGGTTTTCTTAATATACGCCTAAATATATGTACACGTGTGTTCTTTAAACTTGGTCCCCATTTAAATGCTGCCGCCAGCCATGGTCCGGAATCTAACCCGCGCCCTAGAGCTTAGCTACGCGACTCCGGCCCTACTAGTTAAGCTTCCACGGCGGGCTGCATATTCCACAAGAATGCACCAGGTGAGGCAATGTACGAGTCGGACCCCACCAAGAAGAAAAAAAAAAACCCTCATAGTACCACGATCCACACTTTTACTATAACACCATTTTCATTGCGACAGACAATAACGCATGAAATTACAGCGCAGGAACAAGACAGACAGCAGACCTTACGTGATTCCTATGTGGGGTTTAACGTCCCAAAACCACAATATTATTATGAGAGATGCCGTAGGGGAGGGCTTCAGAAATTTCGACCACCTGGGGTTCTTCAAGTGCACCCGAATCTGAGCACACGGGCCTACGGCCTTTCCGCCTCCGTCGAAAATTCAGCCGCCGCAGTCGGGATTCGATCCCGCGACCTGCATGCGGGTCAGCAGCCGAGTACCTTAGCCACCAGCCCACAGCGGCGGGGCAGCAGGACCTACAGAGTACTCAAGTGTTCGCAGCGCGGCACACGCAACCCAGGCGCCGCAGAATGCGAGAAAATAAAAACAAAGTAAAACGCGGTCGCCGTCTCGGCGAGAGAGGGGTGAGAACGGATAGCCGGACAGTGGAAAACACTGACGCCGCGGCAGAGAGAAAGAGCAAAGCAGGCTAAATTGTATCCACGAAGGCACAATCTGCGGCCAGGTTTTAGTGGAGTACAAGAAAGTGGCAGTGGGTGTACAGATAAAGTTACACTTAACTTAGACAGTGCGCTTAGGGGAACAGTCTAGGGACTTTACGTGCCAAAAACCTGCATATGATTATGAGGTATAGTGCTTAGTTAGGGGAGGGGGGAGGATTACAGCTGACTACCTGTATAGGTCATAACGTGCATCTAAATCTAGGCGTGCGGGTGATTTTAAGCTAATCGCCGTGGCTGGGAATGAATCGCGCGTCCTTGAGCGCAAAAAGCTTTACCGATAAGACACCACGGCGGGTGCCGCTTACGGCCACGCGAAGAATTTGAAAAGCAAATCACCTGGAGGTCGAGTAACAAACCGGATGTTACGAAAACTAACCTTGACGATCGGTGATAACTAAGTAACTTGTTATACTGGGAATTGCCCCATCGAGTCAGTACGGCCGCAACAAACACGGCAACACACGTATGTCGAAACTGAAACCGGCGCAAAATTTCCCGTATAGTCGTCATCAGTCATAAGCGTGATCCCCTTGTACGCTCGGATGAGCTATACCGAGCCTTAACACGAGGTGTGGCAGTTCGGGCTAGTTAAGTGTCGTCTTAACAAGAGTCCACACGCACATTAAGTGCGAGGGGTAGCCCAACGTGGCTCAGTAACCATTACATGGTCTTCCGTTGCCGAACACGAGGTCGCGGCTACGATTGCCGGCCGTATTTCGATAGGGGGCGAAAAGCAAAAAAATATAGTGTAGTAAGGCCCTGCTGCGCTTCAAAGAATCGCAGATGGTGAGGCTTAAACCACACACCACTCCCTTTCGACTTTCCCTGTACAACCACAGTGATGACTGCTGCTGCATTGTGACTAAAACTACGACAGATGCAAATAGGGTAGGGAGCCGTCAAAAGAATCCACATTAAGCACATAAAAAAAAAGATTCCCCGGAATACAGCAATTCCATATATAACAAACACCGACCCTTTATCACGATTATTTTTGGCGACAACGCACCTCAAAGAAAAAAAAAAGGAACGAAGAAAACGGACACCGAGGAGTTGACCTCCACACTAGGCATTCAGCTTTAATGGAACGGTTGTCTCGATCATTTCCTATAAGCGCTGTATCTATTCGAGGACGAACGGGCACCGCGGCACTATACGCAGTTTTATCAAGGCACCCCTCGAAAAAGCCCCACTATGGTCAGTTCATGTCACCAATGGACAGGTTTTGCCGGCAAACGAAAACACAAAATGTGAAGTCCGTAGGCACGCCCATCCGTACACGCGTCGACTCCACCTTGGCCTCAAGGCTGAATACAGCACGTTATATAGTAAACGCGTTCCAACTAGAGAACCCGCCCCGGGGGCCGCCGTTGAGAAACGGAGAAATGAAAAAAAAAAAGGCCGTCAGAGTACAACAAGAAGAAGAAAATATATACAAATAGGACGTCAAAGGCGACAACAGTTCTGCCCGAGTCGAGCCACACGGGGCAAGAGGAGGCCTCCGTCAGTCCCGTTATCACTAACCGCCACGACGACATCAGTGCGGCAGAGATGGCAAGCTGTAAAAAGAGGGAACACGCTGGGAAGGCCGCCCACATTCCTCAGGCCGCGTATACCTGTTTGTTTGTCGCCGCGACTGCAGAGCGAGCCCGGACACACAGCGCCGCTGCAAGCCAACCTGGGCGAGTCACGGGTCGCCTCCAGTGCAGAATTGACAGTGAAATCGGGCGTCTGTTTTGACCTCCAAGCCCAATGTCATGCCGATGGAACGATCACTCTTTAATTCTGCGCACGCACAGTGCCACCGCGGTCACACTTGACGGCCTTTTGCAAGATCCAGTTCATCGATACCGCAAACAGCCTGCAAACTATATATTACAGTGCAGTAGAACTGTACTATATATATATATATATATATATATATATATATA
The DNA here is from genome assembly GCA_013436015.1 of Rhipicephalus annulatus. Taxonomy (NCBI): domain Eukaryota; kingdom Metazoa; phylum Arthropoda; class Arachnida; order Ixodida; family Ixodidae; genus Rhipicephalus; species Rhipicephalus annulatus. The sequence continues at coordinate 25,237 of WOVY01001703.1, read as the reverse complement.
TATATATATATATATATATATATATGAAATAGATGATCAGAGTTTCTTCCGGCTACCGTAACAAAAGTGATAAACTTCGAGAGTAGTGCAGTATAGGAAACAAAACAATAAAATATTTATTTAATCCTAACAGTTTCGGCTGGTGGACCAGCCTTCTTCGGAGGGTCTAAGTGAAATGGTACAAGTTCCCGTAGCAGAGGGTCACCCTCACAGTTTGAAGACCCTAAAAAAAAAAGAGACAAACGGCGAACGAGGTAGCAACAGACAACAAGAAGCAGAAGAAGGAGAGGAACTAGAAAGGAGCGACGGAGAGCCGCCGGAAACGAGCGGGTAATTCTGGCATTGTTACTGGGTATAGGTAAGACGCGCCGCCAGCGGTGGCGACCAAGAAAAACGGAAAAATGTGGAACATGTTGCCGCTTACTCGCATCCCACACATGTATCGAGTTTAAGTTCACGTGGTTCGGCGGCTGGCCCGCGGCATCGGGCCACACACACACACATATACACACAAGAAGCATACGACCCGCTCCAGCTTTCGGAAAATAATGGCCACGTTGGAAAGCTAATGTGCCCTCTCCCCCTCCCTCCACCTGCCCTCTCTTGCAGAAAACTGTACAACCAGTCATACTGAAAATAAATGAATGGGTATTCTTGTAAAGAATGAACAAACAAAAACGTGAACAAAAAATTAAACAATACTAAAAAAGTACTCAGAAATGAAAATAAAGTCTAATAATACTAACACACGCCGTTTGGTTCACGTAGCATCGAATTCGTTTAGTTTCACGCGCTATATTGACCAACTTACGTGTGCGACTTCACGTATGTATAAATAAATTGAGTAATTCAATTTCTGTGTTTCACGAAACGTCGCGGAGGCACGTCAGTCGCCCAGGGCTCTCGTTGATTCCGTGGGTAAGTGATCTGAATTTCTTTATGAGGTATGACTCCCGCTGTTCGCGCTCCCGTGTGTTCTGGAAGCCGGATTGTAGGAGTATGACACTTACGCGTTCGAAAGAGTGACCAGGAAGATTGATATGTTTGGAGAACGGCAAATTGGGGAGGCCCTTTACGTGTGCCCTGTGGTTGTTGAAACGCAAACGGAACGCGGTTTCCGTGTGTCCAATATATTCCTGTTTGCACACCTCACAGCGAATTTTGTATACCACATTGGCTGAGTCACAGTTAAGGTCGTCTTTAATTTTGTACACATAGTCTGAACAGGAGGCTTCGGCCGTATCTGTGGTCACCATGTGTGTGCACACCCTGCAGCGAGGTTTCCCGCACGGTCTACAGCCCTGATGGTGGTCGGATTTGTGTGTTTTCGCCCTGACCAGTAAGTCTCTCAGATTTTTATTTCTTCGGTAAACCACCTTGGGCGGAGTCTGAAAAACGGCAGAGAGGCGACTACTCTGTTTAAGTATGTTGAAGTGGCGGGTTAGTATAGAATTCACCCGAGGGGCGGCGGCGCAGTATGTGAGGATTACTTGAACTGGTATAGCGCATTACGGGGAAGAAACAGCCGAGCAGACCGACACAAGAGGACAGAGCGCTAACTTCCAACTGAGCTTTATTGTCAAACTGCATCAAATATGTAGACCGGCGCAAGCATACAAAACCACCCTAGCGCAACGACAAGATTACACATAACATCGCACCGTCACATATCACAGATTCATCGGCGGTTAGCCTGATTAAGGAAGGCCACTTCATGTTCAGATAAAACCAAAGAAGGGGCGCTAATACACGTGATGTCAGCTCTTGCTATACAATGCGCTTCTATAATTTTCCGAGTTAACTGTGACGGGTGCTTTTTAACCACTTCACATTCATCAAACATGGGCGAACATCCACAATCGCGGCAGTGAATTCTAAAATATTCAATTAACGTAAAGCAAAAATCACGCCTGCATACGCGAAGTTGTACTACTAAATTGCCTGTTAAGTAAGGGAGGATATTGCAGAAAAAGTAGAAAAAAAGATTGTGCGAGAAATAAGAAAAGATGCCACCGGCTGCTGGCTATAGCGCCTCCCCAGAATTTTCACAAATCTCGCGCAGATAAAAACAGAGCCTGAACTCTGCCTATACATGTTCTAGGGCCTTATGCGGAACGAACACAATCTGCGCGATAAAATACAAACATTAGATAAACAGCAAATGAATAAAATCTCACAAAAGGTCTCTCGACTGAAAGTATGGCACATTTTTCAGGGTCACTCAGTTGGCGACTCGCATATTTTCGAAATAACCGTCAGCCACGACGACTCTCGCAAATGGGATTTCTCATGCGTCACGCTATTCCTGCCCGGTGTAGCAGATGGACGAATTCATAAACAGAGAACATCCTCCCCCACCCCACCAAAAAAAAAAACAAAAAAAAAACCCAGCAACGGTCGTTCATGCTTGGAAACGCGTAACGGCTCGTTGCCACTGCAGCTTGCAGTGGCGCCCAATGAGGGGGAAAAAAAAATCGAGGCCCATTGACTCTGTGTCCCTCTATTCCAGTCTGAATTAATAGATTTTTGTTATATCGGGCAACGCGCCGGAAACACAAATATCAAAGATTCTTTCACCAGCAGTGATAACATTGATTACTGCAGAAACGGCAATCTCGCAAACTAATACGTCAACCTATTCCCACAATGTTCACGAAGCAGTTTACGATTTACTGCGATTCCACGTTTTAAAAATCATTTGTAAACAACTATACAGATGATTTGCGCTCACACACCAGCCACCGAACCTACAGGTCATTATCGTCAAAAAATAACCCCCCCCCCCAAAAAAAAAGAGAGTCAATAGTGCTGGCTTAGCACAGCTATACACATTAGCTTGGTTCAAATATTTTAAATTGGATTTGTATATGTATGCACTAAAAGCTATCAATTTTGTTACACATTACTGACAGTTTCTCCCTTCCCCTTGTGATTTTTTACTACTTTATAATTACTTTGTGTTATTCGTTGTGTACTTCATTCAATTTTGCAAACCTCCTGTTTGCGTAACTGCGATTAAGCTTATATTACTCGATATTCCATCGTGTCTTATATTTATAAGGCACGTTCAAATAAACGAAGCACATCGTCACTAAACTTGTTTAATAAGCATCGTCAGAGATTGATTGATTGATATGTGGGGTTTAACGTCCCAAAACCACCATATGATTATGAGAGACGCCGTAGTGGAGGGCTCCGGAAATTTAGACCACCTGGGGTTCTTTAACGTGCACCCAAATGTGAGCACACGGGCCTACAACATTTTCGCCTCCATCGGAAATGCAGCCGCCGCCGCCGGGATTCGAACCCGCGACCTGCGGGTCAGCAGCCGAGTGCCTTAGCCACTAGACCACCGCGGCGGGGCAGCATCGTCAGAGATGTGACCGAAATAACAAGAAATAAATTTCAGGTACCGCTTGAAGTGCGGGAGATGCTTGTTGGATGACGGTAACAGTGGCGCGACCTCACGGAGGCCTCGTGACGTCACACGAAATTCCCACCGATGCGATCCATGCACTCGCTCTCATCCGTTTTAGCGGCGCCAGTGCGGCGGTCACTGTCAACAGCACGCCTGCCATGCTCGACGTGCGGAGAATTTATTTTGAGCCCCACCGAACCCGAGAAGAGTCTGGCTCAACGCCTGCAGAGAGGCGACGGGCCGCCAGGTGCGCGGTGTGTGTGCTTCGCTAAAAAACGAACACGGCATGGTTGGCTTTCGCCCCCATTTGTCAACACAAGATGCTACGCTGCAAATCACCCACGGCATATTTGACCCGCTCATTCCGGGCCACACGAAGGCCATCCTAGCTCTGGACTTTTGATCACGTCGAGCATCGTGTCATCTTCAAAGCTGTGGGTACACGCGCATACACTTATATTCAGACCTTTCTCACAGCACGCACCGCCGAACTTCAGTTCGGCCCGCTCACTCGTCCAACATACGCACTAAAGAGTGTCGGCACACCACAAGGGTCCGTCCTCTCACCTTTCTTATTTAATATTACTCCCACCCCCCTAGCCCGACAACTGGCAACTACTCCTCACCTAAAACACACTCTATACGCGGATGGCATCACGCTATGGTCTGCCCATGGCAGTGATGGTGACATGCAGGACACCATTCAAACCGCAACCAACCTCACACAAAACTATGCAGCTAGTGTAGGGCTTACCTGGTCTCCAGAAAAGTCCGGACTGCTCTGCATCCCTCCCAAAAGCCGCAACTCCCATTCCTCCCCCATCGTTATCGAACTGGATGGCAGATCGGTACCTGAGGCCGACACCCTCCAGATATTGAGCATGCATATCCAAAGGGATAGAAAGAACACTAACACCATCCGGAAACTCAAGAAGGTTGTAGGGGCGATTTCGCACCTGATTCACCGGGTCTCGGTCCTCCCCCGGGGCATGAAGGAGGGTGACCTATGTCGCCTTATTCATGCATTCGTACTCAGCCACGTGTTCTACTCCACTCCCTACCTCCAACTATCTCGCCCAGACACTGACGCCCTGGATGCCCTCATCCGTCGGGCATACAATGTAGCCATCCATCTTCCCATAAGTACACCCACCGATCGACTTCTCAAACTGGGCCTTCACAACACAATCGGGGAACTCATGCACGCGCACCGCCAAACGCAATACCTTCGCCTCACGCAAACTGACACCGGACGGCATATCTTATATTCTCTTGGAATCCAGATACCGGCCAATGATCCGACATTACTGCACCGAGAACTCCTAATTACACCACTTGCCCGTAACATGCACCCCAGCCACCACAATAAACACCGCCGAGCTCGTGCTAGAACTCTACACAGTTGTTATGGCTCCGAACCGGACAACGTATATAAGTGGACGCAGCCTGCGTGAGCGCTGAAGCTGTCGCCGCCATGGTGGATCACACTCTCTCCCCAATAGGTACACGCACACTTCCTCCGGACACCTCCCCCGAAGCTCCAGAGGAAGCTGTCCATTGCCTTAGCAATTGTTAACGCTGAAGCACGGTATGTTTTATCCGATTCCAAAACCGCCATTCTGAATTTCGCGCGAGGCCGAGTGCACGTCCCTGCTTTTTGCATACTGGACTCGCCCGCTGCACCCCCCGCCCCGTCATGTGGAGTTGATCTGGGTGTCCGCGCACTACGGGAATCCTGGAAACGAGGCCGCCAATCTCTTAGCCCGAGGTTCTCTCAACAGCGCACTGGCGGCCTCCGATCCCGGATTTACGAAGGAGCGCGCGCACTTTCAACAAGCTGACTCAGGCCTAGAGGGCAGAGCGTCAGCTTTATCCTCCACCGCACAAGTCCCTCAGCAACCGACAGGCCACCCTCTGGCGCCAGCTACAAGTGTCACACTCTTCCTTCTCATCTCATTCTATCGCACCCCCTTTTCTTAACACCAGCCTGTGCTCTTTGCCCTAAATCTCACGCTTCTGCTATACACATCCTTTCTCACTGCCCAGCAGATCCCCCCCCCCCCCCCCACGGGCCTTAGAACATCTCAAGACCTGGAAGGACAGGGAGACCCTACTGCGTTCAGAGGACCCGGTTGAGCAGACAATGGCTGCCGACCGGGCTGCCAGCGCTATAGAGCACCACCAAATGAACGCTTGAGCGCAGCGGGATCGTGTGGGGGCCCAGGAGCCTGCGTGCTCCAAACTCCTCTGTTGAAATAAACTTTTTCTCCTCCTAAAAACGAACCGTTTGAGAAGGATAAAAATGGCACAGTTTCCTTGTCCGAAGGCATAACTTACACAACTTGCCCCTCACATTGTAGGCGTATGACTTCTACGAGCGATAGCCGTGCAAAATTATTGAACAGTACACGAGTGGACAGCCGACCAATAAGCCTTCGGAGAAAAAAAAAAAAACCACAGCATATCCACGAGGTGAATGACGACGAGTGGGGAGAAGCGGACGGACGGACAGACGGCCTGACGGACGCTTTGCCCCATGCACTCATCTTCATTCACTCCGTGGATGTGCTGTGACACCGTTTTTATTGACATGCAATCAATCAATCAATCTATCTATCTATCTATCTATCTATCTATCTATCTATCTATCTATCTATCTATCTATCTATCTATCTATCTATCTATCTATCTATCTATCTATCTATCTATCTATCTATCTATCTATCTATCTATCTATCTATCTGTCTATCTATCTATCTATCTATCTATCTGTCTGTCTGTCTGTCTGTCTATCTATCTATCTATCTATCTATCTATCTGTCCGTCCGTCCGTCCGTCCGTCCGTCCGTCCGTCCGTCCGTCCGTCCGTCTGTCTGTCTGTCTGTCTGTCTGTCTGTCTGTCTCTCTTTCTCTCTCTCTCTCTGTGCTCGTATACTGTCACCCATCCAAGTCATTGTATCCCGTGCACGCCTGACAAATGGGCACACGTGTTCCAAGATGAAGTGGAGGACACAGAGCGCGCGCGCCGGCACAATTATTGCTTTCACGAGAGTGATAGTTATTGTTCACGCCCAATAGAGTTTTTTAGAGCACAAATACAGAGATTCGCTGCAGAAGAAAAGGAACGTTTAAAACTGTATTTATACGCGCGTCACACACCATTTACTAAATTCAATAATAGCGTATGCAGCATTCCTCGATACGGATAGCGCATATATATATATATATATATATATATATATATATATATATATATATATATATATATATATATATATATATATATATATATATATATATATATATAGAAAGAGAGAGAGAGAGAGAGAGAGAGAGAGAGAGAGAGAAAGAGAGAGAGACCGCACAAGGATCGTTTATACACGTCGGATCGGGAGCGTTGTCGCGCGAGCCAGCTCGCGGAGGATACCGCGCCGCTGCAGTATACATACGAAGCTCGAGGACATTATCAATAACGCCGGTACGCGGCGTAAAGGCAGAATCCTTTTTTTGAGACCAAGCATCCTTGAAGTGCGCGAGTGAAGTTTTCCGAAGCGAGCCTTGCGTTCTTATCGCTTTCGAATGCGTCGACCGCACGGAGACATTTTCACTCTGGCTGCGGGCCAAGCGGCGATTTCGCGAAATAATAACAGATCCACGACTGTGCACATTCATGCGGCAACGTCTTGGTAACGAGCTTTCTGGCCTTACGGCAGCTAAAGACGTTGTTATAAACGGAGGCCGCGCAGAAACGAGCACATCATCACCAGTTCATCGCACGGGCGCCTGTATACGCCGAGTTCGAAGCGGGCGCTGCAGCCCATGAGAGGCCACCGCCTGCAGACTGTCGTATATGAACTTACTGCTTTACAGTTATGTGCCTATAAGGATTCATTGAAATACCGATTCCACGTAAATATGCATCATGCCATTCAACGGCGCCAGCACATGAGTGTGAACCTACTACATCTCTCTCATTTCCTTTAAAAAAGTAATAAAGTATAGACTCGGGCTCCGTAGGTGCGACTGCGATATCACCACGACGGACACAGGCGAAAACATGCTACAACAGCTGAACGGAAATTTTACGCACACTCGCATAGAGAGAAACACGGAGAAAACTAACGCCCGCACTAAACGAAAAAAATGTGTACGTATACAAACTCACTGCACCGACGAACATTAGCGACAGTTCGTACGCATATGCGTAGCACATCACATATGCTGGAATTGATTGGGGGAATATTCTCGTCTTCACCAGTGTCAAGTGTTTGCATAAGTTTTACCATCCTGATATGCTTCCAACGAGTGTGGGCGAGCCCGCTGACAGAAAGCTAGTTCATTGGTTCAATAAGCTTATTGAACCAATGAACTAGCTTGCTAGAACATAACGCTGGCGCCATCGAATGTCTACGGTGTTCACACAGCGGTTAGAATACGTCAGCAAGGTCAAAGAATCAAAGGTCACAAAGCCAGCAAGGTCACAAAGACCATAGTTACGCGTTTCGCACGAGCACCAGAAAGACGTCCTATATGAATAATACTGCATAACGACTACTTTTACGATGGGAGTAACTCGACAAGAGCACAAGCAGCTTCGAAGAACCATATCGTTTTGGAATAAGGTAAAAAAACTACACACAGATCCAACAAACGGAATAAAACTTACAAAATTTTCGCAGCAAATGCTCGAGAAACCTTCCGACCTAACTCACGACAACTCGAAGCTCAAGCACAGATACAGCCTATAGCATACACAGATCGAACGTGCACGAACAGTATCGAGAAAATCGGACAAAAAAAAATAAGTATATACCGCGGAGTATTTTTCTGCCAAAGCAATAGAGCTATACAACAGACGCCGTAGAGGATCGATGCACCGGGTTTAGTTGACCAGCTGAGTTTTTTTTTTTTTAACGTGCGCACAAAAACGTCCAGCGCCATTTGGAGCCTGTCAGTATACGCGTTTGTTCATATGACGCCACGACCAGTTTTTACACGACCGCGTCGGGTAAATGAGAAAGCGAGACCCCTTTATTAAGTTCGGTTCCCCACACAGCATCGAAAAAAAAAAACGTTCGAAAAGCCACTCTTGTGAAGTGCTGCGCCCACAAACTCGGCGACACAGCGGCGGAAGGTTTTTCGAACGCGTTGCGAAACGTCCCTACGGTGCGTCTGCAGCTCCTTCGCCGGCAGCGGCCGATTGCACAGGGCGTTCGGATTCAACGAGGATCGTACAGTGCAGCATACACCCCGCGCGTGGGTGCGGCATCCTGGAAACGCGCACATATACACACCGACGTCGGCCGAGCTCCCTCGTCGTCATCGGCAAGTGCACGCCGAACCGTGCACGTTTGCGTAGTTATTAGAGAGTTTTAGTACTGCGGAAAAGTGCTACGTACGCATCACGCAAGCGCCTTGCGCTACGTGGCGTCGTTTGCCACTAATCGCCTTTTAGTACGCCGTAGTACCCCGCGTACGTAACGAGCGTGAAGCGTGTTGCGTCGTCTGGTAGATCAAAATAGAAGTACGTGTTGTTGACAGCCAATGTGAGCCAATCCAAGTGTTTTAGCCAGATTATGGCCATATTTCAAGCCACAGAGCCGGTCGGTGCTTGCCTTCGATGCCGCCATTTTGCAAAACGAAGTCTCGCGCTGTCGCGAACTTGTTCGAGAGCGGCGCGATCAGCTCATACGTACGCACGCACGCATCTCATGCGTGCGTACGTAGCGGCTGCGTACGTAACGCGATACGTGCGCGTTGCGGTCTGCGCATGCGTACTACGCAGAACGTGGCGTCCTTACGTACGCAACGCCGCCACGTGCGCAGCGTACGCAGTACTAAAACTCTCTATTAAAAGGTCGACACCGGGCATCCTTACGCACGAGCCCTAGCGAAAACAGCAAGCCGGGGGTCGCAAGCCAGCAGCGGGGGTAAAGGCGACCCGCAAACACCCCCCGCATCGCTCGGCCATGGCGCGAATGTTACTGCCACAGTGAGAAACAAGACGATGACAACACCACCACCAACAATAATAATAATACTAATTGGGAGGGCTAGTATTGATTTGAATGATTTGTGGGGTTTAACGTCCCAAAATCACCATATGATTATGAGAGACGCCGTAGTGGAGGGCTCCGGAAATTTTGACCACCTGGGGTTCTCTAACGTGCACCCAAAATCTGAGCACACGGGCCTACAACATTTCCGCCTCCATCGGAAATGCAGCCGCCACAGCCGGGATACGAACCCGCGAAACAACAACAACAATAATAATACTAATTGGAGGGCTAGTCTTGAGCTTCACCTTTAAGAGTATGTAGATCGCGATAGTGTAATGGGGCCTCGAGCGCATCCACCTTCTGAAAGGCTATAGCCTGCTTCGGTTCTCGGTGCGTGCATCAACTGTAAGGGAACGAACGGCTGTGCACGTAGCATCGGCCGTTTCAAAGTGTGCCTACTGCAAACACGATTGCCAGGTGACCACTACGATATAACTATTCATTTAGCGAATCAGCGAAGGGCTCCCTACACGTATAGGAGGGCAACACGCGAACCCACGCAGCTGTTCACTTAGTTGATGTTTCTGCCGCTGATGACGATTAAATACGTCTGATCGCCTTGTAAATGCGTCTTTTATAACACCCAGCTCAATCCACATCTTTTGACGCCTGGCGCTTCTGCCACGCAATACATGACGAGTTAAGGAGACTCCGTCCACGACGTGACACTCATGTTTATTTTTTTTTTTCAAAGCAGTTTCAACTGACATCGTGGCTCTGAAGAAAAACAGCTTCTTTCCACGCAGGCCGCCTAAATTAGATCCTCACGGGGACCCGGTAAATTTTATAACTTACTTTATTTGCATCTTTCTCTATTTTTGCGGTCACGAACAAGACGATTATATGCTACCAACCAACGACGCCAACGCCGACGTCGAAATTTTCAGCGACACGAGCTCTTGAACGCGATCGCATTAATATCTTTCGTTACGGGTCAATGACATCGAGAAAAACGAACAAACCCGCCAGGCTAACTGCATCAGGTAAAGCAATGCACTAATCGTACCGTAGTTTTGCGATGTAAGACCCCAAATATACAATTCTTATTTTAAAGAAACACAGAACATGTATAGTAAAGCGAGCTTTGCTGAATCAGATGGCAGTCTGTCTCTGCCGACAGAAACAAGCGCAAGAACAGCCCTCTGACCGCCACTGCCACAAATTCAGCTGCAGCTTCGTATACACACGCGGAGCGCCATATAACATACTCGATGGCACACTAACCCAACACTAAGAAGGCGAAATTCATGAAACTACAAGACAAAACTGCGTTTGGAGTCCGTATGAACCCGGAATTCAGTTGATCGAGAATCTTTGCTGAGCGTTGACAGCAAGACGCCCTGAATCTACAACCTTATAGGAGCAGATCCACGGGTCCAAATTCCAACGCATTTTTCGCAGTATCCGACGAGCAGATACTGCTGCAATATTTTCGCGCCGGTATTATGCGTTCGCGCGATAGCACCGACATGCATCGTCCGCCGATCTCGAAGGCGAGCGCGACGACACCGTACGGAAGTGTGCACCGAACCGACGGCGCAAGTGCGACACAGCGAGGTGCCTATTTATACGCCCCACTTGGCCTTGGGCTTCCCGTCTACTCCATCTCCGCGTCAATTGGCGTGTCACTCGCTGGCGTTTCCGAGCAACAGGAAACGCCTCGCCGAAGAAGCCGGCAAGCGCAGCGGCAATCATGCCCGCGCGAGTCGACGGAAGGGACATAGAGCGGGGAGGGGGTGCAAGCAGGCGCAAAAGCATCCCGGTGAAGCCCAATGCAGCTTGAACCTCTCCCTCTCACCCATTGCTTTCCAAACATATTCTACACGACGCAATCATTCTAAGCGTGCCGTCTAACCGGGATCTCGTTATAAAAGCTGCCCCCCCCCCCCCCAAAAAAAAAACAACAACAGAAGAAACGAACCCGCTCGTTAAAAAAAGTATCCGTCAAAAAAAAAAAAGAAACACGCACACAAAATCCATTTAGTCTTTGACGGTGGATGACCAGAAAAAATGTTTAGCCCCCAATACAATTTTCACAGATTTTTTTTTTTTCAACAGAACTACGAACTTATTTATTCACTGGATCGGCACTCCGCAGCATTGGTATGACGTGTTGCAAAGTGTCCTAAACGCACGTTTGACATCAAAGTTTCGGAGAGCCCGAATTTTCTCGACGTGCACGATTCTCCACGTAGGCGTTACACCTTACCCTGCAGAAGCCGCTCACATATGAAGTTTTCTTTCTCTCTACATTTGTTCTGCGCTGCGGTATAGAAAATTTATTTTGTTTTATTTATTTCTAGGAGTTTCCCTTCAGCGTACACCAAGAAATCCCACCAACAAATCCTATGCAGCTTCGCTGTGAAAGCACACTTCTGTGGCATATAGATCTGTCGAATTCACGAAGCCGAGCTTTTTTTTTTTTTTTTTTTGTCAGATGGCCAACTCTCGTGATGAGATGTTCGACCTGACGCTAACACAATGGTGCTCCTCCCAGAGTTTACATCACTTTCTACCTTTGACCGTTAATAACGACTAGGTGGTTGGGCGCTCTTCCGAATCGTCCCTGTCTTTTTTTTTTTTTTCATGTTTCAGACACCAACTAGCCCAGGGAGGAATTCCTTCACAGTACCTTCGATCTATTACTTGAGAACATCCATTATAAGGGAGAGAGAGAAAATCCTACGCATACAAGCTCGAAAAGTTTGCGCAGTGCGTTTGAAAACAATATCCATTGCCCGAACTCTGTTTCAATAATAAGGGTTTCGATGCTTAACTTATGACTCGATTAGAAATACCATGAATTAGTTTTGAACCTCCCCCCCCCCCCCTGGCGTTTTTTGGCATGTACCCGACGCTGGGTACACGGGTGTCTTTGCGATTCACCAAACCGAAATGAGGCTGGGGCTTAACCTACAGCTTAACAGCGCAACATCATGTACAGTCGGCCACATAATTAGCTATCACGCATAAGTGGCAGTCTTTTTTCTATGTACGACTGAATCAAGTTTAAAGAAAAACGCGAGGACAACTGTATGGCCACAAAGCACATGTCCACGAAGCATTTTTGTTTTCTAACTTCGTTCCACAATATGGCGCTGACACACAGAAAAGTGGCCGCTTCGCAGAATAGCTAAAGTTTTGGCCGACTGTACTGCCACATCAGGTCTCTATGTGGGTACCTTGAACACACTTTAGAGTAAACTCAATGCACTACCTTCACTTTCCCATTGCCAGACGCACGACGCTTCACATTGAAAAAAAAAATTACGCTGCTGAAACCAAGTTGACATCCCGACTCGCGATCGAAGCTGGTTTGGAAGGCCAAATTGATCCAGCAAAGAAAACGATGCCCCGCCTGCCGGTTTGATAGGCGCGAAGAGAGGACGAACTTTGATACGAACAAAAGTTTGAAAATACGTCTATTCAAACCAACTGGTGGCGATCACCTAGCGGAAAAAGGTCCAGATACGGTGAAACCACGATCAGAAACGACGTCAGCTACGCAGGCCGTCAGCTACGCCAACTGCTGTGCGGCACAGCAGTTGGCGCGTACCCACGTAGCAAAACACCTTCGTATACCCTGAACTAACCATACCCCGAAACGATAACACGGCGTCATATAGCCGGAGCAGTGCTTCACCACGTGCGTTTTTCAGCCGGCAAGCATATGAGACCAAATGCACGTGAGCTATAGTCTCCCTTTGCGTCTATGAAAAGACGCGCGACGTTTTCAGTGCTCCGTGCGAAACCATTTTGAAGCGGCTGCCTGTCGTGCAGTTCTTCACGCAGTGCCGGCGAGATGCCACCACTCGACGCGATTCGAACTCAGCACTGCGCCCGTTCGCGATAGCGTGACCATTGCTCGCACAGCGCCCCACCAAAAGTGCAACGACAAGGCGGTTGGCCATGCCCTAGATGGCTCCGAGCCAAGAGGCGCATTGCCCCAGCCAAACCCCGCTGCGGGCACTTGCAGCTAAAAATAACTGTCATGTTTTCCGAGCAGCAGCTTAATCGGCGCACTGCACAAGGGTGCCATCGCACCCTGCGGAACGATCGGGGACGGGCGCGTTCGCTATCACGCCCATTGCGGGACAGTGCGGAGGCGACGAACGAAGAGGGTGCGCCGTGTGGCACCCACCCGCTTTCAATTAACCACCGAGACCTCGAAGTCCTGACAACACAGTTGCAATTTTATTGCTGCACTATGCGACTGCTCACAGCGCCAAGCAAACAGTCTGAAGACATATCACGAGAGAGGCTAAATTAAAGTATCAACATTTCGACGACAGGAGCCTATATATGAAATTCCAGTTACCTGCGAATAACGGGTTGCATAAGTAATCTGTCGTCGAGTCACAGCTGGGTTCGTATATTCGTTATCAGGAATCTTACTGAATCAGTTTCAACCACCATTCGAAAACATTGCAAGAACTTCAAGGCCAACACTGAGACAGCATGACAAAAAAAAAAAAAAAACCACGGCAAGCTGATAGACGACGCACAACAACGCCTATACGTCGGCGGACAAGCCTCGACCTGAAAGCTTCGCCCCTAAAACATCCGGCTTCTTGAACAGGAGTTGTGCGCATCTGGTTCTGAATTATTCTGGTCGCGTCGGTTCACACTCGACGACGAGCATCAACTTGCGTGTGCGTATGCTTTGTGTATATTGAAAGAACTGAACCGATCGGACGGCGAGCGTACAAAACCAACAGTGCTCGTATACGGCCAACTGGATGTAACCCTAAAACATCAAAGCGCCAATTGTGAACACACTTGCGTTGGCCACAGGTAACGTTCTATTACGCATTCCGAGTCCCTTATAAGGTGGATCTACCTTGGACCTTTCGTAACAAGTCAATAATGCGTAAGCTTTGTAATACGGAGCTTTCACCTGTATAATACTTCCCCAACAGGACGCTTACAGCCTGGTAGAACGCAAAGCCAAAACGAGATTGAACCTAAGGAACAACCTTCATCGCCTTGTAGATTGTGCAAAATTCGGGAAATCACACCTCAAGACGAACGAAAGAGGAGGGCCTACGCACGTTCGCCTGCGGACGGCTCGCTTTGCACTACCCATTTATGGCCGGCGCGTCGATGGGGGCGCTGGTGGCGGCGTTTTTCGCAGCGCCGCCTGAGCAGAGTCTGACGTCTACCACCGAAACACTTGTTTGCCGGAACACAATAGGACGTACGTCTCGAATCTTCCAACCCCTTGGCCACATTTAAGTGGCCGTTCGCTCGATGCACAACTATCCTTGCATAACAACACGCATTCCACCTTCTCTATTTTGCGAGCGACCAAAACTTTGAGCAAAGATTAGTCACGGCCTCCTGCCTATCATTACGTGCAAGGGTAGGTACAGAGCCTTGACTTTGCCGGTACAAGAACGACCACACGGAAATGAAACGTACACGCGAAGCGGGCAGGTTAAGCAGTGACCGTAAAAAGCCATGAGCGCCCGTGGTGTAGTACAAGACGCAGCTGCGCGGCCGATTCATCCCGAAGCACTGCAATTACTAGAAGCACTCAGAACCAGGCGCCCGGTTGATGAACGACCGAATGCGAGCATCTTGCTAAGATCTCGCCAATGCGTCATGCCGGTGCGGCGACTGACAGCTTTCTATGACGCGCGCGTAACCGGAAGGTTCCAGCCTGCTGGCTTTGGCGCAATTACGTGAAGAAGAAAGGGGACACCTTGGAGCCGCGACACACATTTATACAAGTCCTCGGCCGACCGGGGCGAAAGCAGACGCTCCGGACAAAACAGAACAATGAGTTGCCTCGGCGGTGCCCCCTCTCTCAGCCAGCGCCGCCTCATTTGTATTGTGTACTCAGGTCTTAAGATGGAACCACTGCCATCATGTCGGCGACCTTGGGCCACCATCAGCGCTTTGTTTTCGCTCACGTCGGTGGCGCTCGCCCGATAGAGCACCGCGGCTATGCAGATTTGCACGCGCCGTATAGCTGAAGACCCGCAAGCGACCGGGCGTTCGTGTCAGGCTGAATCGCAACGTTAAGCAGTTATCGAATACGGTACGCAAAGCTTTGCGGTAGCGTTTGTTGCCACGGTATGTCCTCTGGTGGAAATAGCGGGCGCACGCAACGGGCACTATCCTTGCATACCTCAAACTACCTAATAGGGAGTTTCAGAATAGCGCATCGCGAGCCCTTGCGGTGTGGTCACTGCCACTGCGTCGTACGCGAGCTGCCGTTCACGGCCCGCCCGCAGAAAATCCGAAATAGCGAGCGGCGTGTGCGGCCCGCAAACGCTGGTGTCGAGGCTATGTGTAGTTTCCGTGCATTTGAGTTTGCGGGGCCGCTAAAGTCCCTAGATTGTTCCCTAGGATAGGCAAACGTTATTCTAAAGCTCCCTAATGAACGGGACGAATCGCCTTCCAAGCCGCGACAACGATGCGCGAAATTTCTAGATAAATTGCATGCATAGAAAGGCGGTTTTCATGTATACCTACATGCATGCATACTGCAAACAGAAGCGCACGCAACTTTTTTCCTTAAGGGGAGACGCTCCTCGAAAGCACTTTTTTTTTGTTATTCAACTTAGAGCTTCAGAAATTGGACCACTGATGCAGTTTTTCCTCCTGATTCCAAATCTGTAATCAGTTTTTACATAAGTGCAATAGTTTGGGAGTTGTGTTTCAAGTAATGGTGAAACTTGATAAGTTTTCCGGGAACTTTCGCGCATACTAAATGTTCATGCAGAGAGTTGTTCAATGGCTCCTTTTGCTCCCTATTAGCCATAGAGTGCCGATATCTAGCTAGAAATTGTGCTCCAACTTTGAAACTATGAAAAAAACATCTGTGTAGCAAAGTACCCTTTTTTTTCCACTCGACCACCATTAAATTTATTAATAGATATTTACAGCTGATAGGTTGTGCTGATTCAAGTAGATATCGGCACCCTACGCACTCTCCTCAATGTGTGTGCCAAATTTCGTCGTCGTATGACCATTCTAAGTGCCCGAAACACTTCCCGCAAAAAATGCAAATGGGCCAAAATTGCGAAATGAGAAAAACGCGTTTGAAAGTTTGAAAGTCTGTATTTACAAAAATGAAAAACGCAGTAGCACGAAACTTGTGCTGAACACATACACACATGTCCAGAGGGAATATCAGTTGTCTAAAACTCTCCAGCACCGTAGGTTTTCCCTTCCCGGCTGGTGCGGCAGGACTCTTCCACCCGGGCCCTCTTGGCTGCACTGCGACGGTGTGCCCTCGCCTCAGCGGTCTGACGCACATTCATCTTGTGCATGCGCATGCTGTCTCGGCGGTCGCTGAGGGTAACCAGGGCCTCCGAAGGAAGCACCCCAAGCTCTTCCAGCACCTTTTCAAAGCTCGCGTGGCCCCGGTTGAACCACAGGACTGCAATGGCTGTGGCTGTTTCCACAGCAGTCCGGGAAGCAAACCGGGTCTTTGGACACAGCAGCCATATTTTGCTGTTCAGGGACTCGGCCGCGTTCTGTGTCTTGCCGTGGAGGCACCGGGCAAGCAGCTTCGCATCTGTGAGACGCTTGTAGATTGGGAGGACTGCCAAACCCTGGGCCTTGGTCAGGAGGGGGGTGTGGCACGGTGCAGGCTGGCCCTGCGCCTCAGCACGTCGGTGCTTGCACCACGAGTCTGGGCCTGCAGGACAGAACTTGTGACTTCCAGCACCGTCTGTTGAGCACGAGTGCAAACATGAGGCCCATATGGCAGTGTACATCTTGTGGACATTTCCCCGATTGTTCACAATGGCCACCTGAAAGTAAGTTTGAAGCTTCTGGATGGTGGTCTCCTTCAGCTTCTCCCCTCGTGGAAGTGGCGTTGGCAGCTTCCGCAGGCCGGTGCCCAGACGTTTCGCCACGTGGTTGGTGCACTCCTCTTTTTCAATTGGAGTGTCAGGGTACACGTTGGCATCACAGACCCCGTTGTAGGCCTTGCTGTCTCCATCGCTTAGGAAGATGGTGAACCGCAGGGGTGTCTCATAGTCCACAGTCCTCTGCCAAATGCGCACTGCAGCTTCGGCCTCCATGGCATGCGAAGAACAGTCGCAATTCTTCTCACAAACGGGATGATGAAACGCCTGCCATGTTTCTTCATCGCCTCCCATGTCGTTATGCAAACTGCACGCCAGGCAGAAGTTGGAAAGCACTTCATAGTCCAGGCACAAACCAGTGTCCAAGGACACTACAGTTCCCACACCATTGTGGCTTTTGTGGCCTCTTTTTGCCATGTGCCGTCAAACATGACTGGCACGTCACTGTTACCAGCCACCTCTTTGGTGACGCTGCGTGCCCTTTGCATGTTTTCACAGACAGCCTTCACTGCCGCACTGTGAATCTTTTTGCCGATAGCATGGAAGGTCTTATGGTGCATAGGGTTTGGCAATCCAACTACTGCACAAAATCGTGAAAGTTGCTCATGCCCGATACCGACGGCACGCGCTGCAAGCACCACTTTCAGGTTCACGGCAAAGGCGTCACGCGAACTCCCGCTGTCGTAGCTTCTGCTTGCACCGCGGCCGCCATCTGACGCGACCCGCTTCGACGAGTACGCGGACGAAAGGATGCTCTCCGAGCACTCCGCATTCTCGCAGTGTAGCTCCAGAAACGCCGAAAGGCCTTTCCGCTTTTTATTCGGTGCCCGAACTGCGAGTTTACTCTCGTGACAAACGGGGCATGCCGCGCCTGCGACGACGGCCGTCAATGCACCCAACTCGCACAGCACTACGCTTTCGGCACGATCGGCATTCGGCCTGACGTCGTTTTCGAATAACGCGATCTTTTTCTGCGATGCACTCACAAAATTCACTGCAGCGTTGATCTCGTCGTCGCAGTTGCCATGGTCGACGTTGCCGTGGTCGATGTTAGGCCTACCGGCCGCTGGCCCGTCGCGGACATTTTCGTTGGCGGTGGCTTTCTTGTACGTCCTCCGCCGCTTCCCTCTGAACTTGTTCTTACTTCTGTATTTCCGATGGTCGGCAACGGCCTTTTTCGGGCTTGCCATCGCACGAAAACAGCGAAAAATAACTCCGGA
Source organism: Rhipicephalus annulatus (assembly GCA_013436015.1). NCBI lineage: Eukaryota > Metazoa > Arthropoda > Arachnida > Ixodida > Ixodidae > Rhipicephalus > Rhipicephalus annulatus. The sequence continues at coordinate 6,717 of WOVY01001703.1, read as the reverse complement.
AAACAGTGAAGCGAACTACGGCAAGAAAACACGGGTGCTGTCAGCCAATGGCGGCCCTGCGTTAGTGGCGCGCGGTTTGAAACGGCGGGAAAGACTGTTTTTGTTGCTTTTTTTTTAGATTTTTCGTGAACGTACGAGACTTCAAGAACCGGGATCGTGGAGAGTAAGGACAACTCTACACGAGCCAGCGGCCGCAATATGGCGGACAGCTCTCTTCGCGGCCCCGCGAGCACGCGAACAGCAGCCCGTTTTGTGTAAATTTCGTGATGCCGCGCGTCACTGCCGCTCACTCAGACGCGTTTTTCACTGACTTCTGATGCTTATTTCGCTGTGATATTTTCAGATGTCAAAATATAATGTATAAAGATGATAAAGCAACAAAAAACAGAAAAGGTGAAATTTGGAAAAAAAACGCGACTTTTCGACCCGCGTCTCCCCTTAAAGTCTATCAGTGTTACAAATGGCGTTGAATGCAACGAAATTAAATGTCCGAGAGCTTGCACAGCAAGATGAATACAATGAGAAATAAATCAGTGCACACGCATAAGAAGTTATGACGCACAGCATAAAGTAATGCGTATCCATGGCCGTGCGCACAGTGGGCGCAAAGCATACATTGGCATTATATGGAGGGGGGAGGCGCAAAGTGAACCTTATGCATTCATATGATAAGGAGGGGAGGTGCTTTGAAAAACCTTCGCAACCCCCCCCCCCCCCCCCCCCTGAAGGAGAACCCTGCGCAAGCTTATGTGCGTATCTGATCACTATTAAGCATCATTCACGGTTAAGAGCTGCAAGGGGCCACTATATTTGTACATTTTGCTTATCTGGAAACTAAACATAAAGGTAGCTTACCACAAATGTAGCAAGCTTAAGCAGTCTGTTTTTCCTTGCTTAATTTTTTTTTAATCTGCTTGATTAGTACATGCTAGACAATAAAAACATGTATGTCACCCTACCAAATGGCCAGCTTTGAATTAGCTTTCTAACCACACATAAATAAATGAATGAATAAAAAAATAAATATGCAAGAATGCAATATCCTGAAAGGGCACATGAGGTACTTCCCGACTGCTCTCCTGCCTGCAAGGCTTAGTAGGACAGATTCTTGACAACAACAAAAGATATACTGCTTTGTTCACAACAAGAATGAGTTTTCATGTAGTTTGCCATCTCTCTCATACTCTTGAAAGGTCCATTAAATGTTTACGAGCCTAGTTAGCACTTCCACTACAGGTGCATTGAATATGAAAATCTCAGCGAGCCACCTTTGAACACGCCAAATGCACTGTATTAGAGGTAACAAAGAATTTACTCCAATAAGCAAAAAGGCTTTCACAGAGCATAAACACAGATAATTGGCAAATTGTAGGTATGACGCGCACAAATAGCAAACCTGCAGGAACATGCTGTCTGGCCTTATACTGCTCAGCTGTCAGTTATGTAAATGCAATATATGTCATGAAAGAGCCAGCCACATCAAAATACATTTTCCAAGCTCCTGTATAACACAATTATGTGCAAGCACAGTTATTTATTGTCATGAACTCATAATGCCACTCGATATGACCAAGCAGCAGTGACAACACCATTATGCATGAATATTCCTCCAGACAACACAACCGCTACCTAGACACACTGGTGCCAATACATTAATATAGTCGTCACAATATAACCCTCTAAGCATAATATATCAAATAGGAGGAGCCGTTACAACTGGTCAGCACGTTGTTGAGTGGGGATGCTTCATTAAAGGATAACACAGAATAACGCTGGGTTTCCTTATTTTTACAAATTTCTTATTAATTTTGCAATGACTCCCCATTTGTTTCAGTTATTTGGATCAGCATAACCTCAACACTCTACTGCAAAAGCATGCTTGGCCTCATACAGAATGCCACGTCTGGCTACTACACTTGAATACTGGCACATTTGCAATATTGCCCTAGATGGGAGGGGGGACACGAGCCGCGTCAAAGAATCTTGTCTATTTGAGCATCAAATTTCATAAATCTTAAGGCAGGTATGAAGTTTTATGGTGTTTTAATGCTGTGCATAGTAGAAATGCCTTGCATACAATACACCGAGCCATTCAGTTTCAAATATTCGCATTACCCTAGTAAGTATGCTAATAATTGATGTTAGACATCTAATGCACTCGAGCAGGTTCTAATCTGTTCACTACTTGATCTAACTGAACAAATCTCATGAGAGCTACGGCAGCAATCACTCAGGCTTGCTTCAGGTTAAACTATCCGGGAAGGTAGACACCATTATTGCTAATCTCACTCCCCCTTAAATGCTTTTTAGAAATGACTAAGCCCCAATAGATGAAGCCTTAGGGTCAGTCTTTTTTTTCTTCATTTTATTTTTCCCTGTTTATATGTCTATAACTTTTCACTGAATATATGCCTAATAGAATTGTGATGTAGAGTTGACATGTTCGCTGTGGCAAGCTTTTTTGAGGTTTCGTTTCATGTGCGGAGTGACCCACCGGTGCGCCACGACATCTAACACACACAAAAAAAAATTGCTAGTGATTATTTATAACCTTTCGCTACAAGATTTGTACCTCTGCATTCATGTTTTATGAAGCTATCGCATGAGCAAGCAAGTGCACGCTCGTAACATCACAGCCGCACAGGCAATGGCCCACTAATGACCCACATCGCAGTAGACATGATTAAAGCATTACTGGTGTGACGATTCTGGCTGCCATCGAAATGAAGACACCCGCTCACTAATGACTTGCTTTTAATGGCAGTGCTCGTCCCGTGTGTTACTTCACAGTGATTACCTCTGCTTCGTGTTTTTACATTTCACAAATGTGTAGCCAATTAACTCAAAGAACAGCACTTCTGCTATTCACTGAAATGCACCAGTTGTAATGGGGCTAGTGAAATGACATGTGGGTGCGGTGAGATCGCTGTCACACGCACTCTTTTTACAAGAATTTTGATGATTGAAGCCTGCAAAGGTGAAGTATTTGTTCTATGTAGCTCAGAGAAAAGTCCCTTCATTGTAAAATTTGTTGTTCAGCCATGTAAGAATAAGCACAGCCTTCACACTACTCAACTTCCATTAGTTACCCGTAATTTGTAATTAGTAAACACAAGAGTACAATTTACTGCTCACTGAAAGTATACCGATCTCGACCGCTGCATGTCAAACAAATCATTTTACGATTAGCTCTAACTGCGAAGAATTTTGTGTGACAAAAATAAAGACCCTGTTTCACACATTTACAGGGTGTATGGAAGCCATTTTAACTAATTAAAAATATTGTCTTAAAAAAGATTGTCTAAAAACCTAACTGTAGCAGAGGCGCAACAGCATACAGCACAAAAAGGGTCAGACTTGTGTGGGACGTATGGTGCTGCCGCCAAATTGCTACAGCATCTCATGCACCACATCTAGTGTACTGCCTACATGAAGAGTTTTCGTGCAGCAGAAGTGCGAGCCGACTGAAACCGATGACAATAGCATCATAAATTATGTTCCCATGGTTCAAATATAAGGCGAAACGCTACAAGCCATCACAAATAAGCCTGCATTCATGGAAATGCCTTCAGTACAAGCTAAGTACGAACTACTATAATGTACAAAATTGTATCCCACAAATAGGTTGACCACAGCAAGGGCTTTGAACCCAATATATTTTGTGTACTACATGAAGGAAGCCTTTTTAGCGATGCTATTTACCTCCCACAGTTGGTGCTTGACATATTAGGCATGCTAATGTAGATAAGTGCAAAAAAAAAAAAAGAGAGGTTTCAGGAATGTGATTGTCTATGCATGTGTAGCAGTAAAACTACAAAAATGAATTTGGCAAATGAAACTAAAGGGTGATCACGCTTCATTTTAGGATGATTTTTGTATCAATGTTCTCACTTATATTGCCAGTACAACCTGACTGTCATGATGCCAACAAAACAATTAATTATCAATTGCAATTCATAGTTAAACTTGACCATGTGAAAGCTTTGCCATATACGACAAAGAATACGATCACTGCATAGGAGAAACCCACACTAGCATATAATTTGTTTAAATATGTCACATTTTTCATTGAAAAAAAAAAAGTTCATCGTGTTCCCCTGACACCTTCGCAGTGCCGAAATTAACATATCTTTGTTGATTGAGAACCGTGCAAATGTTGACTAAAAACAAGTTCATATGATACACTGCATAAGAAGTTTAAAAAGAAATCATATGATGAGAATGGAACCCAAATGTATCAGAAAGACTAAAAATTCATTTGGACCTTTGCTCAAAATCCTAGTGAAATGACATTGCTTCACTGCTCTAAAAATGAGCAGTAAGTGATGCCAACCACAAAGCTGGAAATGAAGGCTACTGCTACAGACATTACCAGAACAGTTCACACCAGTGACACTGCCCCTATAGTAATGACATGAAGTACATGGAATCATTAGACAAAGTGCCCATAAGTACACACAGCGCAGTGACATAGTATAGATTCTGACAGACAAATTGATTCCTGCAATAATGAAAGATGGCATCCTCATCAGAGTTGCTTAGGGTTGAGTGCAGGCTGTATATGCATCGAATTTCATTATTGAGAATAGAAAATCAGTCAGACACTTCAATTTCCAAAGGCTATGAACTGCTATTTGGTCCACATGTATATACATCAAGCCACAAATATTTAATGCCTCAGATGAAGCCCTTTTTTTTTCTAACACTTACCAAGTTTCATTGTAGTATATGCTATGTTGAATAATGCATTTAATGAAAAAAAGAACAATGCCCCGCTAAAAGTTCCAGTATACAGCCATTCAGAATGTAAATACAATTGAAAAATTTCTGGAGGCATCTTGAAGATCCCATTTTAATAATTTGAGTATTTGGGACTGCTTTAATGCAATATGTGAAAGCTTAAGCTCCATTTTTCAGTGACATTGCACCAAGAGGATGCACAAAATATTAATACAGAAAACACATACATACTTTCAGCTGCTGCACTAAACAGCCTAAAAAAACTACAGCTATGACAAAAGTCACAACCTTCTCATTTCTCATGTCAAGTACCCCTCAATGACCAAAACACAGAAACTGTAAGCTGTGGCAGAAAAAGGACAGCAGTGTTTTTTCTGTACATTCGACTAAACTCTAAGCCTACCCTGTGCTAATTATGCAATATTAAGTGAACTTTGTAACACTCGAGAGCTTTTGAGAATTAAACTGCATAAAGCATAGGTTCAAAGAATAGCAGCCGTTCGGACCATGTATACATTGCTCGAGGTCCAATACAAGAAGGCTGCCAATATTTACAAATTGGATGCGATACACATGAATGGCTTATTTACTTAAACGAACACTTCCGATATTCTTATAAAATCTAATTCAAAGGTGGTATTTATGCTTTGACAGACCACTATGACGCGCATTCGAATGAAATCTGCGCACGTCTTGTCCGAACGCATTCCACATACAGCAAGGCATCGAACAAGAGCTAAATGTTTCAATGCTTACGCTGCTGCCACACGGGGGAAACTTTCAACCGGAGCGACAAATGAAACAGACGAGGATCGCACACTTGGGCTGGTGCTTGTCTGCTTGCCCGAAAAAAAAAAAAAAACAGCCCTCACACATATTAAAAATAGTAATAATAGCGCACACACACAGCACCCTGCGTTGAGTCGTAGATTTTGAATAGCCTTTTAATTAACACTAACCATAGTTCGTCGACAGTAACCTGTGCACACACTTAAGCGGCACAGTTTCATGCAATACGCACTCGGCGGTCCTGCGGTTTCGGTTTTCGTTCGCAGAAGCATGTCAGATAGAAGATTACCCAGAATTTTGATTTCGGAAAGGAAGAGGGAGTACAGTTAAAGCGAAACGATAAAGCGCAATTACTGAAAACTACTAATGCAATCTGCAACTAACAGCTTATAGCAAAGCTGTTTTGCAATGGTATTTAGCTAACAATATACAGCAGCTCTAGCGTGGCATATCGAAATTTAGTGTACTACACGCAAAACGGGTTCACGCGGGCAGAATAAAAATTCGGCGAAGTACCTGATTACGGGATTTACTATCTGAAGTGCTACTTAGTCAACGCTCTTATCGCGCAGACGTTGCCGACACCTCATGACAAGAGATGCGAAGGAAAGGGATACTTCACCTTCCACGGCAAAGCATCCCCCTTGGTGCTAAAGGTGGCAACCGCGACACTATTTCAGTTTTTAAAGAGCCTCTCAAGAAACAGGAACAGACAGAAATACTCACCCATACGCAGAGTGGTTCTTGAAACATGAAGTAAACGATCTCCAACAGCCGCCGTATGCAGTGATGCTCCAACAGAAACTGTTCAAGCGTAAGCTGATGGTTGCTCACGAAAGTAAGGTTGCCCACAGTCATCGCGGTATCAATATCCGTGGTGAAGTCAAAGTTGAACGTCGCGTTGATCTTCCATTCCAGCTGCGAGGTGACTTGAAAGGCATAATAAACCGATCCCGATAGCAGCAAGACGCTGATGACCGTGTACGCCTGCAAGCTCGGCAGGGCAACCGATCCAACAGAATCGCCGGCATGCTTGGCTCCAGGCTGGGTTCGTACCTCGAAGATCACCAAATATCTAGAAACGTCGGCATTTCTCAGTCTCGAAGAAAGGAACGACAGCCACTTTCTAACCTGACATCATTTTTTCTTCATCAGATGTCGAACACTGCGCGAGAGGCGAGCTGGGTA
>WOVY01001702.1:0-92484 GCA_013436015.1 Rhipicephalus annulatus | reverse complement strand
GTTTTGCATGATATGCATATATGATTATCATGTTTGGAGTGTCATTCACCTTCTTCGTCTATTCACGTCACGTAATACCATATTTGGAAGCCAGCGAAATGACCGCGAGCACATGAGCGTGGCATGTTGTCATGTTTCTACATGACACGCATGTGTTGATTTCCACGTGACAGCCTGCCACGCATGTTCGCCATGCAGTAATGTGAAACTATACCAGTTTGCGTATGATGCATGTGAACGAATTAGTCGCAGAAGAGGAAGCAATGAAATGAAATTACGACATTGATGTCATATATGTCATGATTTCATGTTATGACTAGTCAATTATGCGCGTCATACAATCATGCTATATCATACCAAAATTTGGAATGCATCCCAGTATCCAAACGGCCAGGAGAGCTAAAAGTCAAGGCGGATAGATCGATAGATAGGTAGATTAGATAGATAGATAGATAGATAGAATAGATAGATAGATAGATAGATAGATAGATAGATAGATAGATCGATAGATAGATACGGTCAAGCACGCCGAAGTTCGCAATAACAGTTCCGCTACAGAGAAGAGGTCAACAGACATAAAGCAATGGAACCGCAAGTCGAGTTGAGTGCCTCTTGTTGCAAAGCGTGAAGTGCTTCTTATGTACCTACACAAAAGAGAACAGGTCTAACTCATTATACTCACAGCTTTTTAGCATGTCATGGGTGTGACGATGAAGTACGCCGAAGTAGAACTGCTGAATATTGAACACCTTACTCTGTAGATGGGTCTGCCCGTAAAAGGAACCCTCTTTTGCCGCAATTGTGGTAAGCACAGTCGTGCTCGTTAGCAATGTCATGATCAGTGGCAAAAAACAAGGAAATGTCCACATGTGTTACATGATGTGACTAAATAAAAAAAAGGGCGTACTTCTCTTATATTCTGCACGCAAGATCTAGTGAACATGCCAATCGCTAATGCACGCATAAAAATTCGTTCAAATAATTCTGTGTATTCAGATGCAATCAATCTTACATCCAGGAGATGCAGCACACACATGAAAGTGGCTACCCAAAAAGCCTGCTGCTACCGGATGGAGAGAATATGCTGAAGTGATTTGAAACGAAAGAAAAGTACTGAACGCACCAAGAATGAAGAAAAGCCTCTATTGGTTCCATACGTTCATAAAGCATCACAAATGTTGAATTAGACGCAGACTTGAGCTGATTGTCGTCCTTCTCCAGCTCCATTTCAAGTCAGAGAAGAACATGGCAATAAACTAAAACTACCAGGTTTCAGGAAGAAGAAGAATTGCTACAACACTTTATGCAAATGAATATACTGAATGTGTATTAGGCCATCGTACACGCCATTCCCAATGGCCTGTTGTAAGGTACACTGTGGGGCAACCGCAGGATTGCACTAAAGGCCTTGAGGGGCACCGCTTAGGTGCCACCAACACAGCACTCGAGGGCAGGCAACGTTCGCAAATGCTACGAACGGCCCCAAGATTTTGTCCCAATATTGTTGGTTCGGTCAGATGTGTGGATATCAGGTCGATTCGAGTCCGGTAAAATCGCTCTGTCAGCCCATTTGTCTCCGGGTGGTAAGTGGATGTGGTCTTATGAACTGTGCCACAAGTTTTTAGGATTTCGTCGAAAATTGTTCACAGGAAGGCCTTGCCTCGGTCACTCAACAACGTGCAAGCTGCACCATGACGCAACACAATGGCTTCTAAAAGAAGGCGGCAACGTCTGAGGCAGAGCTAGTACGTAGAGGAGCAAAAACAGCACGCTGCTGCGCACAAGTAACAATTGTGAAAGTTGTTAGCGCATCTCCTCTCCGTCTTTCTGAGCTCGTTGAGCGTATCCTACTTGCTATTTGAGCCGAGTGTTTTTTTTGGTGTCCAGCTGTGACAGTTGTAAGTTCACGCTCATCTTCTGTTTTTTTTTGTGCGTCTCTTCTGCTTCATGTACAGTGTCAACTTTTGTGAAAGGAAACACGGTAAAGCTTGGCTTGCGAGCTCCGGCGGCTGCTGGCAGCGCGTTCAAGTGGGAACAAGAACAACCACAGTCTGTTTTCGCGTCATCTCACGGCTAGCAAAACAACCATTCATTGCTGACATAGAACGGCAAGCTCGAACCCCTCCCCCTTCAAGGCCATGACCAGCTCTTGCGTATTCGTATTGAAGAGGGAGGGGGTTTGCAATCTGGCTGCTGGCTCTATATCAACAACGAATTGTTTTGCTCGCCGCGAGATGACGCGAAAAGAGACTGTGGTTGTTCTCGTTCCCACTTGAACGCGCTGCCAGCAGCCGCCGGAGCGCGCAAGCCACGCTTTACCGTGTTTCCTTTCATAAAAATTAACACTGTAGATGCTGGAAGTTTCGAATGACTGTCTTCTCTTCGCATTAATTTAGAATTTATTGTTATAGCAGTCATTCCTCCAAACATGTGTTGACAAAATAGACAATAAACCCTCTACCACCTCCGTCAAGACACGTCCTACTTTGATGTTGTACCGATTCCAAAGATACAGGAATCAGTGGTTTTCAAGTAAACATAGTTTATAAGTTGCACTTGCCGTGTCGAATTTGTGTCATGTGTCTTCCCTAACATATTTTGTCCACATTAATTATGGCGTAGTATTTTAATGATGCTAAACCACCTAGCCCCTTAGCTCACTTCGATAACACTAAATGTGTCAGAGTGGTCAGCCCATTACGCAGTTGAAAGCATCCACATCAATATTTAAGATCTGCCCTGCGATTTGCTCGCTTCATTAGTACGAACACGGTTTCATCTGCAAAATTGTTAGCAGTGTTCAGCGCAAACTATACTGAAATGTTCAAAAAGATTCACAGTTATTTGAAACCGTTATGTTAAGAATAGGATGGGGACTCGAGTAGTCAAGCTTATTTGAGGTCTTTGCGTGCACCACTGGACTTTTTGGTCACTGACATAAAAACGATTACGCGTTTCCCCAGTGATCACAATAGGACACTTTAGCCAGGCGTACGCAACTATCCTACGTACGCAACACAAGACGTTGCGTTCGCTTGAGGCGTAGGCAACGTATTGTGCTGGCAAACTAGATGTTTCACCCCGCCACGGTGGTCTAGTAAATAAGGTACTCGGCTGCGGACCCGCAGGCCACGGGATTGAATCCCGGCTGCGGCGGTTGCATTTTCAATAGAGGCGGAAATGCTGCAGGCCCGTGTGCTCGGATTTGGGTGCACGTAAAGAACCACAGGTGACCGAAATTTCTATAGCCCTTCACTACGGTTTTTTCTCATAAACATAACGAGGTTTTGAGGCGTTAAACTTCACATATTATCCAATCAACTAGATGTCTTGGGGTGGGTGTATGAGGAATTATTGGGCAGCTGCCATTTTCTAAATGTATCGCAAGCTGCGCGACGCCAAACAGGCAAAAAAGTGTGTTCCACACTAATCGTAATGGCAGTTGGTGGCGAGACTGATGCTCTCACGTTCAAACGCGCATGTATGATCTATGAAGTGGATGAGTTGATGACCACCACCGCAAGCTCAGTGGCTGAGCATCTAATGCGTTATTCGAATGTCGAATGTTTCGTCGCTGTCGGTGGCAAATTATCTTATTGCCCAGGTTCTACATCTTTACATCCCCAATATTTACCTTCCTATATTTACCTTCCTTTGACCTTTTCACATCCCCTATATTTGACGTCCCCTATATTTACCTTCGCATTATCAAAGGTTAGTTCTCATTATTATTGGGCATGACAGAGGAAAAGTGCACTTCTATTGGCATTTTTCTGCATTCATATAAAGTGGTATCTTTTCACCGGTAATAGAGGAAGTCTGTGGATACACTTTCGGGACATGGTATCAACTCCAGCAATTTTCCAAACATTATTTTATTTCTGTAAAATAACTGAAAACGCGGAATCAATTCACTTTTTATGTACACTTCATGCAACTCCCTTGGAAGGCTCGAATAGCATACGGATGATCAGCTATCCGATACCGATAGATTCACCCACTTGTCATAATTCATTTCGTAGAGAGGAGCAGGAAGAGGAATAAACTTTATTGTCGCAGGCTAGCAGCTTTAGGTGGTGGACTAGACGTCCCATGAAAGGACGTCAAGGGCTTGCCTCGACGCTACCTAGCACGGAAGCTTGGTGACCCATGTTTTGTCGTCGAAAATACAGATACGCCAACACCACAACCCTTTTGTCGAAGCTTCGTGGAGATGCCCAGAGTTTTGTACATTCGTAAAGACCGCACATTGACGTAACTGAATATTTCCAAAATCTTAGGGCTGTCTATTCCAGAGTCTCACAATTTTCCCACTTATAGTTGGCGTGTTAACTCAACGAGAGAGACATTTGCCTAAAGCGGGCAAAAGAGAGTTGTAGAGTTTTCGCTTTAAATTTTTTTCTTGCCGCACTCCAAATAAAATGCTAGAAGAATCGAAGGTCTAACAAAAAAGGCATGAAGACTTTTGACACCACCACAGCCTTGCAGTGTATTACGCCATTGGTTTTTCTCGCGGTCAACAGGCGACCAACGCCCAAATGCCAGTACGTAAAGATGTTCCTGTTCGGACCACTTTCTGTTCTCCTATCGTAGGATACGAAGTACTCTAAATCAATAAAACTTTTTTTCTCAACACACGACTTATTTTTCCTGTTTCGTTTCTTTATGAACAAGTTACGTATGCAATAAAACTTCCCTTGTTGAACTACTAGGTCACAAAACTTGTTTTATTATGACAGCTTTTTACACACTCGGTTCAGCAGTTTTGCCGCCGCCATTTGTCTCCTCCGTGGTGCTCTATCTCTCTCTCTCCTCTCTCTCTCTTCTTATATATATATATATATATATATATATATATATATAAGGGAAAGAAGTGTATACCTAAGGGCTCGTTTTTCCGTGTTTTAACACAATATAATGAGATATAACAGACAGTAATGCCAAGGAATGTACAGGGGAAGTTATTAAAACCAATGGAATGTAAAATAAGAAGAAAGAAAAGTGGATGAAAAAATTACCAACTGTGAGCAGGAATCGAACCTACGACCTTCGAATTAGCATCGAACGCGTAATTCGAAGGTCGTAGGTTCGATTCCTGCTCACAGTTGGTAATTGTTTCATCCACTTTTCTCTCTTTCTTCTTATTTTACATTCCATTGGTTTTAATAACTTCCCCTGTACATTCCTTGGCATTACTGTCTGTTATATCTCATATATATATATATATATATATATATATATATATATATATATATATATATATATATATATATATATATATATATATATATATATATATATATATATGAAATCTAACAAACAGTAATGCCAAGGAATGTATAGGGAAAGTTGTTAGAACCAATGTATTGTAAATAGGAAGAAAGAAAAGTGGGTGAAAAAATAACTTGGCGTGAGCAGGAATCGAACCTATGACCTTCGAATAATGCGTTCGATCGACCGCGTTATTCAGCATGACACAACTGGCAAAAAGCTGAAACTAACAAAATAAATGCACTCATCTGGAAGGTCTACAAACAAGCGATAGGAATACCTGAGTATGCTAGCACAGACCTTTTTCTTCAGCTAGGACTACACAATTCGCTTGAAGAGATCATAGAAGCTCAGCGGATATCCCAGCTTGAAAGGCTCACTAAAACTAAAACGGGAAGAAATATAATGAGTAGATTAGGAATCTTGTACTCTATACAACATGGTGTCAAACATAACATCCTTAATACAATCAGAGCTAAGATCATTTCTAACCCGATACCAAAAAACATGAACCCCATTATCAACACGAACCGCAGGAAACACCGAGCAAAAGCACTGCTTAAAGCTCACGGCACGAAAAGTAAATCTCTTTTTGTATATGCTAGCCCATACCCTGAACGAAAAGCTCACACTGCTGTCATGATTGACACGTCCGGAATTAGTATCAATGCGTGCTCTGTCATAACAAACAATATAGAGGAGGCTGAGGAGGTAGCCATAACCATGCCTATCACCTCCAACAAACACTCATTCATACTGAGCGATTCACAAGTAGCATTGAGAAATTTTACGCAAGGGCGGATTTCACAGCAAGCCATCAGAATCCTCTTGAATAACCAAGAACTACAAAACGTAGATGAACCCAATACCTCATATGGTTCCCGGCGCACACAGAGACTGGTACATCCAATCCTAACGGGCTGACTCATGAGTTGTCACGAGAATTAACCCGCCGCACAACCCAATCACACCGATCGGTGATGATCCCTGGCGCTGCCGACGTCCCACACAAAGACCGATTTACAAGCTACACAGAATACAGGCAACACTGCAGAAAAGCAAGGCCTGTCTATCCCGCACCTCACCCGAGCCTGAACAGGCAGGAAGCATCAGAATACCGACAGCTACAGATGAGCTGCTACTCGAACCCTGCAGGGTGCACCTCCACAGGAGCTACCCAAACTTATACCCGGATAAAAATGTAAGCTATGTGTAACAGAAAAGGCCGCTTACAAACATATAATATGGGAAAGCTCCAACTTATCAACAAGTTCTCCAGAGGTCCTCCGGGAGGAGTGGCAGCTTGTGCTGCTCAGCTAGGAGGTTCAAGATCAAGAATGGGCTATCCAGCAAGCCAGGGAGGCTGTACAAAGATAAGGTCTCCGGGTACCTCCTTGGGTGGTCTAGCCCGGACCACAAACATGCCGGATGCGAAAATAAAGTTTATTCATCTTTGTTCTAGAACAACTTCACCATTGTCTGCCTGAGGGACCGGAGCTTTGTGAAGCAGATGAACGTTCGGATTTGTTTTCCAGTTCTTTCTTTTTTACCTTCTGTATATATATATATCGCTGAATGCATCATTCAATCAATCAATCAAACTCTTTTATTTGCACCCTTTCATACACAAAGTGAAAAGGGAAGAACTGGAAAAAAATACGGACGTTCATCTGCGCGACAAAGTTCCAGTCCCTCAGGCAGACAATGGTGAAGTTGTTCTAGCACAACAATAACAAAATTATGTTACACGTACATCATAGTGGGGTAAAATAGTACATAGCATTTTGTTTGTATATGAATACCATAGGAATTAAAATGTAAGGACTGAATTTAATAACGAGCATATGAAAACTGCAGAGTTAAACCGAAAGACACGGCACACAAGCGCGAAGTCACTGAGTATGCTGGCATATAAGAATATACTCATGAATTTTTTCTTCTTAAGAGAGAGAAAAAGGGTAAGTGAAAGGAAGAGTGCTGGTGGATGTAGTAGGTGTTCCGTAAGTGCTGTCAATTTATGAAGCAACAGTGTGCCTATTCTGAGCGCACCAGCATCACAAATATATTGCCCCTTACTGCAACTTCATTCTCCTAATATAGACGCAACATTTGAATTTTTTATCACTCAACATGCTTATATTTGCCACGATGGTGGTACACGGGTTTCTGTGCTCAGCTGCTGACCCGAAATACGCAGGTTCGATCCCGTATGCGTAGCTACAATTCAATGGCGGCGAAATGCTTGACCTACGTGTATACGAAGGTTTAGGTAAGAGAAAAGAAACTGCATATAGAAAAAAGTTTTGGTATTCTTTACTAGCACGCAGCTCAAGTTCATATTGTGAATACAGCAAGTAATATACTAATACCTATTATTTTTATTATAATGCTGCCACTGTGGACACCTCGGGGCACTAATTTGTTACGTTCTGTACTATAGATTTTATTCAGTAGCAAGTACACGTGACTAGGTGGCGCTGATGTTTGTAGCAAAGTGAAATTGTATTCGTTTTGTGGCAAAACGATTGCCATCTGCAATTTTCATTAGTGCATTTGAAGAAAAGTAGCTTTAAAAAAGGAAAACATGGGAGACACAAATATATTGTTTGGTGTGTCTCGATTTTCAACGTTTAAAGAGATTGAGCGTACTTAACTTTCACTGGTATGATAGGCAAGCCCTTTTTCATAATTTCTTGTCTTCTAAAATGTCCCAGAAATAATTTCCCGACATATCGCTACCAGTACTTGCGGCAATAGTTTCAATCGTAAAGTCTTTTTGCATGCAATTACAATAGAGGAGGAACGAATATCTGCTGCTACGGCACTGAACACACAATAATAACACATATGCGTGGACAGAAAATGTTCTTGGTACAACTCTTTGATGTTGAATAGATTATAATAAATAGATAATTCTCATAAGAAAAAATTTTCTACATAGTCATTAGGGATATTTACGCTACCAAAACCCCACTTCATTTTGAGGAACATTGTTGTGAACGAGTACAGGTAATTTCGACTAAAAGGGCTTTCTTCACATCTAGCAAAACGTAAGTCTGGTTTTGCTTTTGGGGAAATCTAACCCACTTCCTTTGGTATTGCGCCACAATATGAAACAGCTGCGTTACCATTGTGTATTTATTTGAAGTTCGTAAAGATCACAACTATTGCTTGTAGTATCAATTGAGTCAGTAATATTTATTGAAGCTTTATTCTGCACCCTTAATGGCGTATTATGACTGAACAGGCTATATGTATTGAGTCTAACAAATCACAAAGAAGTCACAATTTTAGACGCACCAGACGCAGGAAGCATGCGCATATCGGCCTTGGCACAATGGCCTATACAGCATGACAAATATTTTCATGTGACTTTTTTTAAACTCTGGTATTTAGAACAGTGATGCATAGGTGCGCTCGAAGTGCAACCGCACATCATTCGAACAAACACCCGTCTTTGCATGGTACGCTTGCACAGAAACTAGCCAATAATGTCAAAGCAACAGCAATATTTTATTTTCTGCCGTTTGTTTCACTATCCTTGCAGTTTTAATGGTGGAATGTTACTATGACGTCGCAAAGTGACGCCCATTTTCTGCAGTTTTCCTGTGCAAAACAGTTTAAATACGCCCACACTAACGGCTGCACTACAAGTTTCTCTTCATCACCTGAAGACGAGCGACAGTTAGTACGACCTAATCTGTTTTACCTTTATGCGAGGTCTTCCAGCTCTTTTAAGTGCACTATACAGGAGTTAGGGATATCATAAACTAATCTAAGCTTCTCCTAATAAATCACCTGTACAAAATTAGCCAGCCACTTGCTATTATCGACCAGGTGCACCTATTTGAAGTGCTGAAATTTAAACTTGTCAGAGGAAAACCTAAGTGACGGTAAGGATGTTCATTATCACTCGATGTGTACAGCCTGAACATTTGCAAGAGCAAATGGTTGTAGCTGTGTTCGAAAGAATTATTCAGTCAACTTGTAAAAGTCAGTATAGCTGCATATCTTCAATTTTGCTTTTATAGATTTCTTCCGAACCCAATGATGAATGCCAAAACCATGCTGATTGCTCTCGTGGCTTGCACCTTATGAGTAGCTGGTGAGTGGGACGTTTTACAATCTTGATTCAAGCTAGACAGCTGAAGTATGTGGGCACGTGACAAATAAAACATGATGTTCATGTGGTCGCCTAAACAATGCCTCTTTAATGTGCATACCATAGGCACAAGATTTAGTGAAGTAAACTAGTTATGTAGGTGAACTCAGCCAATTGAAAAGCCTAAATGTTTCAAGTATGGTATCATTTCATTTTGTAATAATAGAAAAAATGCTGTATGAAAATTGTCTCAGTACACCAAATACACTATAAACATTTATATACGACTAACAGTCATAGAAACATTAAGACTAAGATTACTACCAGAATTTTACCAATTAGTTTCATCTATCATTTTTATTGAAAGCCTTGCGACGGGCGCCTAGCTAATTGTGCCTTTGATAATATTTTGCTGTAAATTAGTACACACGCAGACACTGTTTCTTAGTGAAAACAATTTGAACACCACATGCAGTATTTTATACGTTATTTTTTACTTTCGCCGAATTTAGGCACCGAGGCGTGCGGTGGCGTAGGCCGCTCAGAGTCCGGTCCCTGCGGTGGCAGTGAAGGGCGCAGCGAGCACGGGGAAGCCGAGGAGCGCCAGGAGAGCGAGGCTGCCCGCTGCGGTGGAAGTTCTGGTCGTTGCGATGGCTAGTCATGCCCTAAGAAACCTCATCAACGCGTCGTCACGGTCGTAAGCTGCAGAAATTGCTGTTGAAGCAAGAGCCATCTTGGTCATGAGCGTTTGGAATTACTGTTAGACCTAATAAAGGTGTTCAATCTTACATGTCTTCGATTCTCCCGCGGTCTGTGACTGATATCTACATACATTTTTTGTGTTGTTTCATTGCATGAGTTATGCATCACCGCTGTTAGAAGCAAATTATTATGGTGCCTGAATAGTTAGCCAGTTTTTCATAAAGTTCAATCCTATTTCGTCTATTTACTTTCCGGAATTTAAACTGAGCCTTTGCCGGAAAAATGCTTTTACCTAAAAGGGCTGGGTTTGCAACCAAGCAGCCCGACAGCAGCACTGGACAAGCTTGACTACATATTGCCTAATAACAAGGCGTGAGCCCTAAGTGTCTTAATGCTTATTGGTAACACCTCAAGTACCACTGCATAGAGCCTCTCACAATAGCATTTGAGGTGAGTGACGTTAAACACACTGGCGTGCATCCGCGTTTACTACATTGTGACGCGATATTGCTTCCAACAGCTCTTTCTAAAAAATAGCATGTTCTCGCAACCAATCACTGATGAACTACCAAATCTGTCCCACATTCACCTTTTTGCATAAACAACTCATTTAACAAGCGATATGCAAGTCACTCAATTGGTGAAGAGCTTTATGTGTAAGTTGGAACACATGGAAATTACATTTTTCCTGTGCCTTCACGAGGCGACACATGCACCCAGGTAATGGGTGCATGCAGGGGACACTAGACTAACACTGCGCATGCGTCCACCTTTTTGATGCGATGCGGAACAACGTGGACCTGAAGATTGTTCGCAACATTACGAATTACTACCATATTTTTTCAACAACTCGTTCATGCCCTCCGCCAGTACCATTTTCCGCGAACGAGCACAGTAGATGTCTTGGGGGACTGGCGGCTGTCAGTGTCTCAATTCAGCCTGAAAAGCTGAGATAAACCTAGTATGGTTACGAACTCAATAATTAACTTAGCATGGAGGACCAGACAATGCCTGTATTTGGCGTCTTTGAATGAGCTGACTCAAAAGGCAAGAGGCTCTTTTTTGAACGGGGCAAAATGAAGGAAGGAAGGAAAATAGGAGGAAAAGAACGGCAGGGATGTTAACCAGCCTATAGGCAGCCGGTTTGCTACCCTGCAAAGATTCTCAAGAAAAATTGTCAGGTCGCTAAAAAAGGGTAGCAAACAGTGCATGCCTCGTTCTCAGAGCTCACCAGGATGGTTCACACGCGTCGCCTCGATATTAAAAAAAAACAATTAAAGCATTGTCCTAGCAACACAAAAATACCTTCCCCAGTTGTGTGACAGAATTCGTTTATAAGATTTCACGTTCGTGTAGATAAGAATTGTGGGACAGGTTCTACGGTGCACCAATGCCAATGGTCGGTTGCGAGGACATGCAAACTCTTTAAAACTGTGCGTTGAAAGTAATTTTGCAGTATGTTGTGCAAGGTACCGATGCACCCTCAGCCTGTCCGACGTCACACTGTCAAACGCTATCGTGACTTGGGCGCTACAGAGATGTTGGGGCATATATTATTAGCCAGAAAAGGAGACCTGTGTGTTAGTACCGTCTTTTTGTCTATTAGAGAGCGAAATGTGGTACCTGACGTTACTCCTATTATTGAATGTTTTGCCAAGTCTTTCTTCATGTCTTTTTTTTCGTTGTTTATGTATGTATGCTTGTTCATTTCAATAAATCTTCACTGGCAGTCAGCGCCAAGCAACCCACACGTGTGTCCTTTGCTTCATACCCGTATCTTCGGCGCTTTTTCCTTTCGTAAAAATAAGAATGCTTCGTAAGCAGAAATGTGTTATGAAATCACCAACAACCACCATGTGGCCAAATTCGTCACTCCGCCCTTATAAAGTGTGAACGTTTCATTTGAGGGATCATTCAACACGTGGATGCTACCGAGTCAACATTGTTGTTGACTTGTGAAAAATGCTGAGAAAGCACACTGTCGCGCGTAAGTTTAGTACCAGTATGTAATTATCGAAGACTTCACAATGAAATATATATTATGAACAGGAGTAGGTGAAGCCATGTCAGGGTGCCAGCGTGTCCGTAAACACGTTTAACAAAATAAAGACGAGGTATCTTAGCTGTGCTGGTTAACATTCCTAGCATTCAAGTCTCCCTCTCTCGTCTACACGGAGCTAACGACACGCCTAAGCCGGCATTGAATTCACGCTAGAGCTCCAGAGTTTTCCCAAACTCCACCTCCAGTCTCTTCTTTCAAAGCAAATGAAGATAAAAACACACACCACTCACCTATGCCTGAAATCAAGATGAAGATCTCGTGTCATTCACCTATGTCTGATTGATAATCCAATTAGACGAGATGAATATTTTTGTCAAAATGTTCACGGCTGGCAGGTAGGCGACTGCCAAGGTGGAGCAGCATTCTTTTATTTGAGCATTCGAGATGTTCTTTGTCCGCTTCCAGCGCCATAAGCTGGTAGACGCATTGCGAGTACGCATTTACAAAAGGCATCATAAATTGACATGCCTGGGCATTGACGCCGTATTAAGCAACGTCATGAGGCAACTGCGAACACTGAAACCACCAGTAGCAGCATGCGCAGAACCGCACAGTTATAGATTGCGTCGTTCGCAACGCTTGGGCCGACAAAGCTGAAGGTCCGCCTTGACACAGCATCTTTGGTGCTTGTAGCCGTTCCCGAATGTTTCGTTTCCCGCGAGCGTTTACGCATGCTATCTTCGCTATCATTACTTTTTGGATCTTTTGCTTTCTGTACAAACTAAGAGGCAAGTTGGGTTAGAGAGCTTGGCTGTTACGAACCAGCGTGAGTCGGATTTGATCTAAGTTCAAGCCGTGAATCTTTCCTCTTCATAGCCGTAGCTCATCACCTTTGAATCGTTCGCAGTGCGTAGCACAGAAAGTGGTGTGCTAAGAGTGACTTATGTAGCAGCTCGATGAAGCCACATGCTAACAATAATTATATCGCTGCGGATGATCTCAAATTAGTGGGAGGCAGCTTACTGCTGCTGCTCTCCGCGTCCCCGTCAATTGCAGTTTTAAAGACGATAGTCTTTCTGGCGATACTTCAACATAAACATTTTTGCATGTCTGTTCCTCTGTCAATCAAAACGACTCAAATAGGACCACATCCACAGCAGCCACTAATATTGCCCAAGTTCGTGCATTAACACTTGTGCAAACGTCGATTGAAAAACGATTGTTGCGCATACCAGAGACATGTCTCAATACGAACACGACAATATTCTGCGGTGTTTTAAATGCGAAGCATTCAGTGAACTTCGGCGACTTTGAGCGTATCTATCTATCTAGCCGCCTACGACTTTTAGATCTTCTGGCCATTTCGATGATGGTATTGATACTAAACTTGGTGTGGCATAACATAACTGTATGAAGCACATATTTGACTAGTTATAACATGAAAATTGTGAATTGTATAAAATAAATGTCATGATTTACATTTCATGGTCCTGCAGCTCTAGCAATGGTTTCGTTCACATGGTGTGCTGCAAAATTGGTATGATATGACATGATTGCATGGCGAACACAAGCGACAGACCCTAACATGAAAATCATGATACCTGTGTCATGTAACAATATGACTACACGCCACGCTCATGATGCGCTGGCGGTCGTTTCGCTAGCGTCAAGTATACCAAATTTTGTATTACAGTACGTGAATAGATTACGAAGGTATGTGACTTGTGCAAACATGATGAACATGAGATGCGTGTCATGTAACAACATGACTACATGCTACACTATTGGTGCGCTCGTGGCCGTTTTCCTACCTTCACATATGGCAAATTTAGTATTACGTGACACCAATAGATGACGAAGGTATGTGACTGGTGCAAACATGATAAATCATGAGACGCATGTCATGTGAGAAAATGACTACATGACACAATAAAGGCGCCAATACATTTCGACGTGACGTGGTGTGCGTCCTCGTGAGCGTTCATTTTGTCGCTACACGCTGGCATTGCCACGCCAGGCGCCGGTCTTGCAAAATACTCGCAGGCGCGCGTCACGCTGCTTTGCTTTGATGCATGCACGTGTCAGCGCGTCCGGCGTCCCTCCCTCATGATAAGAGGGAGACGCAGTGTCGTCTGGGCAACGCATCGGCGCAAAATGCAGCATGGCGCATTCAGGGCTGGTTGCCATCGGGATGCGCCGAAGGACACTCGTCGCGCCTGGCGTCAAACTATAGAGTGCTCGCGTTCTCATAACGTTGCATCGCTGTGCCCAGCGTGCGCGCGCGTCAACGCTTCGTTGGAGTATATTGGGCCCTTCATTATGCGCTCACGGCCGTTTTGCTAGCTCAAGATATAACAAATTCGGTGTTACGTGACGTCGTTGGATGACAAAATATATGACTGGTGCACACATGAGGGAAGCGCAGAGCAAAATAAGGTTCGAAGAAAGGCTAAGAAATATGAAGGAGAGTAGATGGGCAGAGAAGGTGTTCCGTTATTTGTATAGGAAGAGCGTGGACACACAGTGGAGAAAAAGAACTAGAAGACTCACTAGTAAATATACGGCTGGTATTGTAAGCCATATGTCAACAAAGAGCGTTAAGGGAAAAGTCAGGGAGGCGGAGAGGATTTACTGGATGGCAGCTATGGAGAAAAAACCGGCTTTGAGTAACTACCGAAAGGGCAAAAATGAAATAAGGAGGGAGGCATTTTACGATAATTCAAGGGGAAGCGCTTTACTGTTTGAAGCGAGATCGGGTTGCCTTAGAACGCGTAGTTATAAAGTAAGATTCAGTAAAGAAGAAGAACAATGCACATGCTGCAGGAAAGATAAGGAAACGGCGGAGCATGTTCTGATTGAATGTGGAGATATCCACCCAGGTGTACGTTTGGGCACGAGCCTACAGGAAGCCTTGGGTTTTAGGGACAACAATGGAAAGCTGAACACACCCGCGATTGAAATAAGTAAGAGACGGTTAGAGTATTGGTGGCAGAAAATTAGAGAGAAAGGACAAAAATAAATATTGGAAAAATAAAATATGGACAGTGTGCCGTAAATGGCAGAGAACTTAAGCTGAAAATTTACATTTTTTTCCATTAAGATAGAATTTATCGAAGTAGAGGCATTAGGCCAACATCAAAAAAGAAAAAAGGTTTTTTTTTTGTCGAGCCTGGTGGCATACTTGTCACCACCCCGTTATAAAGGGGACGCTCATAGCATCCATCCATCCATCCTGTAACCACCTCTAGTTTAGTTCTTGCAGTGTTCACTAGATGGCGGTACCGTCTCCTGTATGTAGCCACCTCTCATTTAGTTCTTGTAGTGTTTACTAGATGGTGGTACTTGTAGCTGATGATGAAAAGATGCAAGGTGTTATAAACTAGAAAGCGGTACTTGTAGTTGATGAAAGACGCGAGATCTTATAAAATAGGAAGGATGTCACATATGGCGCGTGTCATTGGTTGAAGGCAATCGTTCGATTTAGTGCGGCGACGTACGCTAGGGGGAGCGATGTAATAAAATCGAGTGGGCAAAATGTACAGAGGATTCATGGTTTACCAGGTTTACCTCCGGAGCTTCGCCCACTCATCATCATTCACTTCGTGGATATGGCGGAATTTTTTTTGTCTTGTTTCATTGCGTGGGATATGTATCACCACCAAAGAGCCAAATATTTATGGCGCTTAAAATTCAAGCCAGTTTTCGAAGCAGTTTCATTTTATTTCACGTGTTTATTATCCGGTGTAGAATATGGGCCGTTACCGGCAGGACGCATTCAGCTAAAAGGGCTGAATTCGCGATCACGAAGCCCCGAGAGCAGCACTGGACACGCTTGACTAAATGTTGCGTAATAACAAGGTGCAAGCTTTAAGTGATTTATATACTTCTACCTATTTATTGCTTATTATAAACACCTCAAGTATCGCCGTATGGTGCCTCTCACAATAGTTTTCAAGTAGGGTGACGTCAAACATACGGGGGATGCATACGCATTTGGCACAGTGAAACTGGATTTTGCCTTGCACAGCAGTTTCTAAAGAACTAGCCTGTTCTCGCAACCGACCACTGATCTATTGCGACATCTGTCCCACATTCACCTTTCTGCATGAACATCTAAATGCACAAGCAATGTAAGTCGCTCACTTGGTGGAGGGCTTACTGTATAGGTGGGAACACATGGAAATTACTATTTTCCTTCGCCTTCACGGCGTGACACATGCAACCCAGGTAATGAGCGCAGTGAATACTGTGTGAACCCCGCACGTCGTGCGACTATCTTGATGCTATCCAATGCGCCGTGGACGTGAGGAGTGTTTGTGTCATTGTGGATGATTGCCCTATCTTTCAAACCACTCGTCCATTCCCTCCGCCAGTACCATTTTTCGCGATTTAGCCTAGTAGGAGTCTTGGGTTACCGGTGGCTGTCAGTGTCTCTATCCAGCGTGAAAAGCTGGGATAAACCTAGTGTGGTTACGAACTGAATAATTAACTTAGCGTGGTGGATCGGACAATGCCTGTATTAGCATCTTTGTCTGACTCAAAATGCAACAGGCCCTTTTTCGAGCGAGGCAAATATTCTCAACAAGGATGGTCAGGTCGCCAAGAAAAAAAAAAACTGGTGAAAGAAATTACAGCAAAAACACGGTGTGCATGATGATGAGTGTGGCGAAGCGTCCGTCAGTCAGACCGCGGTTTCGTCCATCCGTCCATGCGTCTGTTTGTGCGAATGTCTCTGCGTCCATTTGTCCGTTCGTTCGTGCGTCCGTCAGTGCGTCGCTCTGTGCATCAGTGCATCAGGTGGCTACCTACTCCTACTACGACGATGACTACTACTGCTACTACATATACCGTGGATGCACGACCCACAATTTATCAGCTTCGCTCCTAAAACACTGCATGCAGTGTTCGCAGAGGCCACCAAGATGGGCCGCATGCGTTGCCTTGTGATTGAAAAAAAAATCAAGTTACACGTGGTCCTAGCTACCTAAAAATCTCTTCTCCAGTTATGCGACTGGAATTGTTTATGAGATTCGACGTTCGTGCAGATAAGTTTATGGGGTACAGGCTGTGAGGTCCATCAATGATCAATGGCGAGGACATGCTCATTCTTTAAAAAAAAAAAACGTGCGTTGGAAGTAATCTGCGAGTAAATCGTTAGAACACATTTAGAAGCGAAGCTCCTCCAGCCGTGGGTCGTGCGTCCACGATGTATGTAGTAGTCGTAGTATAGTAGTAGGTAGCCACCTCCGCGGCCGGACAAGAGGAGTGGCACGCCCGCTCCCTTTTATAACTGAGGACGAATTCCGCATACGTTATTCAAAATGAAAAGATAGTTGTTTCTTATGAAATAATTTCTGCAGAGACAAGTATTGGTGACTTATTCTCGACAAAAATTTACCTTGAAGTTGTTGCTTACTAAATAACTAGTAATAGAAGGATGCACTTTGGGCACAATCCGACCAGAAAATGTTGGCACGGTAAACTCGCTAAACGTAACCTCCTTGGTTTTAGCAACGTTTAGCGAGGGTAGGGCTGCAGTGCCATGAACTGGCGGCGGTGAAAGGTGAGAACTTGACACGAAGGGCCGGCCAAAAGAGTGTGTGCAGTTTCCGCTCTTCTAGTCCACCTCTTGTTTAGTCCTTGAAATGTCCGCTGGATGGCGGTACTTCTTTATGGTAAGTGTATGATAAAAAGATCGGAGATTGTGGTACTCACTAGATGCACAGTTGGATGGACAGACACATGAATGAACAGACAGATTGGTGCTTGAACGCATGAATGGACGCACAAACAGACGCGTGGATGGACGGACGCATGGACAAACGCACGGACGGACGGATGGATGGATGCACGATTGGTCGCTCTGACGGACGCAGCAACGGACGAAAGCAAAAATGAACGGACGGACGTAAGCACAAAGGAACTGATGGACGATTCGTGCCTCTCATCTTCATGCCCTCCATGGATATGCTCTAATTTTTTTGTTCAAAGCACACCCCTTTTCATTTTTCTAATCCTCTAATGTAAATATTAAGCAGTCTGAAAAATAGCAGTTCCAATTTTCTAACTAATTTATTGCCTCTCGCTAGAAGGTGATTTCAGAAGCTCTGAAAAATTTGTCCAGACTTTTGAGTTTTCTCGAGCTGAAACCGCTGATCTAAGTCTACATCTGTGTGGTAACATTTGACCACACTGTTAGTGTGCTGGTGCGTTATTATCTCTTCCAATATTGAACGTTTCCTGTATGTCGGACATCTTCTTCAACTGGGCCTTATCAAGTTTGAGGCCCAAGGCACGGCTATATGCTCTCCCATGGTAGCGTACCTATTACTCTAAATCGTTATCCACTTTTTCTATACACTCGCTGACACAGCATCCGTGCAAGCGTGTGGTTTTCTTAACTCCATGTTAGCCCACTGGATGGATTTATGTTCTCCCATAGTACAGTATCAAGTGCTCTAAAACGTTAACAACTTTTTCGTAACACACCAGGACGGCTCACTGCTCTACCATTGTTGTTGAGGACGAAGTAATCGAAGTTGTTAAACACTTCTAGGGTTGAAGCTCCTCAAAGCATGGGTCGTGCCTCTCGTGTATAAGTAGCCACCTCTCGTTTATGGTCTGCGAATGGCCGCTGGATGGTAGTACATGTATATGATGCATATATGATGAAAAAATGCGAGATGGTGGTGCCTGGAGTGTTCACTACATGGACAGACGGATGGGCGAACGGACGGACGGATGGACAGACATACAGACAGTTGGACATACAGACAGATACAGACAAACAGAAGGACGAAGAAAGGAGGAGCGGTCGTGTGGACACACAGACGGATGCAAGCATGGATGGATGGAGGCATGGAAGAACGGATGGACAAAAGCATGAATGAACATTTGGACTGAAGCACTGACGAATGGACCGACGAAAGCACGGATGGACGAACGGAGGCTTTGCCCCACTCATCATTATTCACACCATAGATAGGTCAATTTCTTTGTGACCACATTACTTGTTTCCGTTGTTTCGTTTTTTTATGAACAAATGAGGTGTGCAATAAAACCACCCTCGTTGAAATACTAGTTCTCCAGAAATTGTTTTAGTATGACAGCTATTATACGGTTTCGGCTCAGGTTTGCCTTCACCTTCTGTCTGTGCCGTCGTGCTCTCTCTCTTTATATATATATATATATATATATATATATATATATATATATATATATATATATATATATGTATATATATATACATATATGATTTAAAAAAGAAATTCTGTGGGTCAGGTGCAAATATAATTAAGAATAAAGGAGCACACTTACGAAAATTTGATAATTGTTTACTCTACGTTTCGGCCGTGGCATGGCCTTCGTCATGTTAATCCTGACGAAGGCCGTGCGACGGCCGAAACGTAGAGTAAACAATTTAAACAATTATCAAATTTTCGTAAGTGTGCTCCTTTATTCTTAATTATATATATATATATATATATATACATATGCCAGAACGAAAAGTGAGTTAGAGAATTGTCTTCAGACGCGAGGAAAATTGAACGGGCCACTTCTCGCTCCACAGTGAGCGGTGTTAGCCACTGAGCCGCGAGAGAGCACGTCCTGCGCTGTTGTAACGGCGATGTACGGTGCAAATTTTGATGAAAAGAAACACGGGGACGCACGGCCTGCGCGCTTCGGCGGCTGCTGGCAGCGCATTCAAGTGGGAGTGGAAGCAACCACCTCCTTATTCGGCGCCATCACGAGGCGAGTAAAACAATCATTCACTGGTGATACTGATATAAACTCAGAGGCACGACGGTAACCACGTCCCCCTTGAAGATAATTACACGAGAGGCTGCTTGTAGCCTTGAAGGGTTACGGGGTGGTGCTTTCTTATTAGCATTGACTGCTTGTTTCGCTCGACTCTAGATAAGTTCCATTGACAGTCAATCTGCGGGGATTGTTCGTTCAAGGCTTTTGATCCACCTGTGTGTGTTAGTGCCGTATTAGGCCGTTCCGGCAGGTTGGTGTTAACTATTTTGAGTAGTGAATTCAAAGCGGCTCTTTATCCACGCGTTCCTGGCTCATGTCCTGTGAATTGCGCCTCACTGATCGCCCCCCCCTCCTGAGTGGAGACAGGGTGTTCACTTTGTGAGGACAAAAGTATGATAATAAATACGCTATTTGCCATTGTGTTGGTTCATTGAAGTAATACCGGCCATAACAATAATATGTCAGCGAGAAGACAGGACATGCGCATCCGTTGGTTATTTCAAGACACACGTGGCAAACAAAGCAGATACACGGTAATGTTCAATAAATTATTGGTTATGATAAATGTACCGACCTACCAATTGATGCATTTCGTTCATTTTAGTTCATTATGCTTGTAAAGCGGAGGTAGCCAAATCTGAATATCACGAGAAGTGATTACTCGTATGTGCGGCAAATGGCGTTTACCATGCGATTACACAGTTCCTGGCATTTGTTTTGGTTTAAAATGAAGAAAAAATAAAACTCGGAGCGAATATTTCTGGTTACGTGCATAAATGTCAGAGAAACGCCAAGTTTACAAGCTTTTTGGTGTGTTTAACGTTGTATACCTCGTGTGAAGCGCCTTGTATTCCAGACATAAATTCAACTTCAACGTTTACATGAGAAAACACTGCTTGAAGTGGCTGTATGCGTTTTGCCATGTGATTTCGTTATCCAGGAACTGAAAGCAACTTTGTGCTTTCAGTTCACAGAGCACAGAAGTACACTGTGCGATTAAATCATTTTTGCAACATGCCTGTGATTCAAAAAATTACCTGAAAATTTTTTCAAACAAGATATTGGGATATCTTCTAGAATCGACTACGCAAAAGTTTGGGGTACCTGTTTGGTCACCAAATGGCTGTGCGAAAAAGCTCACCACCCGTGTGCAGTACTCAACCAAGTCGTATGTCTTCTACATACAGCAAGTGCTCGCGTCAGTGTGCCGGAAAGTGAACGAAAAAAAATTGACAGTGACAAAGTGGGGCACATACTCAAGGGTTTCGCAAAGGACGATTTCATCTTGCCTCTCAACACCAACGTCATGACCGCCAATCTCATCATTAAGGAGGGCGGCCGCTTCGAAATGGCGAAAAGCCGCCGCATTCTGCCTCAATTTTCGTGGCTACCAAACGCGGCTGTCACATCAACGTAAACCAATATTGATGCCACACCACCTTTACAGGAGAACGTGAAACGCATTCTTCGACGGGAGTTTGAGGCGGCAAGTCTGGCGCTGTTTTATCGCAGCACCTTCACCAGACATTACATGTGAGAAGAGACGCCAGATCGACTAAGGTGTAGTTAAAGTATATTGTAACCGGCAGTAGCGGCTTGACCGATTAATGAGGAGCGAACGGAGGCAGGACCTCACTCTCTTCATCAGGCACACATGCTCTTAGTCACCGAGAGTGTCAGTATGCATGAAAGTAGCAATATGCTCGTGAAACTTTCCCTTCTTAAGAGACGGAAAATGGGTAAGTGGTGTGGCAGTGGCTACAGCAGGTACTCCGTAACTGCTGCCAAATTATTATTCTACAGTTTGCTGATTCTCAAATGTTTCGTGCAGCGTCACGAGTATGTTGCTCATCACTACAACTTCTTTAGCGTACTATACACTCAACATTTAACATTTAATTTCCCTCACGATCATCATAATTGCGACCAAGATGGCAAAGGTGTTTCAGTCCTCTGCTGCTGACTCGAAATACGTTGTCTCGACCCCATCTGCGGTGGTACATTTCTTTAGGGCAAGAAAAGAAACTGCATCTGGGCAAAACATTTGAAGCTCTCTACTACGGCGCACTTCGAATTAATATTATAATTAGAGCTAGCAAAATACCAAGTAACACTATCGTTATTACAATGCTGCCACGGCGTACACCTTGGCACACTACTTTGCTACATTATGTACTAAAGCTTTTATTTAGTAACAAGTTCACTTGACAAGGTGGCACTGATGTGGATAGCAAGGTATAACTGTAGTCGCTTTGTGGCAGAAAGATTATAATCTGCAACTTCTATTCCAGTGTATTAGAAGAAAAGCAGCTTTAGAAACAGAAAACATACCAAATACGACTGCTTTTTTTCATTCTGAATTTTTGTTTTTTAATAAATTTAGAGTAGTTAACCCGCACTAGTCTACTATGGCTCAGCGCTCTGTCATAACTTCTTATCTACTACAATGTCTGCGCAACATTTTTTGCATATTTTGCATCCTCAACTTTCAGCATTGATTTCACGTGGAAGGACTTTTCGCATGCCAATGCAAAGGAGCAGCAATGATTATCTGTAGCTAAGGCACTCAACAAACTATGTTAGCACATTTGGGCGGATGAAAAATTTGCTTTGTGGAATTTCTTGCTATTCAAGAGATTCATTTTATACACGCTTCTCACAAAATGAGATTTTCCAGATAGTCATTAGGAGAAGTGTACACTACCCTCACCTTCACCATTATTTCGAAGAACATTGTATTGGGGAAGTACAGATAATTTTGATTACCAGGGTTTCTTTAACAAGCTCTAAAACGCAAGTCTGCACTTGAGTTCGGAGAAACCTAACCCACTTTATTTGGCAAAGCGTCACAATACCAAAAGAGCTGAGTTAGCGTTGTGGGTTTAGGTTAGTAAACAAAAATCTTAAAGTTCACTTGAAGTTGAAAGCCATTCACTATTATTTATTTGACGCTTTATTCTGCACCCTTCATGGCGTATGAATGACTAAACAGGTCCCAACTATTGCGCCTAAAAATCACAAAAAGTCAAAAATTTAGACGCACCAGACGCAGGAAACATAGGTACAACGGCCTTGGCACATCAGTCTCTACAGCGTGACAATAATTTTCATTGACCTCTACTTTCAACCCCCGTATCTAGAATAGATGTGCTCAGAGTGCAACCATACATCATTCGAACAAACACCTGCCTCTGCATGATACCCTTGCACAGAAACTAAGCGAGAAAGTTGAAGCAACAGCAATATTTCACTTTCTGCATTTTATCTCACTATTCCCGCGTATATAACGGTGGAAAAGTACTACGACGTCACAAAGTGACGCACAAAATTATGTGTCGTTTACCTGTGCAAAACTGTTTATATACGCTCACACTAACGGCTACAGTACAAGTTTATCTTCACCATCTGAAGACGAGCGATAGTAAGTACGACCTCATCGGTTTTACATATATGCGAGGTTTGCCGGCTCTTTTAGGTTCATTATTCATAAGTTAGGGACATTGCAAACAAGGCTGAGCTTCTTCTATGAAACCAACTGTACTCATTAAGCCGACTACTAGCGATTCTAGACTACATGCATCTTTTTGAAGTGCTGTGATTTAAACTTGTCGAAGAGAAATCCCACTTGTTAATGATGTTCAGAATCACTTTTCTTTGCACAGCCCGACCACTTCCAAGAGCACACATATGTAGCTATAATCGAAAACAATAATGTGTCTATATATAAATGCTTTTATAGCTGCCTAAGTTCATGCTTATTTTTACAGAAATCCTCCCGACGCAATAATGAATGCTAAAGCCGTACTGATTGCTCTGGTGGCTTGCGCATTATTAGTAGGTAGTTAGTGTGACTTTATTGAATCTTGATTAAAGCTACACAGCGTAAGTATGTGTACACGTGACATGTAAAACATGATGTTCATGTGGTCACCTAAAGAATGCTTCTAATATGTATACCATTGGTAAATGACATATTATACAAGAAAACTAGTTATGTAGGCGGCCTCAGCCAACTGAAAAGCGTAAATGTTTTAAGTGTGGAATAACTTAATTTTGAAATACTACAAGAAATGCTACACAGAAAATGTCTCAGTACACCGAATGCACATTAATAAATCTTTATATACGACAAATAGTCATAAAACACTAAGACTTTGCTACTTTTTGGTAGGTTTGGATGAAGGTATTTCACTGTGGTACTCCGAACTAGCATACTTATGCAGACGCCAGATGTACAGAATTAGCAAAGCTGTTTTATTTCAGTTGTTCGGAAAGAGAAAAAAGAAGTCTGTGTGGAGAAATGCGAATTGCCACCTTGTACTTAAATAATCAAATTCACCTGCAGTAACAATCCCTTATATAAAATTTTAGACATTTCCACATCTAATGCACATTCCAAGCAATCTTTCCTTCGTACTCACTTCAATTCAATAGTATCTGCGACGTTTCTACCTTAGTTTACCGCCCCGTTTTAATGAATCCCAGTGTCGTAGTATTTCACAACGATTGATCGAAAGATAAACGCTGAAAATACTGATTGTCTCGTTAAACAAAGCGGCAATGGTGTATTTTGTAAGTAGATGACTGGCTTGGTCGTGCTCTTAAGAACCTCACAGCTCATTGCAGCTGCAATACATCTTATTGAAATCGAAATAAAAGAATGGCCTCTGTGTGTTCATTGCCGATGGCTTCATTCTCAGCAGGCTATTATCTCACAAAAATAACACCAAAGAACAAAACAATTACACCTGCATTCGGTTCTCAGACTAGCAATATAGGGCGGTAAATATTGATTACCAGTGCCGCTGTCTCTTCAAAGATGCATGAATGAGTGCTCATTGTGCTTTGACGGCTCGAGGTAGTCATCGTCCTAATATACGGGTAACTAATAAGGCTTGCTATCAGTGCAGATAATGGAGCTTCTCTTCGAGTCAATACGTTCGTCATATGTGCTCCAGTAAGTCTAGGAACGCGTGATACACATTTCCGTCATCATAGCAGCCTGAGCAAGTTGTATACGATGCACGTCGAATGCTGTCTGAAAATCCGTCTTTAAAGCAATGGCAGCCTATAGAGAGAAAAATTATGGAACTACCGTGAGGAACAGCAGCCTTGTGAGTACTCTAAGTTTATAGGTCTATAACTAATTGCTACCGAAATTTCACCAATAACGAAGTAGCAAAAAATTAGTTTCATTTATCATTCTGTTGAATGCTTTGAGACGGTCAGCTAGCTTATTGTGCGCTTGATAATACTTTGCTGTACATTGGTACACACGTAGGCACTATTCCTCAGTGAAAATCATTTTATCATCACATGCAGTTTTTTGCATAGGTCTTTTTAACTTTTTTTTCTGAATCCAGGCACTGAGGCGTGCGGCGGCGAAGGCCGCTCCGAGTCCGGTCGCTGCGGTGGCAGTGAAGGGCGCAGTGACCAGGCAGCACCCGAGGCACGCCAGGAAAGTGAGACTGCCCCCTGCGGGGGATCTTCTGGTCGTTGCGATGGCTAGTCATAACCGAAGAAACCTCATCTATACGTCGTCACAGCTGTATGCTGCAAAAATTACTGTAGAAGCAAGAGCCATTTTGGTCATGAGAGCTTGGAATTATTGTAAGACCTGATAAATATGTTCAATCTTGCATGTATTCGCTTCTCCCATGTTCTGTAACCACCATCAACATAGTTCTTTTTCGTTTCGTCATGTTTTATTGCAAGAGTTATGGATCACCACCATAGAGTCAATTATTTACGGTACTGAACGAGCTTCCAAACTGCAAAGTATAAATGCTATGCAGCTCGGTGGAGTAATGTACCAAGTAAATCCGCACATTCGACACCCCCATGATTTGTGCCGCGGAGTAATCTACGACCTCGAACTAGGAACAAGCCCCACGGAGATTGTTGCAGGACTTCGCGTAGACCCAAGATATACGTCCTTGGTGCGCTCATGCTGGGATCTTCTACTGCTGCAGTTATCACTTTAGACGGGCAGCACGTTCCTTTTTACGTAACGTACCTCAGTGGAGACTGCCGATGCAAGCCATACCAGAAGTTCATCCAATATTGCCGAACCTGTGGCGCCATAGGTCACCGACAAGACATCTGCCCTCAGCCGAAGGCGAACTTTTGCTACTAATGCATCCACGACAAGGACACAACCGCATGACTGCCAACCGATGTGCAAGATCTGCAGAGTAGACCATGAGACTGCTGGAAAGGAGTGCAAGAACGAACTCCGCAGCAACCACCTCCTAATCAAGTAAAACGCGAGCAGCTCGATAAC
The DNA here is from genome assembly GCA_013436015.1 of Rhipicephalus annulatus. Taxonomy (NCBI): domain Eukaryota; kingdom Metazoa; phylum Arthropoda; class Arachnida; order Ixodida; family Ixodidae; genus Rhipicephalus; species Rhipicephalus annulatus. The sequence continues at coordinate 66,363 of WOVY01001702.1, read as the reverse complement.
GCCCGCGCCCGTGAGAATCGCTGAAGTGCTCACACCGATGAATTACCCGGGTCGGTTATTATACCAGGAATTTCACGAGCCCCTTCTTTTCACCAAAAATCTGATCTAAGTCGCTCTAGCTCTAAGAAAAAAGGTATCTCTGGATACCGCACGCCATCACGGTCTCGCTCCGTTATGGGAATCAGTTACACCACCGTGGTGACCGGTAGTGACGTGTCCAGTTCTCTAAATACCACAAGTTCCTCGACCATCTCCCCTGCTCAGACAGCGACCCACCGGGCTCTAGAAAATAAAGTCCAAGATCTACAACGGAGGATACAACAACGCCCACCAGCCGAGTCTAGCACGCTAGAAATTGACAACAGCATACTAAAACAGACGGAAGCCAAAATAATGAAGTGGGTAGGAGAAAGGCTGCAAGCACAAGCAGCGAAGACGCTCGACCTCGTCGAACGACGCCTTGAAGATTTTGAGGAAGCCCTCACTGCAAAACTTTTCGCATCCATAGACATAACCAAAGAGAAAGTGGTTACTAAAGTGCCGTTGTCAGATATGAAGGAGACGCGGCACCGAAGCGCTTTGTCCCAGAGTCAATCCATCATCACCCTACGTCTGTCCCGGCACTGCCTCCCCCCCCGGGTCGTTTGGGAGGGACGTTTTGTTTCGGGCAGATGGCCATGCCCTGGCACGGGGGCCACCGTTCGGCGCCAGGCGCCAAACAGACGCGGCCTGCCTCCCGGCGTACAAGCCAGGGAGGCCCGACAAAGGGACTACCCTTCGGCGAAGCAACTTCGGTCGCAACGCACAAAGTAAACGTACCCTGGCAAGGTGGGCTATCGCAGTGCGTGGGGTGCCCTGCGGTCATGGCCCGTCTCCTGACCGCTAGGGCCCAGCGAGACTTGACACAGGGGCCACCCTTCCCTACGGTGGCTCTCGACACCGCACGCAAAGCGGACGTACCGAAAAGCGTGGCAGCGGGACTGCCCTCGGTCGCGGTAACTTCAGTCACCACAACCAAAGTGGCCGTGCTCTCACACTGTCGCGCGGCTGAGAGCCTGCGACGACACCTCCTCAGGACGGGTGGGCTATCGCTCGGCCCGAGGCGCTTTGCGGTCACGGCCCGTCTCCTCACCACAAGGGCGCAGTGAGACACAATCCGTCCTGTGGGGTCTACGAAACTACTATTTGGGGCAGAGGCCCATGCCGCTGCACGCAAACCAAACGTACCCACGGAAACCGGCACGGCCGAAAGAAGGCTTTGTCCTTCTCGAGGAAGGGAGCCACCTTCCGCCTCGACGAGTAGAGTCGCTGAGCCTGCAGAAGGGGCCAACACGGACCCTTCTGGAAAGGTAGACCCACTGACCCGTACTGTAAGCACGCTCGACGCCAAGCTTGATGGCTTCATGGCCCAACAGCATAACTTCATAACTTATGCATACAAAAATTTCGTAACCCAAGAGCAGGTGGTGGAGCAACTAGGAACCAAGGGGAAAGAGCGAAATACTTTAAGGGATGAAACTGCAGCGGAAATTCAATCGACAGCACCAAACGACTGCCACCAGGCGAAAATCAACTGCCAGAATGGCAGCTCCCACACGTAGACAATATGAGCCACCCCCCACTCTTCGAATTTGGCACTGGAATTGCAGATTCTACTGACCTCGCTTAGCAAACTTGCAAAATTATGTAAAAAATTAATCCAGCAATGATCGCTTTGCAGGAAACCCACACAGAAAAAATCAAGCTCCCTGGCTACAGCAATCTCACATGCTCACCCCGCACTGAAAATCTAGTCAAGAAGATTATGACTGCACAGGCTCATTAAATTGAATACATTAACATCGAACACACCATCGTGGAGATAATCCCCACTTGGAAGACTCAACAGAGCTTATACCTTGCCAACCTTTACAGCCCTCCGCGGGAGCAGTTACAGCAATACAACCACTTCATCCACGAGCTCCGTCAAATTGTTAACGGCACCCGAATCGTCTTAGTTGGGGACTTCAATGCTCCGCACGCGGCCTGAGGTTATCACAGCATCACCAAGAAAGAGGCGCGTGATCACGACGCTGCACAGCAACACGGTCTGACGCTGTGGAACGACTTGCACCATCCAACCCGAGTGGGCAACGGCGTGTCGAGGGATACTAATCCTGATCTCACGTTCACTAGAGACGCGCACAACGCAACTTGGACAACGCTACCGGACACTCAAGGGAGCGACCATCACATCATTCAAATAGAGGTCGAACAGGCTCACCGCTCGCTCAAGACAGGAAAAGCCCGGCTCACGGACTGGACCGCCTACAGGAATGACCTTGATGACGACTAGACAATCGAAGACATTGAAGCCTGCTTAGACAGTATTGTAAGTGTTGCTGACGGACATACCGAAACGATACACTTGGACGAGGACAATTCGGCAGTCAATAATCTTCTTCTTCACCTATAGGAAGCCCGAAGATCGCTTATTAAACGATGGCAACGGCAAAAGCTCAACCGCAAGCTGAAGCGCCGCATCGCCGTACTAACCACGCAGGCACAGGAGTACGCCGAAAACCTTGCGAGCCAGAACTGGCGATCCTTCGCGACAAAATTTAAGGGACATTGAGTACAAAGAAAACTTTGTGCATTTTCAAGCCCTAATCGACGACACCCACACCAAAAATATTTAAAGAAATAAAATTCCGCGGCTCATGCACAACTATGAGGGCTTTGAGCACCAGTTACTCCAAGAACTTCAAGCAAAGCTGCGTGGCTCTGTTAACCAGCAAGCTACCTCCATCAACACTTCGACACCCAGGAAGTACCGAGGAGCACAGAACGAAGCACTAGACCAGCCTTTCACGCAGGCAGAGCTACACGCAGCCCTCGCTAAGCTTACGCGCAACACGAGCCCAGGAAAAGACAGTGCTACCAATAAGCACCTACGGCAGCTACAGCTCCGAGCGTTGACGGTGCTCCTTCGGCACTATAATGACTGCTGAAGGAAGGGCGAGCTACCACAAGCTTGGAAGCACTCAGAGGTGGCCATGGTACCCAAGGAAAACAAGCCAATCTCGATTGCGAATCTTTGTCCCATTTCTCTTGCATCTTGCGCTGGGAAACTCTTCGAGTACATGGTAAACGAGCAGCTCACCATACACCTCGAAGACAATGGCCACTACGCGAACACCATGTTCGGCTTCTGCCAAATGCTCAGCACACAAGACGTCCTCTTGCAGATAAAGGAAGATATTCTTCTTGAGCAAGCACAGTAAGTCATCTGTTCTAGCTCTAGACGTAATTGGCGCATTTGACAATGTGAGCCACGAAGCAATTCTGCGTAGCCTGGAAGATGTTGGCTGCGGAGCCGAAACATACGCCTACATGCTGGCTTTCCTCAACAACCGCACAGCCACTGTAGGGATTGCAAATATCCGGAGCGAGCTTTTTCAACTCCCTAACAAAGGGCATAACGTAAGGCTCAGTGATATCACTTTTGCAGTTAAACTTGGTCATTCTTAGGCTCCCACGTCTCTTGAAAGCTGTCCTTGGGATACATCACGCGTTATACACCGATGAGATCACTATATGGTCTAGAGGTGCAGGCACGGGTGAACAGGAGGACCGACTTCAAGAGGCGGTTAACATCACTGAAGAATATGTCAAGACCTGCGGCCTCCGATGTGCTCCAGAAAAGTCGCAACTGTTAGTACTTGCGGCACGCATCCGGGGTAGACCACCAAGCTACGACGCTCCTGACCCACAGTTCTTTCTACAGGGAGTTCAAATGCCACAAGTTGACACGCTTCGAGTCCTTAGAGTACATATACATAAAAATGAGTCTGGCTCCACTGCCCTACCTTGGCTGCAGAACACTGTGACACAGCTCTCTGACCTAATCCGAAGGGTGGCTAACCGCTGCAGTGGCTTCAAAGAGCACGACACCCTTAAAATTGTACAAGCTCTCCTTTACAGCCGCATAATGTACAAAACTCCCTACCTCAACTTGACGACAGCGGAGAAACAAAACCTTAGTCTACTGATACGAAAGGTTACAAAGCTTCACCAAGGACTGCCGCCAGCCGCCTCCACTGACCGACTGCTTCGTATGGGAGTTCACAATACGTGGGAAGGATTCACCGAAGCGCACCTCATCAAGCAGGTAGAAAGACACAAGCTATCACTCACAGGGCAAGCCGTCTTTCGACGCACAGGGTACGAGACCACCCTAGAACCCAACGAAGAACGCAAAAGCAAAATACAGTCGTAGCTCCAAGATTGTCTTGAAATTCAGCAGATCCCTCGGAACATGCATTCTCAATATCACTGAGCAAGGCGGCTCGCCAGGGTTATCTTGATCCGGAAAAACCATGGCAATGACCCGCAGGCGCGATACGTGGACGCAGCCAAACATCCGGGACGTAATGCCTTCGCGATTATCGTTACAGATGACAAGGGCGCGGTACTGGCATCGGCGACTATCCTCGCCAAACGTGCGGAAACAGATTAAGAGGATGCTATAGCACTCGCCACCCATACGAGTGAGGATCCCATCGTGGTTTTTACCGACTCACAAGCAGCGGCACGGAACTACCTGAACGGCAAGGTCTCCACGGTGGCGATTAAGCTACTAAAGCGCATGGACAATCCTCCTTCCTACACATGCATCGTGTGGATTCCGGGTCATGAAGGTCTCGAGGGAAATGAAGCGGCACACACCGCAGCCCGCGAATGCGTCACCCAGCCATTCCCTTACGAGATCCGAGGCACCTCCCACTCAACATAAAAATCATTGGCAAGAGAATCCGTACCACTAACGTATTATGCATTGCTGCAGCAATGCCGGCTCTAACGCAGGTCATACCCTCCGCCACATCAAAAACTCACAGGAGACGAAGGCACTGACTACAGGCGTCTGTGGGATCTTGACGAGGCGAACGCGCGCCATGCTATGCTCTTGGAGTGAACGGACACAGTATACACGGTTGGTACAAACCGAAGAAGATACATACATTTATTTAACTAATTTTAGAAGGACGATACCATCCGCCGAATCGATAATTCAGTAATAAACATGCTAACTCATCATTACACAAAATTACCAATAACTCAAATAACATAACAAAAGAGCACACAAAAGGCGGCGTCGCCAACGCTTCACTCACCACGTGGGGCAATCGCAGGCGGCCCGCGGTGCCGTCCACGGCAGACCCACCGCAAGAGGCAACCGTTCGCGACAGCCGCCACGCGCAGAAGAGACTCGCTCAACTCTGGCCCACCACCAAGGCCTGCCTTCCGCCAGGGGTCACCGCCGGCGCTACCACTCTACCAACAGTGGTACTCAAAGCGAACACAACGCCATCTATCACCCGGCGGTTGTCACCCGAAATGTGGCCTTGGGGCGAGACATGTGCGCCACACGGCGTAGACAACTTTACAGGGGGGTGTCAGCACCCCCACATGTCTTCAAAGCAACACGTTCATCCACGGCGTACTATTGCAGCATATGAGGCCAACTTTGCACAGCTACATCTGTCCTCACAGCAATGCGGCAGACACTCTGGCGCACCTCCTACTGCCGTGCGAAGTAAGCGTCCCAAGACTACAAGCAGCAGCACCAGATGCGGACCAAGACCTCCTCAGTGAAGTGTGCGAGGCTGTGACCTTCCAGCCGGACCTGGTCGAGCAGCGTCAACTCGTCGCTTGAACCCGGAGGGCTGTCCAAGCCGGATGGTTCCTGGAATAAGGGACCCTCCCACCTTCACTCACAAGCTCCATTCAATAAATGTTTTCAGGCGCGAAGCTCCTTATAGTGGCACCCATTCGTCCCTTGTAGCCGTAGTGGTGTGTAACAAGTATAACATTTTGACCTCCAAGGTGGTGCCGGTGAGAGGTTTCTTCTCTGCGTGGTTGAATCATGAAAGATAGCGCTCAATGTACATGCCAATGGCTGCTAAGGGGGAATAAGAGACATGAGAATTTGGCTTGCAGTTAACGTGCCCGCTGCGAATTTTTTAATGGTCAACAACGCACAGTAGACAAGAAAGGGTTAATACGTTATACTCACTGGGCGTAACCTCCTAGGTTTTAGAAAGCTTTAGCGAGCGTTAGGCTGCAGTGTCATGAATACAATGAACTAGTATATACCATGAACTGCGGCGGTGCGATGCGGCGATGAAAATAGGGAGTTTTAGAATACTGTTTGCAAGCGCTGCGGGCGTTGCGGGCGTAGTGGGCGCCATATGAGCTTTAGAATAGCGTTTGCCCTGCTGCGGTCCGCAACGCACAATCGCAGCGACACCGTAGCCTCGAAACCAGTGCTTGCGGGCCATGTGCGGGGCCGCCATTACCGCAAGCAATTTCGGATTTTTTGCGTGCTGTCCGCGAACGCGAACGCCGACTCCCTTACGATGCATGCGCAGTGGCAGCGACCGCACTGCAAGGGCTCGCGGTGCGCTATTTTAAAACTACCTAATATCTGGTCCCTTTGACGTTCGCCGCTCCGGCTACGCGGCGGCTCGATGCGATGATATGTCATGAAACGTCACGAAACGTCACCGCTCTAGCTGCGGCATTGTCGCACCACATGGCGAATCTCACGGAAAATCGCACCGTCTGTCTCGCGCTTAGGGCGGCAGTGCGTTTCCCTTTTTTAAAAGACGATAGTCTTTCTTGAGGACCTTCAACGGAAAAATTTTCGTCTGTCTGTCTGTCTTTCTGTCTGTCTGTCTGTCTGTCTGTCTGTCTGTCTGTGCATTTGTCATTTAAGAGAATTTTATTTCCGGACATATCTTACACAGCTTTGGTGCACACAGAAAACTGCACAATGGTGATCAATGCGGATGTACAATGCAAGCTGTTATATACAGCGAAAATAACATATTGCGTATGCAGTGAAGAACAATGCAAAATTTGAACAACAAAGACAGGACATTCATGACATCGAGATGGTTAAACCTATATAAACAGTAAGGCTATATGAACAAATAAGGGGGGGGGGGGTTCATTCACAGAGTAAGGTGGTGTTTTGCATTCCCCTGTGGGGACAGTTTGCTCTCGCGCTCAAGAACAATATTGCACAAAGGGCATGTTTTCAAAGAATAAAAGGAAAATACATACTGTAATGTCACAGTGGTACAAGCTCTAGCCCACCTCCTCAATTGGGGAGGAAAGGCATGGACACTGTGTTGTTTTTTACTATAATGAATCGCATAGACCTGCTTCGGAAGAAAGACTCCTCTCCCAGCATGACTAGTTCTGCGTTAATTGATGCATAAGCATTACGTTTCTTAGCCGATGTAGTAGAGGAAAAATGGCTCTCTGGGGGCGTCCCCTCAGGCAGGACAGTCCCCTTCGTTTCCATACGACGAACGCTCCGATAGCCATTAAGAGTTCGACGAAGTTATCCCTTTGGCTAGACTTCCACTGCATACTTATTTAGAACATCCCGGGGACCATGCGCCAAAAGGTGCGCGCGACTACATGGTTCAGCGTTTCGACGCGAATCGCATTGCGGGCATGTGGCGGAGGGCGCCACGCATCACGCCGCAAGGCGGTCGGCCGTCGGTAAAGCCTCTTATTCGCTAAGCCAGTTTAGGTCACGGACTTCGGTGGGGAGAGACGTGTTTGTGAGAGTCCAACGTCTTTTCGCCCGGCATTTCCGGCGTTGTTCCTCAGATAGGCTTTTTAATGCTATTAGTTCGCTCATGTCGGTAGGGCACATACCCATAAGATCTTCAACTGAAATATCGTTCCGCCATTGTTGCAAAAGATTTTATAACATGTGTCTAATACATCGGTGGCTGCTCAGAAGCTGGTCTCGCGTCGTTTGCTAAACCAAAAAATCTTCTAGAGGTTCCTAGAAGATACACTACAAGTTGCCTTCCTCGTTGCGATGAGTTTTCTATGAGTGCCCAGGTGTTTTTGTGAGCCAACATGCGGTGCATGACATCAAGGTTGGGTACGCAGAGCCCTCTCCAATTTACTGGCAGGCGGACCAAGGCTCTAGCGACAGCTTCGGCGTGGCCATTCCAAAAAAAGGAGCCGCACGCAGTAGCCACTCTCAGCAAAACCCGACGAGGTGGTCGAGCGATTCTGGCTACATAAAGCAGTGACGCTGTTATGCTGGATTCAATTAGATAAGCTCTTTCAGTAAAAGGTAGTTGAAAGGTTCTGGCGACTTCAATGCGGGTGTCCACTTTGTGTTTGATTTGTCTGTTTGCCCGCCCTTAACAATGCCCCAAATCGCACCAAACTACACCCCTAACGGCCGAACACATCCGCAGCGCCCACCAATACTGCTCAAGGTCAGCGTTGATAGTTGTAATATTGTAAACTAAAAGCAATAATTGCGCATATATTGCATATATAAGACACCATAACAAACCCATCAATAATCTGTTTATGTGTCTTTTTAATAGAAAAGTATAGCGTTTATCACGCAGCGCTGATAATGCAACGCTTGCACAAAAAGGCAAGTGTTTCCAACGCTTTGCTAAGACGACACAGTGCTGGCTCCTACACGTAGGCTCGCGTTCTACATCTTATCGCCTCCGAGATAGGCAAGCACGCCTCGCGCTTTGTTTTCCAAGACAACTGCCACATAGCACTCATGTCTGACGTGTGACGTAACTTGATGCGCTCGTTCGCTTCCGCTGCAGGCTCAAGGCACTCTATCGCAGTGCCTCCAGAATACCATTTACAAATGTTCTTGCGCAGAACATCAAATAAACGTTTTGTTCACTCTCTCCAGGCGCAAGACTATCGTCTTTCGACATTTGCTGTGTAGCATGCAGATACGGGGACATATTTTTTTTGCGGTTTTCTGAATTTGCTGTGTTTTTGAGGAAGTGTGCGTAACCACGCCATTGCGGCATTGATTTTCGTAAGATATCGGGTGCACAAAGCTTGCCTAAGGAGTTGTTTATGAATTCCATTAGCTTTTCAAATGTCACGTACTTGACCACGCAAGAGGGGCTTTCACTAATTTCGATTCCATTAGGTCAGCTTGCATGATAACCGCAACATCCCGCTGAGACACGTCTTACAGCGTGGTTAATTGGAAATTTCAATTGAACTGGCCGCTTCACGGATATTTATGGCACTCGCGATATCGTCAGCGCTGCGTCCTAAAAGCGAGACGGCGCACTCTGACAGAGAAAGAACGACACAAGAATGGAACGTAGAGATGGTCTGGCGTTCCCTCTTGTGACGGTACTGTGACGACACACGCTAATGACGTCTACGGTATCAACTGTTAGTTTTAATTTTTAAAAAAAGAATTCCGAATGGGAGGGGGGAGGGAGCAATCTTGCATACGACGTGCACGGCGAGTTACAGTAATTACGGTCTGATATTTAGGTGCCCCCCCCCCATTTTTTATAAAGAATGAATGCTGCATTGAAAGTCGCTGGTAATATACCAGAAAATTTAGAGGTTCTTTGTGACAAAACAGTTTTTTACTCCTGTGCGTACAATTGTGGCGTCGTTTATTAGTTTAGAGGATTTTTCATAGAATTGCGCTGATATGTTACTCAGAAAATGACAATGTAGCAACTACAGAGCACGTGTTAGTAAGAATACTACGGTGATGAATTTAATAAGTTATTTATAAACACTAACCGTACGAGAAACGATGTCATATACTGTACCAGTAGAGTGAAAATGAAAAGGTAGGGAATAAGGAAAGAGGTGCAAGTTCTAACTTAATTACAGTGTATAAAATTGCCAAACTTGGTTGTACGCAAATATAACTCTGTTTTGGGGCCGGTGGCAGTATTGAAGGAACATCTTGGATGTCTGGCTACCTAATGGCTACTTTTTTGCTAACTCGATCTAACCAGATTATCAAAATATTTGGTGCCATCCTCGCCGTTGTCTTACGACCATTTGGTATAAAAACAAGTTTACTTCCAGCTTCTCAGATTAAATTAGGCACTTGCATTAGGCAAAACAAAAAAAGGCTTTTAAATGTATGGCTAGGCATCCGGAAACACCTTTGCATGGGGCTTCGTTTTGGAGACCCCCGATTACTGAACGCAACTTTAAATTATAATTGGAAGAAGAGAATGCAAAGCGCTCGCTGCCCTTTCTCGGCTCTCCGCACAAATTGGCACTAGAAGACGAATATTTTACGAATTGCTTTTGCGATTGCTTTTTCTTAGGATTTCGTACCAATCGAGAATCGGCAGCATTGACTGCGCAGGCTACATTATAACTGAAGAAATAATTGCGAAAAAGACTGCGCCGTACACTTGATCATCGAAACAGCTGTAACCTTGAGAACTCACGCCATACTCGTTTTTATAGTTGCCACAACGCTATCGCTTTAACCAATAGGCGGGAAGACGGTGTCGCTTAAGAGTACTATAATAGCGTTCGTAGCATTTGCGTTGCTTTATGAGTGCGCTATATTAGGGAGTTTTAGAATAGCGCACCGCGAGCCCTTGCGGTGCGGCGCTGCTACTGCGCATGCGTCGTATGCAAGTCGGCGTTCACGTTCGCGGACCACACGCTAAAAATCCGAAATTGCGTGCGGTAATGGCGGCCCGCATGTGGCCCGCAAGCGCTGGTTTCGAGGCTACGGTGTCGCTGCGTGCGTGCGTTGCGGATCGCAGTAAGACAAACGCTATTCTATAACTCATATGGAGCCCGCCACGCCCGCAGCGCTTGCAAATGGTATTCTAAATCTCCCCAATGGCGGCCCACATGTAGCCCGCAAATGCTGGTTCCGATGCTATGGGCGGTGAGGGCGGCCCACATATGGCCCGCAAGTGCTGGTTTCGAGGTGACGGGTGGTGATGGCGGCCCGCATGTGGCCCGCAAGCACTGGTTTCGAGGCTACGGTGTCGCTGCATGCGTGCGTTGCGGATCGCAGTAGGACAAACGCTATTCTATAGCTCATATGGAGCCCGCCACGCCCACAACGCCCGCAGCGCTTGCAAACGGTATTCTGAATCTCCCCAATGGCGGCCCACATGTAGCCCGCAAATGCTGGTTTCGATGCTATGGGCGGTGATGGCGGCCCGCATATGGCCCGCAAGTGCTGGTTTCGAGGTTACGGGTGGTGATGGCGGCCCGCGTGTGGCCCGCAAGCGCTGGTTTCGAGGCTACGGTGTCGCTGCGTGCGTGCGTTGCGGATCGCAGTAGGACAAACGCTATTCTAAAGCTCATATGGAGCCCGCCACGCCCACAACGCCCGCAGCGCTTGCAAACGGTATTCTAAATCTCCCCAATGGCGGCCCACAAGTAGCCCGCAAATGCTGGTTTCGATGCTATGGGCGGTGATGGCGGTTCGTATATGGCTCGCAAGTGCTGGTTTCGAGACTACGGTGTCGCTGCGATTTTGCGTTGCGGTTAGCAGCAGGGCAAACGCTATTCTAAAACTTATATGGCGCTCGCTACGCCCGCGACGCCAGCAGCGCTTGCAAACGGTATTCTAAAGCTCCCTATTAACAATACAACGTGCGCTTGTTTAGTGTATGACGTCTGCGCAGTGGAACCAAACGCTGACGCAAGGACTTGCGAAGCCTATTCTAAAGCTGTCAATTTTCGTAACAACGCAAGAAGCTTTGTTGTTCTACCCCACATATTTTCTAATGTTACGCTTAAAACTGAGGAATAATAGTTTCGAAGCACTCGTGAAGTATTTATGCAAGTTTTGCAAAATAGTTTGCGGTCACTGACATAAATGAAATGTGACACTTGCTCTAGCAAACATGTTTTTAGCGACAAATACTGCATTTGTTCTGGCTTTTCAAACAGGGGGTATATTCGACTCCATTCTAAATAATTGTACCCCCTTTTTCGGAATTTGTGATTTGTACGAATACAAAATACAACACCAAGTGATTCCCTTGTCAAAGCTATTTATACTTATTTAGATGCGACCAACCACTTCACATATCGACGTGCTCGTAGATGTCTATTGGCTAGGTGTTGTACAGAGGCTTACACAAGTTTTCCATTACTTTGTTTTTTATATAAATATTGTGGAATATATGACTCTTCGAAGTAACATGTTTCAGGATTGCTACTGCGCTCTTTATTTATTTCTTTTTTTCTTTTACGGTGGTGTTACGCTTGGTTCAATTGAGTTTTCAAGAACTTTTGAGGAAGACTCACTGATTTGTTGCATAAATTGGACGGAAAACAATTAAGGAACTCTATAATTAGAAGTTTCTTGACGTTATATTGGAGGTCACCTTTTAATAACAAGTTCGATTTCGCACATTTCATAAATGGCTTTCACACGTGAATGTATGCGTGTCCGAAAATGAAGAATTTACCTTTCCTAATACTTCTTGCACATATTCGTGTCTCAAAGAGTGATATTATGGACCAGAGTTGTCGTAGGCGTTGTACCATCACCGATTTTATAGCAATTTCTTTCATTGTATGTTTGCTACGCTGGACACGTAGCGGCTAGGAATACCGTGACGTTCAGAGTGAACTGTATGCGTGAAATAAATCAGCCGCCACAATGAAGTAATTGCAACACCCAAGTTTGACTCTTCATTCACTCCATGGCGCATATTTTCCTGTGGTGCTGCGCTTTTTTTTTCTTTCGTGCTGCCGAGGTTGTTTGCCTGGAGATGCAGTTAATATCTACGCAACGCCGACCAGTTCAAAGCAATTTCGATACGAGACACGTAGGTGTAGTCTTTTCCCCCATGCTGCTGCATTGATTACTCTACGTTCAATCGCAGAAATCTATTCGCAGACGTCAACGCTGTCCGTATACCTGTTTGGGGCGCAAATTGTCGCATTAATTTCCTAGAGCGGTCTTGCAGTACGTAGCGCGTTGTGCCTGACGCTGCACCTAACATAGCACATTGCCCTAGCAACTGGGTTTAGAATCTCAGTGACAGTGGCTGTCAGTGCACTACGTTGTCTCTTAGCCGAAGCTGGCAAAGACGATGTTTTGTAAGGACGGCGAAATTGTAAACCGTTGTGAAAAGAGACATTGTCAATTTTCAGCTTAAAGCCGCACGATCGTTTAAAACACAACTATTGATAAACACGGACATTATAACAATTTTCTCAATATTGACAGTGTTGCTAAATAAAGTAGGACATATATATTGTGATTCTGCAAAAAGAATTGACGTTATGCTCTAGGCACGGTGAATGCATGAACCATCGGCACTGTATAGTATAGATTAACCAATCACAATGCCTCCTGTAAAAGGACACGGTTATTGTGCGTTTATTGAAAATTAGGAGTTCTTGCTCTAACATGTTTTTTTATTTGGCAGCGCGTAGGTAAATTTTTATTTGTTTTGTGTAGAAAAGAGGTCACACATTCGCATGACGTAGTGCCTTGTTCGAGTTAGTATGATCGTGATCAGCATTGCTATCACATGTTGACATCTGTGAAAGCTTGTTTTTCATTAGGTGGAGTAGGCTTCTTTTCATTATCAATAAAATACGGGTGGTAGAGGCAATCGATGACACAGGCGGGTGCAGATGTTTAGTAGTTGCTGTAAAAATTGGTACATCAGCGACGGTGTCCTCTGGTCAACAAAGGCGAGCCCAGAAGGCTGTGCTTTTCTAAACAAATTTCGTGACACCACTTCCACAGCCCCAGAAATGTCATAGACACTATGCCTGGCACGTCATTTTTGACGAAATAATTGGACTACATCAGCCTAAGAAAACATGCGCTAAACAACGTAGGAGCACGGCCTGTCGTATGCTTTTGTGCTGCGCTTGCCTGGAGTGACGTGTATAAAGTCACGCATTGTGTAACCATATATAGCATATTGAGGGGGCACTCGGACAAGAAGTCTGTTTTTTTATTCTTCAAGCACTTTGGTGATACTATCAAATGCGGTGCACTTTAGGGGTCCGGTCATTTGTATTTATGTTTTATGCGGCCTTCGATTGGCGTAAAGCAGGAGAAACTAAGTATAGAAACACAAAAAGAAAGAGGAGAAGAAAATTAAAGACGGAACGAGAAAAAAGTAAAGCAAGAAAGCATGAAGTAGTGTTACATAGAAATAACGACACAAAAATAAAAGCAGAAGAACATGAAAAGAGAGGAAAGGAAAGAGAGGAGGAAGAAAAAATAAACCGAGGAGACGGGTACACCATACTACTGTGTATTACATTTGAACGAAATGGCGGACTGTTTAGCCGCTGTATACCTGAGAATACCCCTTATTCCAGCTTTACCTGATACAGCTTATACGCGCCGACGTTAAGGTGGAGGAATACTTGGTTGCAATGTGATTTAGAGCATCCAAGGCGTTGCTAAATTAAACAGTGGTGTGTATCTCGCTAGTAGAAGTCAGACTAGATTGCACCGTTTAGTTCCACAAGTGAATTATTACCTAAACACCGCTGGATTTAAGGCACCCCCGTTGTGCACCTTTTGCAACCGAATGGAAACAACTCATTTTTTTTATTCTGTCATCGCTATTCTTATCAGAGCACAAGATTCCTAGAAGCCCCATTTCAGAAGTTAGAAATAGTAGTAAATGTTGCAGAAATTTTGCCACTTTACGGTACTTCAATCGGTTAATGCCACAGCGACGTATGAACTACTTTGACTACACCAGAGCAACAAAGAGATTACGTGTTAGTCTACCCTTACTCATTCAGATTATTAGTTTTAATTCGTCGTTATTTCTATCAGGAAACAGAGTTTGTATGACCGTTGGCTCAAAAAACATTTTTTATGCGATGTTTTATCTCTAAACTAACTTTGCAGATTGATTTTTCTTTCACATTTCGTTACTTTAAGTATCCTTCAGGCTGGTTCTTGGCCCATCCCTATGATGTGATCATCATTATCATCATCATTATCAACATCATCATCATCATCGTCATAATCATCGTCATCATCATTGTCATCATCTCATGGAAGGTTTTCTAGCTCTGCACTTGCTTCAGACATTGGCATTCCTACTGTGAAGCTGCCTTATTTTTTATTTTTTTAGTCTTTGCCGTTTTCGAGCTGCTATCCGTTGACGAAAACCAAGCCCTTTAAAAAACAGTTGTCGGTCCGTTTGAAAGCATGGACACGTGTTCTACCACTGCGAGCAGTTCTGACTTAGTTTCAACCTCTATAGAACACTGTCACCGAAAAGCGACGTCAATTATCATCCCTCTTACGAACGCGACTGACGACACTCTGTCACGAAGCGCCGTGCGTGTGGTACGCACGATTGTGTGTTCGCGTCGTTTCATTTCGATGCAATGAACCTCGAAGAGGCCTCGCAGAGCCCAAATTCACTGACTGGAGATGAAAGGATGCATTTTGTTTTTAGCGAACGATACACAAGCTCAATATTGCGAGTCGCGGCGAGTCACGACAATTTGAAACGTCGCTTGCGTTCTGTGAACTGACAGCTTTGAAGCGGTCATTTTTAACTTCCCATCCTTGAGATTGTCTTTCCTTTGTAAGTTGAGCTGTGATGTCAGGTTGGCGAAGTTCCATTATGGATCGTCATTAGAAAGAATAGCTCTACTTATGTCATGTTCGTTCGCATGAACATCATGAATTAATGTTTCTGACAAGAGCAAAGTTGTGCCACTCTATATCTGAGGGGTCTTTTACTTAAGGGAAGCTGTTTTTAATATTTTATTGCTTCCTACAGCCTGTGGATGACAACATAGGCTTATAATTCTTGTGTTTCGTATGCATGGTTTCCTCAGAGGATTAAGAAAACTACATATACGTATACACGGGCTCTTTTTAAAATGCGTGGTGTCATATCTTCCAAATTAACGGAAAGAAGAAACAGGAGAGAAAGGAATAGCAGGGATGTTGACTAGTGCAGAACGACCGGTATGCTACGCTACACTGGATAAAGGTGTGAGGGAGTATGAAAAATGGAAAAAAAGAGATAGGACAGAGAACACAAACAAAAAGGCACACACCTCACAGTGATTAAAACCTTGTCTGTGTATATTCGTCGGTACAAGTGTGATGTCTTTAAGAAGTGAAGCAACCACCTTCGTTGCCCTTACCCATGGCGACCTCTCAGGACTACAATCCAAAGTGGTTTCCGTCGGCATCATTCTGTGGAATATGCATTTTTTCTAAAATTACTTTTTGTATTTGTACTTTTTGTAAATATGAGAACACTATCATCTGGATTTCGCTGCGAGTGTAGGCGTCACCGTCACTCACCGTATATGTATAGGTATCTATAAATATCAAAATGCAGGAAAAGAAAAAAAAATCCAGACTAAAGCTCTGGCATGTGGAATCTAACTTCGGTCCCCTGAATTGTTAGTGCCAGGTGTTAACCACTGAGCCTCCGAGGAGCGCGTACTTCACCGTTCAAACGGCAAGCTATTTATATGTACCACTTACCGCTGCTGACGGGCACCTCGGGGGGGGGGGGGTGAACTGCCGTGTTTTTAGCAGTACCAACTAGACGGTGCAATGAGCACGCGTAGCAACGTGGTCACCACGCAGTGGCTGCGCGCTAGTCCGCCACGCGTACTTAGCCCCACAAAGAGCAGGGGGTCAACGCTTCTCGCGCACCCTTACCTCGCGGTAGAGAGGATTGTACGTCTTGGTTGGCGTTGGGCTTTTACTGGAACGATTATGTTTTAGTTACCAGGTGCACAAAGGTCACTGCAATTGTTGCACACTCTAAGTTTGGGAAAAGAGCGCACTTTTCAGACCCAGCAAAGCAACAACGGAGACGCTTGTTCGCGTTCATCTGTACCTGTGAATACGTTTCGTGCTTCATTTGTGTGCGGGAAATGTGAGACACGTTTTGATCTGCCGCTAATTCTGCGTGTGACCTTACAATTTCTTGCTATCGCGTTCAATGCTTCGCATTTGCGGCAAATGACTTTGACTTTTTTCTGAGGCGGTAGATATCTTCAAATGTCAAGGGACGTTTATTGCACTGCTACTTCTGAAAATGAAGCATCGTAATTTGTTAATTAAACCCTACAAGTATTTGGGTCATAGAGAGAATTGATGTCCTCCGTGCGAGGTGCCCAACGCGCTTCCATATCTACAAAGACAAGCGGCCCCGGTCATTTGTGTGGAATGATGGAGTTCGATTTCACTTGCGAAACAAACAACGAAGGGATCAAGAGTGCAACTGCAAAGCACTACAGATGAACGTTTGCAGCGGATGTGCAGTCCACGCACCAACAAGGCAAATATTGTCTGGTTTATTAAAAGGACGCTGGCTGGATCTGGCCGTACCGCAATAGTATGTAAATGGAGTTCTTCGGCATTCCGGTTTTGATTTCACTGGCTCAGTAAACCGGTTGCATTATAGCTTGAATATCCCGACAGATCACTATGGGGAGAGTATATATTTGCAATGTACTCTTTTTAGGGAAGGCTTCTCCTCTGTCTATTCTCATGAAAATGTTAATGAATCTAGTCTCTCTAACTCCTGGTGTATTTGCTTTATTCGCCTAAATGTGTCTACCACCACTAATAAGGTAGGGCAAAATATTAAGCAAATAAGTTAATGAATAAATGAACTTTCACGCAATAACTTACAAGTAAGGAGGTCCCAGCAAACGCAAAAAGCTTATATTCAAGCCGTGTTTATGCAAAAGTTTTATTTCAATTTGTACAACTCAAGAAATCGCGCCATGAGAATCATGTTGTTTTTTCGACAAGCACCAAAGAATTGCTTATAGGATTGATTTATGATCAGCCAGAGATAAAATTCTTCAGCCACTTTACTCCTTCGAGCATTTGGTTGACGTCCTTCGGCACGAAGCGCCGGGCACACGTCTGTAAATAGAATCAGAGTTTTTTAAACTATACATGGTTTTCACGTAAAGTTTGTATTGCGTTAAATCGTAAGACTGTAAACCACAGAGGCATATTTATTACAATAAAATGCAATTCAGCTGAAGCAGTGGTGCCTAATGCTGGGAGGGTCGAAAATATAGCACCCATTAGAGCTGCTGCAAGTACTCTAACAATAAATATTTTTAAGGTAGTGAAAAACGCTTTGAGAACGCTTAAACTTACGCTAGATTTCCTGGGTACAATTCTTGCTCACACACGATTGTTAATTTTCATACGTAGACATGTTTTCAATAACAGACAATGGCACCATAACTACTTGATCAACAGTCGCTTCCTAAAGCTTTTGCCTTAAGTGTTGTGAAACATACCAATCACGTCACCTTGACCATCAATCCCTGTCGGCCAGGACCGTAGGACGCAGCACAGTTTATTTGAGAAGTTGTATGGAAGACACATTTTGGAGCAATGCACGAGGCATCGCATTCTCAAGCACGAGTTCAGTATGCAGTTGTGCTCTGGTTGACGCTGTCTGGTCAAGGTGCATGATGTACTTTGCAGCATGATGTAGCTTTTTAGGGACTCACTATGTATAAACATTTTCATGTAAAGAATGAAACAGAAGATCCAACGGAGCGTCGGTTACGCCTCAGATTTGTAATAGAGGGCGTAGCACTCACTTTGTACACATGTGTAACTGCATCTATGTCAATGTTATATCTCCTTGGAGCCTCCTGCGCAGAAAAAAAGAAACATTGTCTCATTGAAATACGGCTGATAATTATGAATGATCATATTATTTTGTAGTAAGGATATAGTTGATTTGCCTTGGCTCGAAGTAATCTAATCAAATACAGTGCATAAATTGAGATATTAGGTTACCCTGGTATCTGCATAGACAAATATATAAATAAAGAAACAAGCATAAAAAACAAATAACAGGCAAAAAGAAGAAGAAAATATCGCGTTAGTTATTGACATGTGTTCGCAGTCATACTCACAAATTCTCCTCCGTATCTACTTGCCTGTTCAGAGGAACTTAAACGTCAATTTTCACTTCCACTTATATCATAGAAAAACCACAATGATGCACGCAAGAAGGCATTGCACTTATAAAATACACGTCCTCGCAATGACCAAAATGGCGCAAGAGCTCCAGTCAGTTTAGGTAATCTGTACGATCTTATGCAGCAGGTATATAATATAATTATAGGCAGTGGTTTCAGCCATCTCCAAGTCATAGTTTCATTCCCGCCACCGAAGCTCCTAGGCCATCTTCTACTGTTCCATTCGATATTTTAGTTTAATAGGTTACATGCCTTAATAAACATGGAAACTGACCAAAAACGGCGGCGGTGCTGTCGGCGTCAACAGAACTGAACGATCCCAAAAAATCATCATGACATCGTATATCAAGGGGCCACGTGACGACTTCATCCAATGAGATCATCGCTCAGTGAAAGGTGGGCCGATCATGGAAGCATTTTTAAACAATGTGAGATGCACAAAAGCCTGTAATGCCTTTGATTCCGGAGGCAATATCTCGCAATGTAAGGGACAGAGCGCTTTAAGAGGAGGATGAATAGGTCGCCTGCAAAGAGCACTGCTTTCGCCTTTTCGTCATCCTAGTCAGAATGAATTCAGGAGATCATTTCATGCTTTGTTGTGAAGAACCTTGAAGGCACCTGAATGGCCTAGATGCTCATTCTTAGAGTACTTTCGTGACAACCTTGAATCCGTCCACACCTTGTTCAGCTTGACATTGCATATTGTACTTGCCTTATGCTTCTTCGCTACACCTTCCGCTGTGACCAGCATGGTGTCCGCTCGAAAATAACACGTGTTAGTTTGAATAGAACTTGTCAACAATAGACTTACAACACTAAAGTGGAAAAGCGGGTTTTTTGGTAAGGATGCATAGTATAAAGTTAGCGCACACCACATGAAAACACAGCCAAGAGTTCGCGAGGCCAAGGCAGACAAACAAATAGCTTTTATTCCATCAGAATATTTGTAGGGGAACGTATGCATGTGCTTTCTAATGGAATAAAGACCAATTAGTCTGCGTGGGTCTCTGCGAACTCTTTAGTTGTGTCGTCGTGTCGTATGCGAAATTGCAGCACCTGCCGACAAATAACACTTTATGTAAAAGTGAAACGTTCTCTTCATTGCCACCTTCAATAATAAATATCCTGTACTATACACGCGAAGCGTGTAAATATTCTAGGTTGTGGCCGGAAATTTTCAAAACGATGATGTATTTATAAGTGAAGCCGTAGCGAGGGATTCTCGTTGACATACATCACAGCATTAGGTGATTTATTAAATGAAATTAACTTTGGTTTTGCCATTATTAGCAATGTTTCATAATACCCCACATTTAGAAGCGAAACTCCTAAGAGTCGTTCTCTCCTCTGCAGTAGTAGTAGTAGTAGAAGTAGCAGTACTAGTATTTAGCCAGCTCTAGATTATGAATCGCTCACTAGATGACGTTGTGTGTATATGTACATGGAAATATTATTACAAGACGGCGATAGTAGATTCCGTATGATTAACAGTTCCGTATAGTTCACAGACAGACAGACAGACGGACAGACAGACAGACAGACAGACAGAGAGACAGACAGACAGACAGACAGACAGACAGACCGACAGACAGACAGACAGACAGACAGACAGACAGACAGACAGACAAATGAATGGACGGACAGACAGACGCTTCGCCCCACTCATCACCATTCACTGCGTAGATATACTGTGAATTTGTTTTACATTCACATCGACGGCTCCATCATTCCATCGTGCCGATGGCCCGACCCACTGCATGTGGCACCCAACGGACATTGTTCTCGCTACCGATAAGGATGGACGTCGTCCTGCTTCGACTCTTGGTAATAATCGAGCGTACCGGTCTGGTCTCTGTATTGCCTACTGCACGGCGAGGGAACACACTCATTTCACAGTCTACGTTGGTGGACCAGAGCTGGAGGTCGGGGTAGCTGGGAACACGGGACCAAGACAAGTCCAAGGTCGAGACGGGGGATGTCGTGAAGAAGGAAGTTTTCGAATGCAATGAAGAGAAAATGAACCAGGGCGTGTTCGATTTTAACGAGAACGTGGCCAGAGACGACGAGAACGAGAACACCGTGGACGTTTTGTGCGCAACATAGGATGGAGACGCTAGCGAAGAGCCTGAAGAGGCCTTGGTCATGCATGCTGACTTTAACGACGACTTCGACGCGGGCGGTGATGAAAACAACCAAGATGTTACAGCGAGGAGTAGGAGTGCGGATACGCCAAAATACGCAGTGAATGCCGGCGCCGAGGCGTCGCCCACGAAAAGACCAGACACCGCAACCGTGACGGGGGCCATGCTTGATGTTGTAGAGAGAGTCATTACGCGACGGAGGAAGAAGGCCTGCATGATCTCCGAGACTACAGTACAGGCGACCACGGAAAGTGAGTGCCTCTACAGCTTGTGGGTAAGTGGTCTCGCCGTCGTAATTACAGCAATTCATCACGATCTCATCTACAATAGCAAGAAATTGCCCACAAAGATGGAGGGTGTTGAGTAGTAGTACGCTGTTTCATTGATAAAGCTCCGACGAGCACTGACGGCATTGAATATATATTCATATAAATCCATTTATTGGCACGGCCAGAGGTTGGGGACTGATAAGCTGTGCACTTGCGCGAGAATTGTCTACGTCCTTCTACCAATAAAGCCCCTTGTTTGAGTATGTATCGGCGGCTCTTTTATTCCTTTGGGTAAACGGTTGAAAATCTACATATATTGGAATCTCCTTCAATTTGTGTTTCAAACTGCCTTGAAATGATCTTTTCAAGCGCCGACGTTAGAAATCGAAACTCGGCAAGTTTCCCTCCGGTCGCCTGTTTAATAAAGAAACTTTCTTCGCTGAAATAAGTAGACTTGTGTACGCCGTCCTGATTTAGAACTTCACATTTACACACACACACACACACACACACACACACATATATATATATATATATATATATATATATATATATATATAATATAAGAATAATATAAGAATTATTTTTTCAGCCACTTTTCTTTATATTTACATTTCATTGGTTCTACTAACTTCCCCTATACATTCCTTGGCATTACTGTCTGTTAGATCTGATTAATATTGTGTCAAAACACGGAAAAACGAGCCCTTAGGTATACGCTTCTTTCCCTTATTCATTAACGAGGGTCTCGTACTGGCAGACTTGGTGTCATTAGGCTGTAATCGAGGGACTATTGATCAGCTGCCCACTCGTAATAAGTTCACGTGCTACGTGACGCCACACATGCGCATAAAAGAGTGTTTCACACTCGTCGCTTGGCTTATGGATAGCTCTGACTGACACTCCTACTTCTAAATTCACATATAAACAGAAAAAAGTGGATAGAGGGAAGGCCGCTGTAATAGCTCAATGGTTAGAACATCGAACATGTTTTTCGAAGGTCGTAGGTTCGATTCCTGCTCACGGCTGGTTATTTTTTCACCCACTTTTCTTTCTTCTTATTTAAATTCTATTCGTTCTAATAACTTCCCCTATACATTCCTTGGCATTACTGTCTGTTAGATCTCAATAATATTGTGTCAAAACACGGAAAAACGAGCTCTTAGCCCTTTATTGACTAACGTTGCCCACAGGCAACATAGCGGAAAAAGTTTTTTGTTCACTTTCGGTTTCGCAAGCTTCTTTTTACCTCCAAAGTCTCCCCATGTTACTGTGACATGGATGTGTGGGGCCCTCTGATTTGTAACTAAGAAATCGACGAAGAGAAAAAAGAAGTTTGGCGTGCAAATCTATGCACGCCAAACTTCTTTCTCTCGTGGCTCTCGTGGCTCGAGCTTTCGAACAGCGACTGACGTTTGCCTGCTCTGAGGGTTTGGCCAAAAATTCAATAGTTGTGATTGATTTTATTTATTCTGTTTTTCGTAAGCGTTTCTATAGTGTCCTTATTGATTAGCGAGTGTATTTTCAGATAGTACGACCAGGCAGATGCCGTTTTCCTCACCTGGACCAGGGGCTTTCCTCTGGTCTGCTTCTCTTCCTTCGCAGGAATTACCAGTGGACTTGTTTTTACGCAATGGCATCTCATCCGTTCCTGTGGCATTGGTCCCAAGCAACGATGGTATCATACGGATGAAGAATCCAAAAATGATTCAGACGGAGTTGAGAGTCGCTACAACTCACTACCAAAGCATCACAGAGGTCAGGCAGTTCGGCAAGGGTGGCATTCTTTGCTTCTCGTCTGACCAGCTCTGTGTTCGAGACCTACTAAAATGCTCGGTATTTGCTACCAACCCGGTGAGCGCATTCATTCCACCTCACCTAGCTTGCGTCAAAGGCCTCGTTCGGGGTGTCGATGTCAACTTGACCCCAACTGAGATATTAGACATGTTTTCAGAAGCAGGTGTGATAGCTATCTATATATGTAGTCGAGTTGTGGACGAGAACAAGGTCCCAACGGAGTCCGTGATTGCCACATTTGCCGGGTCCAATCGCCCAACCGAAATCAAAGCGTGGCCTTTAATATACAGAGTGGAGCCACTATCACCTCGTCCCCTACAGTGTATTAAGTGTTGGCGTTATGGGCACACAGAGAAAGGGTGCAGGTCAGTACCTAGATGCAGAATTTGTGGTGAGGCGCACAATTCAAACGACTGTAAAAGTAATGAAGAAAATTGCTGTCTTTGCCATGAAGCACACTGCGCTGATAATCCAAACTGCTCAGCCAAGGCACGTGAAATCCAAATACTTGAAATCGTAGACAGAAGGCGATGCTCCCGAAAGGATGCCATTGCTGAAATCCAAGCCCGAACTCAAGGGTATGCAGGAGCAGCTGCCCGCCATAACATAGCAATGGAAGCATCCTTTTCCCTATCAATTGCGGATATGATCGAGAAGGCTGTGGATAAGGCTATGCAACGCCTCGCTACCACCTTATGTGAGTCGCTGTCGCACATTGTGAATAACCAAATCGCACAAGTCTATGGAGCGCTGTAAGTACGGCTGTAAAAAATGCTGAGTCTGCACACCCGGCAAGTGAGGCAGAATCTGAGATAACTCCACCAGATGCACAGTGTGCAGAGCCCTCTGGAGAAGGCGTTCAGAGGCATAGCGAGGGTGCACAGGAAACTTCTCAGGACACACAAGAAATGGACATAGATCTCAAATGCCTAAAGCGTTCTAGATCCCCTGCATCAAAAAAACCTAGCTCGCCGAAACATGTAAAAAGCAAGAAATACCAGAAAGACAACCTTTCAAAAACCGATTTTCTAAAAGAAAGTATTTTAGAAAAGGTGATTGCCGAAACCATTTTAACGAAATCATAGGGTCTCTTAAAATTATACATTGGAATTGCCGATCTCTTCACTCAGCCATAACAGATCTGTTATACCTGTCTTCCAAATTCGATCCGGCTATTATTGCATTACAAGAAACTTGGCTATCCACACATCATGTATTTCACCTACCCAACTTCCAAACCTTTCGTCTAGACCGTCCATATAAAGGTGGAGGTTTAGCTTTCTTTATAAACAATAAAATTAGCTTAAAAGTTAAAAACTCATACAAATGTATGTCTTCTGAATGCGAAATTTTCGCGTTAGATATTACCTTGCCAGGATACTTGCCTTTCTCGCTAATAAACGTCTACTTTCCTGTAGGCGTTCGAGACACGAGACTGTTAGATATGGCTGCTAATTCAGGCTGTAAAGAAAAAAATTATAGTTGGTGACTTCAACTCTCACCATACCTGCTGGGGTTTTAGAACTGATCAGTGTGGACAACGGTTGTGGGACTGGTCGGTAGACAACAACTTATTGTGCCTTAACGCTAGAACTCCCACATTTATTCGAGGTCATTCACGCTCCGCCTTAGATTTAAGCTTTGTAAGCTCGGTCATTGCTAGTACATCGTGGACGGCCCTTGATTGCGCCTCCAACAGTGACCACTTTCTAACAATGTTCGAGATCGCTTGCCCCGTCAAACCATCATGCTTCCATGCCCGAACCTATATAAATTATGCAAAATTTCAACACGACCTAAAAACTGCTTTAGACGCTCCTTCTCAGGATGGAGATGACACTAAAGCTATGAAAATAAGCGCAGTAATTAAAAGGGCATACAAAAACGCTGAATTTACTGTTAAATCGGCGAAGAGAATACCCTATAGCCCCTGGTGGAATTCCAACTGTTCACGAGATCACAGACGAAGACAGGCAGCTTGGAAGAAGCTAATGCATAATCAGTCCCTTAAGAACTGGGCAGATTATAAATTTCTTGCCGCTGTATTTAAACACACGGTGGCCCAAGCTAAAGAAGATTATGATAAAAGACATTTCGATTTTCTCTCGAAATCTAAAAATAAGAAAGCTTTATTTCAATATATGCGATCTCGCAAAATCATGCCGTCTACAATAAATACTAATTATGAAAAACTATCATTGGAAGAAACGAAGAACTCTTTAGAGTCAATTGGCAGAAGTCTAGAAACTAGATTTTCTTCGATTATGGCTTTCAACTGGCAAAAGTCTAGCATAAGCACTGACTTCGAAAACGTAACGCTGTCTGAAGCATCAAAAGTCATTCGAGATCTACCATCGTCAGCTCCTGGTCCAGATGGAATCACTGTTCCTATGATTAAAATTTTATTCAAGCTATCCCCCGGCGACGTCATTAATCTCATAAACTACTCTTTAAAGAATGCCTGGATACCGTATGACTGGAAAATATCTAAGGTAATCCCATTAATAAAAAAGCAAGGTGTAGGTTTTACCATAGAAATTATCAGACCCATCTCGCTAACTTCGAACATGGTGAAACTCATAGAGAGGGTTCTAAAGGGCCGAATAAACTCCTGGATGACGAATAAGGTCATATTAAAGCCAAATCAAATTGGTTTTCGTTGTGAATGCTCAATTTGGTGCGCCCATGCGGATTTAGAGAGTCGAATACAGCTTGCTCGTAAAAGGAAACAGTACGCCGCATTAGTAACTCTCGACATAGCTAAAGCGTACGACAGTGTCGAGCACTCTATTCTACTGACCACCTTGCAGAGTCTAAAGTTTTCTCAGTATATTACTGAGTGGATAGCGGAATTCCTAAAATCAAGGTAATTGTATTGCGTGAAGGATGGCTGTTGTTCGCATAAATTCAAACAGAAACGTGGTGTTCCACAAGGGTCCGTCCTATCTCCAGCATTATTCAATATACTGATGAGCTCTATTCCAATTGTTCAGGATGTCACTGTCTACATTTATGCAGATGATATCGCGTTCTTCGCTGCAGAGAGCGACATTTACTCACTACATCAAAAACTGCAAAGATATATTAATACACTAGAAATTTGGTTGCAATCCATTTCATTGTCATTGAACATCAGTAAAAGTGCGCTCTTGGTGTTTCCTATAGCAGATACAGTTTCAATTTCTGTATTGTATAATCGGGAACCTATTCCACAAGTGGATTCAGTCAAGTACTTAGGAATGATTTATAATGAAAAACTAAATTGGAGCCCACACATTGAATATATAACAGCAAAGGCACAACGGACGTTAGGTTTATTACGCAGGTTAAGCAACAGAAAATACGGGCTGCGCAGACACACGATGTTAATGATATATAAAATGTATGTGCGACCAATATTGGAATTTGGGTGTGTATTATTCTCGGGGGCCGCTGATTATAAAATTAAACCGCTAGTATCGTTAGAGCGAGAAGCCCTGCGAATATGCCTGGGACTTCCCAGGTTCGTGGCGAATAGTGTATTGTATCAAGAAGCGTGATTGCCAACACTCCTCTGTCGATTCCGCATTTTAACGGTTCAAACCTTCTTGAAGTTTTACAGTTTACCGGCGCGAAGATCAGAGTACGCATTTATCAGCGACCCTGACTCTTTCTTTCTTGCACATTGACCTCGATTTCATACCCCTCAGATAATTTTCGCTAAAAAGAAACTGGATTGCATAAATGTAGACATTAGCACAGTAATTGAAACTAATTTTTCTACCATCAACATTAGAATAGAGTACGATGAAATCTTCCCCCCACAAGCCAAGTTGCAATCTCTGAGATTTTTGACCAATACATTAAACGATTACTTGGTACATGCAGAAAAAAAAATGTAATAGCTACAGATGCTTCTGTCAACAATGAAAAGGTAGGTACAATCTCTGAGATTTTGACCAATACATTAAACGATTACTTGGTACATGCAGAAAAAAAATGTAATAGCTACAGATGCTTCTGTCAACAATGAAAAGGTAGGTGTAGGAATTGCGTCTGATTCCCTCGGCTGGTCTTTTTCAGTAAGGCTTCCAGATTTTACTCCTATATTTGAAGCTGAGCTAGTAGCTATTATTTTAGCACTTCGTAAAATTCCTACGACAGAGACCAGTGCAATCATCCTAACAGACTCACTTTCGGTGTGTGCAGCTCTGACAAACTCTGAACAATCTCGTGCCCTAGCAGCGTTCCACACATTAGCACCGCCGCATTTAAAACTCCTCAAATTAGTGTGGGTCCCAGGTCACTGCGGATTACAATTAAATGAATTGGCAGATGCTTTGGCACGAGCATCACTCGATGGACCAGTAATTTCAGTACTTCCCGAGTTAGAATACTTATCAGGGGTTAGATATAGGAAATTCGCTATTTTTACAGATAGTTTAGAAAATATCACACAATGGACAGATTATCAGCATCTCAAATTTCCATGGAAAGCACAGTGGAGTCCGTCAAAAAAACTTGAAACTATAATTTCTAGATTCCGGTGCCGTGTCCCCCCATTAAATTTTTATTTACACAGAGCTGGTCTGACACTTTCCCCCCTTTGTCCGTTCTGCGAAGAATCAGAAACTATTGAACATTATTTTGGCTCATGTCGTAACTATGCATTAATTAGGAAACGACTTTTAGATATTCCATTTGCGAAGCTAGGTTTAAATTTAACCGCAGAAAATGTTCTAAGTTTTGGTGCCTCTGTTTCGAGAAATTGCCACAGAGATGCATTCGATGCGGTGTGTAGTTTTATTCAAGACTCTAAACGTTTTTCAACATAAAGCCCTCGTTAACAAATACTAAAAAACACGGGTCGAAAAGTAATTTTCTATTCTGGATAAATCCGTGACATACCAAATTAATCGGGTTTGGCAAAACCAGCTGTCTGGTCGGCTCCCAAAATCAAGTTGTAGCTATTAGTGTCTACTTTGTTATTGATTTTTCTCTCACTATCTAAATCTTTAGTTTATTTCTTTTTTTTTCCAACATATTGTCTTAACTATACAACTCCCCCCCCCCCTTTTTTTCCGTTGTAAGCAATAATGGAGTTATCGTTCATATGAGACGATTTTTTCTCTTGGCCAATCCCCCAGAGTGGGTAGGAGCCATGAATTAAAGGATACAAACAAACAAACAAACAAATCTATGCAGAGCGCTCTACGACGTGACTTCAGCGTTCGAACATCTGTTTCCGGGTAAGCATTCGTTGTTCTCTCTCTGGCTTTTTGCAACTGCTTAGAAAAATGCCCCAGTTTCGTCGTTGTCAAATTATAAAAACGGCGCTGCTAATTTGGGCCTGTACGGGCGCGCGAGGTGTTTGTTGCCTACAGGCAACACCAGGCACTATGCTGTGTTTTTCATCCCGCTGAGGTTGCGCTGTGCCATTTTGTCTGGTAGTGCGCTCCTCTGCCTGCACTGCTTCCATTATCACTGCACCACCTCACGCAGGACACGCAGACAAAGCAACGATTTCAAAGAGTGGACCCGGGTGCATTTTACGGAAAATTTGCTGCGAAAGTGCCCCCTGACTACATTGATGACTCTGGCCTGGATTCATCGAGTGAAGAGCCTGAAAACGCTGTTTTAGCCCGGACAAGTAAGTATTTATTTTGTCGTGTCAGTCGGAACTACGCTATCATTCGATTGACGACTAAAGTGCGGTCACTTGCATAATAAAGCGCAGCGGGATGGAGGTGAAGGAAGGGGTTGCTTGTATTACAAAAGGCTGTGTGGCCCGGCGTTTCCACTTGAGGCTGTCGGCATCTCTCATGGCAGACGCTTCTAGGTGTTCCCAAGTTCGGCACCTCTGCGTGGGACGCTGATAGTCTGGCATTCCGTTTACGCTTTGCAGCAGGCTAGCTCTGTGTGATTCAAACAGTGTCATTGTTTCGGCCAGCTAACGAAACAGTATTTGCGCAACTTTTTTCTTCAGCATAAAATAGATTGTACTGAACACAGAGAGCACTGATGAAATTTACGAGAGTAACTACTATTTTTAATTTCGTTGGCTTTTTCTTGTACTTTGTTGACATCGCAACCATTTTCTGTGCAATTTTTACAGCACCACCAGCTGACAGTGAGGATGAAGAGGTCTCAGGAGCTCCAAGCACGGCCAGTATCGACAATGCGCTTGAATAAATTCCCAAGCCTTCGAAGGATTCTCCCACATGGAAGGCTTTCCGTGGCTCCTCGAGTAATGCCATGCCTGAGTGGACAGACGTAGCATCCTACCCATCCCCGGTGGAGTCTCCCATCACCTATTTCAGAAACTTCTTTGACGGGACATTCCTGTCTCACATCTGTGAGCACTAATCACTGTATAGCGCTCAGAGGAATCCTAACGAATTCGCTTCAATGACAGTCAATGATTTAGAGGAGTTCATCGGTAGAGTGCTCACTATGTCGCTTATGAAGCTGCCTCAAACACGCATGTTCGGGTCGCAGAGATTCCGAGTAAGTCAAGTCACCGACACCATGACGAGAGACAGGTGGGAAGAAATCAAGCAGTCGCTGCATATTAGTGACAACCAGGAAGCACCAGACCAGAATGACCCCGAACGTGACAGGCTTTACAAACTGCGGCCCCTGTTGGACCACCTGGTCGCCAAATGCCGCGAGATACTCAAAATCTCAAAAGCTATGCGTTGATGAGCAGCTGGTGCCGTTCAAAGGCCCCAGCTCATTGAAGCAGTATTTGCCCAACAAGCCCGAAAAATGGGGTTATAAGCTTTTCCTTCTCTGCGATAAACGTGACATAATGTACAACTTTGAAGTTTACACAGGCAAAATTCTTCCTCAGCAAGGTTTTCCCGACATCGGCGCAAGAGGCAACATCGTCCTGCGAATGGCGAGTATCGTGCCCCGCGGTCTAGACTACATCTTGTATTCTGACAACTGGCTTTGCGGCGTGGACTTACAAGTAGTCCTCAAGAAGGTTGGAATTAGTTCCGTAGGGACAGTACGCGAGGCTCGCCTAAAAGAATGCAAACTTCCATCCGACAAAGATCTGAAGAAGAAAAGGCGTGGCTCTTACGTGGAAATGGCGACCGCATTTGAAGGGGTGAGCCTGAGGGCTGTCAAGTGGTTTGAAAACCGCCCCGTGACTTTACTGTCCACGTTTGCTTCAGCTTCACCCGAGCAGGCCGTAAAGCGCTTCGACAAGAAGACCCGAACGACTGTGAGCATACCCCGCCCTGCTATTGTCGGCATCTACAATGAATGCATGGGAGGTGTTGATCTTATGGACATGCTTGTGGTAATCTACCGCATTCACGTAAGGTAAAAAAAGTGATACAGGAGGCTCTTTTTTCATTTATTAAATGTAGTAGTTGTCAACTGCTGGCTCCTCTAACGCCGAGATGCCACTGCAGCTAACGTGCATTGCAAGCACCAAATGACCCGGCTAACATTCAAAGCAGACATTGACTGCACGCTGAGGCAACAGGGAAATGTATCAACACATTCGAGGAAGCGACCATTGGGCCCATCTAAATTCGAGAATGAATTGCAGGTGAAGAAGCGGCGCAAGCCATCAGCTCCTGTTCCATGCAAGGAGATAAGGCTCGACACTATTGACCATCTCCCGATGTTTTCTGCAAAGAAAGGCCATTGTAAATACCCAAACTGCACAGGAATCACGCGAGTCATGTGCAGGAAGTGCAATGCACACCTATGTTTTACTCCAGGAAAGGAGTGCATGCACAAATTCCACACTAACCCGTAAGAAGCACGCAGTGAAGCCTACCCCATGGCTCGTGCCTAGTGTTGCCTACAGGCAACAAAGCTGTATTTTAGAAACTATACGCAGAATTTTTTTTCTTTTTATGAAATATGCCTAGTCTTGTTGCAACAATTGTAAATATGTAGAAAATAAACGTTTTCTGCAAGTATTTTATTGTCTCGTCAATAAAGGGTGAGGTATACACTTCTTTCCTTTATTCATTAACGAGGGTCTCGTACTGGCAGACTTGGTGTCATTAGGTTGTATACGAGGGACTATTGATCAGCTGCCCGCTCGTAATAAGTTCACGTGCTACGTGATGCCACACATGCGCAAAAAAGAGTGTTTGACACTCGTCGCTTTCCTTATAGATGTCGCTGACTGACACTCCTACTTCAAAATTCACATAAAAACCGAAAAAAGTGGATGGAGGGAAGGCCGCTGCGAATACTCAGTGTTTAGAGCATTGAACGCGTTATTCGAAGGTCGTAGGTTCGATTCCTGCTCACGGCTGGTTATTTCTTCACCCACTTTTCTTTCTTCTTATTTACATTCCAATCCTTCTAATAACTTCCCCTATACATTCCTTGGCATTACTGTCTGTTAGATGTCATTATTATTTTGTCAAAACACGGAAAAACGAGCCCTTAGGTATACACTTCTTTCCCTTGTTCATTAACGAGGGTCTCGTACTGGCAGACTTGGTGTCATTAGGTTGTATACGAGGTACTATTGATCAGCTGCCCGCTCGTAATAAGTTCACGTGCTACATGATGCCACACATGCGCATAAAAGAGTGTTTCACACTCGTCACTTTGCTTATACATGGCGCTGACTGACACTCCTACTTCTAAATTCACATCTAAAGCCAAAAAAGTGGATAGAGGGAAGGCCGCTGGGATAGCTCAGTGGTTATAGCATCGAACGCGTTATTTGAAGGTCGTAGGTTCGATCCCTGCTCACGGCTGGTTTTTTTCCACCTACTTTATTTCTCCTATTTATATTTCATTGGTTCTAATAACTTCCCCTGTACATTCCTTGGCATAACTGTCTGTTAGATCTCATATATTGTGTCAAAACACGGAAAAACGAGCCCTTAGATATACACTTCTTTCCCTTCTTCATTAACGAGGGTCTCGTACTGGCAGACTTGGTGTCATTAAGTTGTATACGAGGGACTATTGATCAGCTCCCCACTCGTAAAAATTTCACGTGCTACGTGATGCCACACATGCGCATAAAAGAGTGTTTCACACTATTCGCTTGGCTTATAGATGGCGCTGACTGACACTCCTACTTCTAAATTCACATATAAACCCAAAAAAGTGGGTGGAGGGAAGGCCGCTGTGATAGCTCAGTGGTTATAGCATCGAACGCGTTATTCGAAGGTCGTAGGTTCGATTCCTGCTCACGGCTGGTTATATTTTCAACCACATTTTTTATTCTTATTTACATTTCATCGGTTCTAATGACCTCCCCTATATATCCCTTGGCATTACTGTCTGTTAGATCTCATTAATATTGCGTCAAACCCTGAAAAACGAGCCCTTGGGTATACACTTCTTTCGCTTATTTATTAACGAGGGTCTCGTACTGGCAGACTTGGTGTCATTAGGTTGTATACGAGGGACTATTGATCAGCTGCCCGCTCGTAATAAGCTCACGTGCTACGTGATGCCACACATGCGCATAAAAGAGTGTTTCACAGTCGTCGCATGGCTTATAGATGGCGCTGACTGACACTCTAACGTCTAAATTCACATATAAACCCAAAAAAGTGGATGGAGGGAAGGCCGCTGTGATAGCTCAGTGGTTAGAGCATCAAACGCGTTATTCGAAGGTCGTAGGTTCGCTTCCTGCTCTCGGCTGGTTATTTTTTCATCGACATTTCTTTCTTCTTATTTACATTCCATTGGTTCTAATAACTTCCCCTATACATTTCCTGTCTGTTAGATCTCATTAAAATTATATATATATTATATATATATATATATATATATATATATATATATATATATATATATATATATACATTTCCTGTCTGTTAGATCTCATTAAAATTATATATATATATATATATATATATATATATATATATGAGCATATTGCGCAGATAGCTTTTATGGTAACCATCAGCGACAAGTGTCAGTTGCGACAAGTGTCCATTTCTTTCCATCTTTCACTTTCCAGCTTGCTTGGTTACGTTGTGCACTATACCAACATTCACAAGACTCGCACAACCAAACGCGTCAATATATGGTCCTACAATGTATTGGGTGTTACATGAAGTGTGCAGCAGAGAGCTAATCGATTTTCGACTTAGTGCAAGTGCAGGTACAATGAACTTCAAGTTTAAATTTAGACGTTTTGAGGTTAAGCATTTGGAAAGCAAATCATCTATAGAAGCACTTAAATGCGGCGAGACGTACTGAGACCTCATGTACGGTGGTCCTAGGTCAATTTGTTTCAGTGCAAACGCAATAACTAAAGGTACTGATGTGCTTCATGTGATGGGATGAATGGACTTACCGGGTCGATTGTAATCCAAGAACGGGCCATTTTGTGCATACAGTCGACCACTGCGTCCTCAAAAGTCCTCGATGTCTGAATTAGAATGGAAAAAATGCACTTCATTACCAAGAACGACTGCATCAAAAAGCGCGTGGTATACTGTTTACGAACATTGCTTCTGTCTTCAGCAACGATGTAGCACACTCGCCAGGATGCGCACAGCTTGTCCACTTTCTGTAAAGAAAGTTTCTTTGTTATTCGTATTACTATCTCCACAACTTCCCGTCTTCGGAGACAGGATTATGGGTTGTGCCCCATACAAGACACTCGCAAAGCGTAGTGTTTCTTAAGTACTTCATGAAATTAATGCCAATAGTTCTTCCAAGCTCCGCCAAAAAATAAATCTGTCCACGTCAGGACAAACCTAATTCTCGACTACTTTCACCATGTCTGAAGGGAAGGGTTTCTGAAAAGATATATTGTTTAAAAGGGAGTAGTGGCAGCTGTTACAATACACGTAAGATGGTAGTCTCATAGCTCACACAGTTAATCATAGCCAAAGAGAGAGAGAGAGAGAGAGAGAGGAATATTCTAAAACGTCACAGCTTTGCCGCAAAGGTGAAGCAATGAAGGCGATAGGAACCAATTGGAAAGTCACGCGCAGAATGGAAAGCAGATCAAAACTTACCCCACGTTTCTCACGCATAGATTACGCACGAAACGTACTCACATGTACCGATGCATGCAAATAAGTCTCTCAGTTGTTACTTCGCTGTGTCTGAAAAAAGCGTGACTTTCGCAGACGGATACTGCAGTGATTTCAGCGACCTTTGTGAATCCGGTAACTACAACAGAATTGTTCCGGGTAAAGCCCGAGGCCAGCCAAGGCGTACGATTCTGCCCACCGCGAGATTTACATGCAGATTGACACGCGAGATCTACATCCAGAACAGTTTACATGCAGATACGGGGCCAATTGTTTAAAAACTCTTTCTTGGCAACCTTCGCCGCAAAGTTCTGGTCTGTCTGTCTGCCTGTACATTTGCCTGTTTGTCCGCGATAACGATACCTTAAACTGCACCAAACAATTCCTTAAACGGCCAACCCCATCCGCAGCGCCCACGAATATTGCTCATGTGTCAGCGTTCATACTCGTAGAATTGTCAATTAAAAACCATTTATTGCGCATATCTGAGACACCATAACAACACGTCGATGTTTTGTACATGTGCCTTTATACTAGAGAAGGCAAACACAAAATTCTTAGGGCCATAGCGTTTATCACGCTGCGCTGACAGTGCCAAGCGATGCTCAAAAGGCAAGTGTTTCCAGCGCTTTCCTAAGATGACATAATGGTGTCACTTGTCCGTCGCTTTGCGTTCTACTCCTTATCGCCTCCGAGACAGGCGCGCATCTTTCTCCACGGGCGCGGACGCCTTCCTTTGTTTTCAAAGATAACTACCAGATGGCGCTCGTGTCTAACAAGCCTCGATGCGCTCGTTTGACTTCGCTGCGCGGATCGAGACTCTCTATCGCGGCGCTTCCAGATTAGAATAAACCAATTTTCTCTCGCAGAACATCAAACAAACGTTTTGTTCACTCTCTCCACACGCAAGACTATCGTATTTCGGTGACATTTGCAGTGAAACCGCCAAATGTGGGGCCAATTTTTTTCTCTCTAGAATTTGTGTGCTTCTCTATCTTCATTTCGTTCGTTATAAGTACTCGGTGGCCACAGTTCGCCACCTTCGCTTTCAGGCATATCTCGCACTAACTGTAGCTTTCTTCTTTTTCAGTGAATGAGCGCACAACTTTTTTGCGCGTTGCCCTCCTGATAGCCATTCGTTGCACTAAGTGTTCCTTTTTTCATGTTGACGCGATAGCGTTAAACACAATGTTATCCCGAAATTTAGCTGTTGATGTAAAAGCTGGAGCCCTTAGTTGTGAGAGAAAAAACTTGTTCCTGATCGAAGTTTAGAGAATAATGTAAGTCAAATAATGTAAGTCAAATAAGATGTTTGAGTCCGACTGAGATTGGAACGGAGGCCGTCTGCGTTACATGCTGCTAGTGTTGTTTGGTTGGTTGACCCTTATGAAGCTGGCGCAACCCGCAATACATGATGGGCCATGAACGGGTGGGTGGTGCCTTGATGTACAAATGAATTCGTTGATAATCTTGAGTTTCTTTAGTAATATATACTTTTTGAAATTATTCATTACCCTAATTCACAGAAAGAAAAAATAAAAATAAAAAAGGATTAACGTTGAAGATTATGATCGATTTAAATAATCCTAGCATTTAATATGAGCTTTTTGAAAACGAGTCACCTTGCACAGTCACAAATGCAGCGACTTTGTACTGCATGTACACCTAATCGCTGTATAACTTTGAACTGCGAGGGAAAGAAACTAGTACTACGTACATTTATTATTGCTGGTTTGACGTTAAGTCTAATAATGTCCTTTTTGCACGCCAGAAACATATCTGTTGCCACCCTTGTTGCCTTCGCCATATTTAATGGATCTGTGAGCGAAAACAAACATGGTTTAGAAACGATTTTTGAACATCAAGATTACTTAGCACATTCAAGTGCATCTTGATTCATCGTTTTTAGCCTATTGTGGTTCACACATCACAACCGCACGAACACATTGCATGTCCAGTACATTGAAGCGCATGTAAGAAATGACGCATTCTGGAATGAGTGTTAAGACTGAAACTTAAAGATCAACGTCTTCGAAGTGGGCGTCTTATTGACGCATTCGGTGGTACCAATTTGCTGCAGTGTTTTTACGGGCAATTGGCACAATCGTTCTAGCACCTTTTTTCATAATAATAATGCAACCGCTGGCTTTAGTTGCGCAGAATTCCTGTCGAGAAAAGTCGCATTACACGTCAACTGCACATGGCTGTTAGGAAGCCTACGTCTCAGCGCGGGCTCTCAACAACAACAACGACAACAACAACAACAACAACAACAACAACAACGACAAAAAAGGAAAACGACATACATATACGTGCTCACTGAAGTGATTAGATACATATGAAATGGGAAATATACCCTGTGAAAAACCAATATCTGGCGGTCAGCGAGCACACCGAATCATCGCTCCTTGTTGCAAAACGCGCTTGGTCTGTGCCAATTTGTAAGCGACAGAGTATCATGTATGTACTCCGTTGAGGTACAGCACAGAAACATTTTTGAAAGTGGCGACGGCCTAGTTTTACCTTGTCACTGCTTTGTTTTTATATTGAAAAAGGCTCACGCATCTTCATGGGTGAGCTACACGTGTAACAGCTAAAAAAAAGTTTATGTGGAATGTGCCTTCAACGCGGTATAGCTGAAATAAATTACCAAAATAAGATTGAATTTTGAATAGTTGGGTAAGCAGAGGGCTCAAGTAAGAGCAATAAAAAATGAGAATCCAATGCAGTTGCAGCACTTTACAGCTCGGCAGACGGTGAATGAATAAGCAAGTTACTTCATTTGCTATAACAACTGTAAAAGTTTATTACTAGACATGTTTATATTTACCTTTCGATTTATTTGTGGAATATGTTTTTTTTATAAATAACGTTTTGAGGTTTGTCACGCCAATCATATATTGTTCAAAATTTTCCTAAACGTAACAGTGACATTTTTATATAGCTATACCACTGTTATTTCGTTGCTTCCTGTTGAATAAATGTACCACGTACTCACTTAGGCCGTTTCCACAACAGCGCATTTTTGGAACATTAAGAGCCGCAAATGTGAAATTTAAGAAACAGGCGCACAGTAACTGTTGAAGTATCCACATATTTTATGAAAACTGGTCCGCTGCTTCAGGTTGCCCTCTTTTTAAGTGTATAAAGAATCGCTTTACACTTACCCAGCATTCCGAATGAGTGACACATCGAACGGTCTGTGTGCTCAGTCGTTCTTCCTATATATGTCTTCGATATGACAAATGATGCTTTTCTGCCTTGAAAACAAGCTGAGTAAGTCCCCACTATTTAATATCGCATGGCATCGCGATATCGTAGCTAGAAGCCAAATGTCCTCCAGCTTTTGGCTTCCAGCTTTCGTACATTTGGCTTCCACCTTTCGTAGCTGGAAGCCAAACGTCCTCACGTGGTCTTCGATTTTGAGACCTTGAATGCAAGACATTGTAACGTGAATGAATAACGCAAGTTTAAACAGTGAATGATGTGACGGCACATGAAATTTATAGGCATCGGATCCGATCAGCGGGTGCTACGCAGTGGTAATGATAGTTGGGAGAAACGTATATATGAAAATAATGTTGATGACAAAGGTGACTGATAAGCGAACTAGTTTGCAATAGGATTTACTTGCATTGTCGGATAGTGCAAGCCCTATTGTCTTAAACTAAGTAGATTCTATACTAAAAGAGCGCTAAGTGCGGTCGAAGACGGCTACTTCTTTATGATATTTTGATATTTCCTCACATATTTTTTTGATTGAATTATCTGATATATGGTCTTTCCTGAAACAGAATGTCGAATGCACAAAAATACATATCACTACTGGCACCTGTTTTATTTTTGACATAGATGCTTTATATTGACAATGACCTTCGACATACTGCGCTTATGCCAACAGTAAAACACAGTACGGTGGTGCTCGTTCTTCCTGCTATCGAAAACTACAGCGTATTCTATGTGGAATCATCACCCTTGCGAACAAACTGATAGTCATGTTCTGTTTCGACAAATAGACGAAGACGTCTTACAAAAAACCGATTAGGCTGCAGGATTGGCGATACACCATTGCACCCTATACTAATGATTGTAAATTACCTCCGTTGAGGTATAGTATAAATGCGAAAACTGACGCACCCGTGACCAGCAAAGGTAATGCGACAAAGTCTAAAGAGATTGAAAAGAGCCGATGATTCTCCGCAGGATCCAGGATTGTGTGACGGAGTCTATTAGGTATTTTCTTTCTTGCCACTCTACTGCCCAGATACAGGAAAGTGATTCAACAATGTCAACTGAAAAAAAAACCTCTTTTGCTGATGCAGTAGTGCTATTTTCAAACATACGAATTTCTAATATGCTTACGTTTTGGCAGAAACACCTTGAGTTCGTGCTCATGCAAAATAATAACAGCTCTCGATTTTTACGAAAACAAATTTTTGTGGGGATGATATATATATACCGCACAGTATTGTCTCAGCTCAAACCACGAAAAGGTCATCGGAACACTCGGTAATTTTATGTTTTCACTTGCAGCATAGGGCGAATCGCTTATTTATGAAAGCTGACTAGTAGAAACACCACAATATAACACCCTATCACTTTGGGTTAACAAAAAATTGTGTGACAGAGAGTGCCTTACTTAAACGAAATTTGGCGCTGTGGTAAATATAATCCTTACGGTGCTGCCTCAACAAAAACCACGAGAAGATCATCGGAACACTCGGCAATTTTCTGTCCTCGCTTGCCACATAAGGTCAATAGCTGCAAGATGAAGGCTGACTTGTTTCAGCTCACTTGCCTGCAACACTCCTAACTTGAAATGGCGCAGGAGCCAACCATCCCAACCTGTGAAGGCTGACTAGAGGCGTCGCTGTGATGATAGCTCAGTGGTTAGAGCATCGAACGCGTTATTCGACTGGAGGCGTAAGGAGATTCAGCAATCTACAAGTGCGTTTTGCCGACCATCCTTCTATGCCCCGCGCTGCCTGATGAGAAGCAAACGGGCACCGTTATTGCAGAGGGTCTAATCCCATCAATAATTGTTGTAGTCACGGCTATACGGGATGGCGTAGTAGTTATAATACCCAAGAGAGAAATATATTGTAACAGAATAGAAAGTTGGGCGAGTTGGTGTATATTCATATAAAACGAAAATCGGTGCACAAAAAGACGGAGACAAAGAAGAGAACCACACACAGCGCTGCACTCACAACTGAAAGTTTAATCCGAGCAACAAGAATTTAAAAAGTACTAGCCGCGCATGACAAGAGAGGTACAACGAGATTAAGCGATACGCTCATCAATAAAAGCGAACTCTTTTTTGTGCAATGTAACCGAGGTCTGGCTTACGCAAGCATCACGTGACTTGTTTATATGATAGGCTTCAGACACCTCACGGGTGAATTGATCGTGGTGCTTAAAAATAATAACAGTGTTAGACAGAACAGGTGTGCAACCACACGTGGCACAATGCGATGCCAAACGGGAAGGCGTGCCGTTATGCAAAGAGAGATAGTGCTCCCGCAACCTTTTATTGACACAGCGGCCCGTGTCATTTGGCAGTCGCATTGTGCCACGTGTGGGTGCACACCTGTTCTGTCTAACACTGTTATTATTTTTAAGCACCACGATCAATTCACCCGTGAGGTGTCTGAAGCCTATCATATGAACAAGTCACGTGATGTTTGCGTAAGCCAGACCTCGGTTACATTGCACAAAAAAGAGTTCACTTTTATTGATGAGCGTATCGCTTATTCTCGTTGTACCTCTCTTGTCATGCGCGGCTAGTACTTTTTAAATTCTTGTTGCTCGGATTAAACTTTCAGTTGTGAGTGCAGCGCTGTGTGTGTTCTCTTTTTTGTCTCCGTCTTTTTGTGCGCCGCTTTTTTTTAATACCGAAGATAGATTCTGTTTCACTGAAAGGGTTAGTTATAAATGCGGACAACACGCATGCTATTCGATAGGCGTGAAAAGTCATTAGCTTGTAAGACACAGCTTTAGACGTGCACTAAGTTATCTGATCATGCAACTGTCCTGTCGGGCATTATGGACCTATCAGCGTGCAGCAGTCCAATTGAACGTAGACGCTGCTCGTCGTCCCAAAGATATTAGATAACCCCCTGTAAATGTAGAGAATTTCTTAGTCGCACGATGTCACGCTTCGGTGTAGGCGGTGGCGCTGTCCACACACTTATGGCTCGTTCACACTGAGCATTCCGGCCGCCGAAAGCGCGCCGAATCTGATTTGGTGGCTGCGATATCCGCCGATCTCGCGGGCCGATTTTTCTCCGCGCCGATCGCTCTCAGACCGGTTTTCGCGGTGTCTGCCACCGGATCGGCTCACGGCGAACCAATAGGAACGCTACCCGAAGAACTTGAAGAAATGGCAGCCTAGTCCGACTCACTCGTCATGTCACAGTCAAGTAACGTGCGCTTAGCAGAAATGCTCATTGAAGTGGTGCGCAACCACACCGTCCTATACGACAAACGCCTCCCCAAGCCCAAGGACTGCTTTCTCGAGGATGACTTGAGAAATAAAATAGGAAACGAAGTTGGATTGACTGGTAAGTACCAGTTCCTGCGCCTATGTTGCTTTGCTCGTTGAATCTCAAGCACCTTGTGATGCAGTTGGCTTCCTTGTGAGAGTTGCAACGAGCGTTGAAATGCGCAAACAACAACAACAACAACAACAACAACAACAAAAAGGGATCCAACTCTTCACATGTGTACTGAAGGCGACAATATCCGGGAAACAGAGCATCCATTGTGTGCTCACCCCGTAGTTTATTGTTCACTTGGCAGATGGCGCGCTATGTCTATCGGCAAATCCGGCGTTGCGGTGGGCGCCCAGCGCGAATGACGCGGCGCTTTCACGACAGAAGAATTTCGCTCGTTGCTGAAAGTGGATACTTCAGTGGGTGTGTTCCAATACTCACCGTAGATGGCTAATTAGACAGCTAAGTAGACGGCGGCCATCTTAAGTCTCATTCCAATTCTCACGTAGCCGGCAAAATAGACAGCTCCGAGAAGACCACATCGTATACAAATACGATACAGGCTACTTTGCTGTCTAAACAAGATGGCGGCTCAGTGAATCGCTCAGATAGATTGGATCTCGCCGGATCTCGTCGGCGATCAATGTGAGTAACGTTTAATTTTTTTACACTTCAACCCAAAATAAGGCCGAAAATACAACTGTTACGTTTGGATATTTTGGCCTTCTCTTTTCCCCGCGAGGTGGCGCATCATCTGAAAAAGCCGTCCAGATGTGTTCCAATATTCGGAAATCATAGGCTTGATGCTATCTTCTAAGTAGTCTGCGCAGACTGTCTACTTGCTGTCTAAGAATTGGAACACAGTCAGTGTGAACTAGGGGTTAGTGTACATGAACTCGTCCCGCATCTCGTACCACATGCTCGAGACTCGTGCAAAGACGCGCATGTTCGCGTATTGTGCCGGCTCGGGAAGACACCCACAAAACTGTCGCTTCCCCAACCCCCTATCGCCTGGTAAGGCTGACGCAGACAGCGTCTGCTAGTTAGAAAAAAATACTGCTCATGTTGCACAGCTGTTCATGGGCCACCCCGTAAATGTAGGCACTAGATCGTGCGTTAGAAATTCAGTCAAAGGTGTCTTTACTTGGCTTTCGCTTGGCGTTGATTGCAACGCTTCTCCTTCATTGAATAATAAAGAACAATAAAGAAGAAATAACAATAACACGTTCTTAAACTTTGTCAAATTACGCAACAATCACGCAATACCCCCTCCCCCCGCACTCCTCGATGCATTTACTCAACTTCTCCCGTGAGAAAATGCGAGAGGCATTTTCTTTCTACTTCATTCGTTCCCTAAGGGCAGTTCGCTACTGGCCAAGGAAACACTCCGACGCTCTACGCGGCCATTCAGCTCTCTGCCTAGATCTAATCATATCGATGGCTTTGCTTCGCGGGAGGAGGATGCCCTCGGTAGGATCCGTGAGGGCACCGCCTTGACTCCGGCCGTTTAGGAAGACGATCCAGTGTACAGCTTCACTCAACAATATAACCCGTGTGCATTGCCCTAGCCACTGAGCCAACGCGGGATCGTCTACTGAGACCAGGCCGTCACAAGGCCTGCGGGCGCCCCCTACGTAGTCTTTTGTGCTAAACCAGTTGTCTACCTGAGTTTGCCCGCTGAATGAAGGGTCATCTGCGCCGACCACCCATGGATTTTGTCCAAGAAATTGAAGTTGTTCCATGGTTGGGCCTACCGCAGCAAATAATAATACAAAAAGGACAAAACATTTCTGAGCGAACTTCGGCTACTTGGAGCGCATCTATCTATCTATCTATCTATCTATCTATCTATCTATCTATCTATCTATCTATCTATCTATCTATCTATCTATCTATCTATCTATCTATCTATCTATCTATCTATCTATCTATCTATCTATCTATCTATCTATCTATCTGTCTATCTATCTATCTATCTATCTATCTATCTATCTATCTATCTATCTATCTATCTATCTATCTATCTATCTATCTATCTATCTATGTAGCCAACTACGACTTTTAGCTCTCCTGGTGGTGTCGTTAATGGTATCGATACCAAATTTGGCATGGCATAACATGACTGTATGACGAGTAGAATTGACTAGTCATAGCATCATATTAACTCATCATAACATCGTAACCATTATGGAATATATGTCATGAATGTCAGGATTTACAATTCATGGTCTTGCTGCTCTTGCGGTGGTTTCATTCACATGACATGTTGAAAAACTGCTATGGTATCACATGACTGCATAGCGAACACAAGTGACAGACAGACCCTAACGTCGGAATCATGACATGCACGTCCATTGAATCATGAGTCATGACTAAATGTCACACTGATATTGCTCTCGCGGCCGTTTCGCTAGTTTCACTTATATCAAATTTGTTATTACGAGGCTCTAATGAACGAAGAATGTACGTGACTGGTGCAAACATCATAATCATGAGATGCGTGTCATGTAACAACGTGACTACAAGTCACGCTCATGGTGCGCTCGCAGCCCGTTTCATTAGCTTCACATATTCCAAATTTCATAATAACATCCCCGTGTTGATGGAACTGCATTAAGAGGCCTGGGGTGCGGCCTCACCGGTAACCACCGCCGGGAACGCACTCCCTCACTAGAGAAGGATTGGCCACCCTGGTGTAGTCTCTGGCCACTACCTCCCACATGTATACGTCAAATAACTCACGGCCCTCAGTCCCCAGCAGCTGCGAAGCAACTGACCATTGCGGCGGTCAGATCTGCAACGCAGCAGAGGGTGCTAAGAATCTCTGGATCTGGACAGGCCGCCATTGGAACCTGAACTTGGCAACATTTAACGCTAGAACCTTATCTGGTGAGGGAAGTCTAGCTGTACTATTCGAGGAGCTAGAGGGTGTTAAATGGGATATAATAGGGCTCAGCGAGGTTAGGATGACAGATGAGGCCTATACGGTGCTACAAAATGGGCACGTCCTTTGCTATAGGGGCTTGGCAGACAGAAGAGAACTGGGAGTGGGGTTCCTAATTCACAGAAACATAGCTGGCAACATAGAGGAATACTATAGCATTAATTAAGGGTGGTAGGTATTGTAATTAAACTAAATAAAAGATACAAGTTGGTAGTACACACTTACGTGCCTACATCCCGCCATGATGACGCTTCAGTTGAAAGCTTCTATGAAGAAGTGGAATCGGCAATGAGTAAGATAAAAACACAGTATACTATGGTGATGGGCGACTTTAATGCAAAGGTAGGAAAGAAGCAGGCTGGAGACCAGGCAGTAGGAAGATTATGGCATCGGCACTAGAAACGCCAGAGGAGAGCTACTAGTAGAATTCGCAGAACGCAATAATTTACGGATTTTGAATACCTTCTTCCGAAAACGAGAAAACCGCAAGTGGACTTGGAGGAG
Source organism: Rhipicephalus annulatus (assembly GCA_013436015.1). Lineage (NCBI taxonomy): Eukaryota > Metazoa > Arthropoda > Arachnida > Ixodida > Ixodidae > Rhipicephalus > Rhipicephalus annulatus. The sequence goes on along the minus strand of WOVY01001702.1, from coordinate 22,446 downwards.
CCCTAATGGCGAAAGTAAGAACAAAATAGACTTTAAAATGACTGCACGCCCAGGAATCCTGCAGTATGTGCAAGTGCTTGGCAAGGTACGATGCAGTGACCATAGAATGGTACGGCCTCGAATTTGCCTGGAATGAAGAATAAACGACAGAAACTGATACGCAAGAAGCCAATCAATGAGCTAGCACTGAGAGGGAAAGTACAGTAATTCAGAGTGTCGCTGCAGAACAGGTACTCGGCTCTTAGTGAGGAAACCAAGCTAGCGTAGATACAACGAATGATAATCTGACGAGTATTTTTACGGAGTGTGCAGTGGTAGTTGAAAGCAGGGTAGTTAGACAGGACACTGGCAAGTTTTCCCAGGAAACGAGGAACCTAATTAAGAAGCGTCAGATCATGAAGGTGTCAAGTACAACAGACAAAATAGAACTGGCAGAGCTTTCGAAGTTGAATAATAGACGTAAGGTATGCGATGTAAGAAGGTATAACATGAAGAGAATTGAACACGCTCTGAAAAACGTTGGAAGCATCGAAGCAGTGAAGAGGAAGCTTGGGATAGGCAAAAGTTGGATGTATGCACTAAGGAACAAAGAAGGCAAAATAACTACCAATATGAATAGGATAGTTAAAATAGCGGAGGAGTTTTGCAGAGATCTGTTCAGTAGCCGAGACAACCACGACCATAATACTATAAGAACTAGCAGTAACCCAGATGACACGCCATCAGTAATGATATAAGAAGTCAGAAAGGCTTTAGAGAGCATGCAAAGAGGCAAAGCTTCTGGTGAGGATGAGGTAACATCAGATCTGCTGAAAGAAGGAAGACAGATTGTGTTAGAAAAACTAGCCACCCTGTTTACGAGGTGTCTCCTGACGGGAAGAGTACCAGAGTCTTCGAAGAACGCCAACATCCTCATAATACTTAAGAAAGGGGATGACAAGGACTTGAAAAATTCCAGGCCGATCAGCTTGATCTCTGTAGTATACAAGCTATTTACAAAGGTAATTGCTAAAAGAGTAAAGAAAACATTAGAATTCAATCAACCAAAGGAACAAGCAGGATTTCGAACAGGCTACTCAACAATTGACCACATTCATACTATCAATCGGGTAATAAAGCAATGCTCAGAGTATAACCAACCACTATACATAGCCTTCATTGATTACGAGAAAGCATTTCATTCAGTAGAAGTATCAGCCGTCATGCAGACACTGCAGAATCAGGGCAGCGATGAAGTATATATAAACAATCTGAAAGAAATCTACAGGGGATCAACTGCTACCATAGTGCTTCATAAAGAAAGCGACAGAATACCAATCAAGAAGGGTGTAAGGCAAGGGGACACAATCTCCCCAATGCTATTTACCGCGTGCTTACAGGTGGTTTTCAGAAGCCTAGAATGGGAACAGTTAGGGATAAGAGTTAATGGAAAATACCTTAGTAACCTGCGCTTCGCCGATGACATTGCATTGCTGAGTAACTCAGGGTAGGAATCGCAACTCATGATTACGGAGTTAGACAAGGAGAGCAGAAAGGTGGGTCTTAAAATTAGTCTGCAGAAAACGGAAGTAATGTACAACAACCTCGGAAAGGAGGAGCGCTTCGAGATAGGTAATAGTGCACTTGAAGTTGTTAAAGACTATGTCTACTTAGGGCAGGTAATAACCGCAGAGCCGAAGCACGAGATTGAAGTAACTAAAAGAATAAGAATGAGGTGGAGCACATTCGGCAAGCACTCTCAAATTATGACAGGTAGACTGCCACTATCCCTCAAGAGGAAGGTATATAACAGCTGTATCTTGGCGGTACTCAGCTACGGAGCAGAAACCTATAGACTTACAAAGAGGGTTCAGCTTAAATTGAGGGTGACGCAGCGAGCAATGGAAAGAAAAATGGTAGGTGTAACCTTAAGAGACAAGAAGAGAGCAGAGTGGATTAGGGAACAAACGGGGGTTAAGGATATCATAGTTGAAATCAAGAAGAGGAAATGGACATGGGCCGGGCATGTAGCACGTAGACAGGATAACCGCTGGTCATTAAGGGTAACTAACTGGATTCCCAGAGAAGGGAAGCGGGTTACTGGGAGACAGAAGTTTGGGTGGGCAGATGAGATTAAGAAGTTCGCGGGTATGATTTGGCAGCAGCAAGCACAGGACCGGGTTAACTGGCTGAACATAGGAGAGGCCTTTTTCCTGCAGTGGATGTAGTCAGGCTGATGATGATGATGATGATAAGATTCCAAATTTTATATCACGTGATGTGAACAGACGACAAAGGTATGTGACTGGTGCAAAGATGATAGTCATGAGATACGTGTCGTATAACAACATGACTACATGCCACGCTCATGCTGCGCTCGCGACCGTTTCGCTAGCTTCACATGTACGAAATTGGGTATCACGTGATGCGAATGGACGACAAAGCTAAATGACACGTCCAAACATGATAATCATGACATTGAAATCACGTACGTCATTATTTCAATTCGTCTCGTAACGTTCTGCTGATTTTCAAGTGACATATCAACCGTCCTCATTCGTGCATCGGATATCATGGATTCCCCCGGCATGTGGGATCTGAGATATCTTTCATCTTTGCGTTGGCCACAAGGTCATTACCCGCTGCTTTTGTCGTTAGAAAGAAGAAGAAGTAATGGCGTCTTCTGTTCCGGACTGGAGTCAGTCCAGAAAGCTCGAAGTCTTAATTACTAAATTTCGATGTCGTGTCCCCCCTCTAAACCTGTATCTACAAAGAGCTGGTCAGACAACATCACCCCTCTGCGCATTCTGCGGAGAAATGGAATCACTAGATCATTATTTTTTGTATTGTCGCCGCTACGAGATACTTAGAAAAAGGTTACTAGTTATGCCACTTCGGAAAATAGGCCTTAGATTAACGGCGGAAACGGCGCTAAGCTTTGGCGCCTCAGCTTTGGGACATTGCCACAGGGATGCTTTCAATGCCGTTTGCAATTATATTCAGGCAACCAAGCGTATACCACTGTGATCTTCAATCAAAAAAAAATTATTTATTACTCCCCAGGGCAGAGTGAAGTAAACGCAGCTGAGTGCTAATCATAACACCTCAAATCTCAAAATTGCTCAACTTGATTTTTTTTTCGTTTGCTCTTTTTATGTTGTTTTTATTTTTACATTAGTCTCATTATAATACCAATTCATTAAACATTGTTAAAATGATTACAGAAAAATTGCACTACACTTTCTTGGCCAATCCCCCTGAGTGGGTATGAGCCAGCCTCCCAGGGAAACAAAACAAAACAAATTCTGTTCCGGGCATCACTACTCCTCAAGTACCCACTGCTGAGGACGGTGTGCCGAGTACTATTGACCCATCGAAGACACGTAAGCCGAAGAAGCGCAAGGGTCATCGAGCGGGCTCCTCCAAGGAGCCGAAAGGCTACAAGCAAAGTGTTATGACGCCAATGAATGGCAACGAGTGAGTACACCTCAAAGCGGCTGTGTGACCATCGTTATAGCGTATAAGACGTGCCCAGAGGCTCCTTCTTTGTAGGTTTCATCGAAGTATTTATCAATTGCATATTCATGTGGAGCTGACGGCTTAGTACATGTAAACCTGGCGTAAGGAAGGGGCAAAGTGAGCGAGTGTTCCCGAATACGCCTTTGAAGGTGCGCTGGTCACGTGCATTTGCGTGCGCAATTTTCCAATAGCTTTATGAACTGCTTTTATTACGATTATAAAATTGAAGTTGGTAAACTGTTTCGGATATTCAAGAGATATCTAATCGAGCTCACTTCTCAATTGATTTTGCCACATGTAAATCTTGGCTCTAACTGCTGTATTTTATTCTCCTGGTAATGACCATCATTCTCGCTGCAGCAAGAGAAGTTTTGGAAGTGCCTGAGGTAAGGTCTGACTACTGGCATGGATGAATGAAAGAGTTTGGAGGAAGCATTCCCCGATGCTATCAAAGTAATAAAAGAAAGAAGAAAAAACACTAGCCTGACACACACATGCAACAAATTTTTTTACCTAAACTGTCCTAACAGGAGATCGTGGGCCTAAAAGAATCTATTGCTGTGTCATGTAATGGTTTTGGTACGTTGAACCCCACATACCAATCAATCAATGTTGTGTCACAAGCACGCAGTCAGGACCCTGACAGAGCAAGTTTGCGGTGCAAGCTTAGGCTGCGAATTGGCTTAGTGATTTAGGATTCAACACCGCACTACGAGTGTCGCTCTGAGAATAGGTTTTACTCAGTTCAGCGACTGTTGATGAAAAAGAAACTTAAAAAATTGTGAAACTGTTTAACCTCGGTATTTGCAGCTCCAGTGAAAAGGTGCAGTTCCTTGTGGCTCTATAATAGGAAAATGTTTTTTTTATAAATGTATTCTTTCAAGCAGCGTGCTCGAAGTACAGTCGATACCTGGTTTGGCTGGCTGTTGATAATGTTGAGCAATATTAATGCAGGGCTTCGTCTTCGCGTGCATAAAAACTTGTTTGCGTTGTGTTTGCGTGATTCAACAGAGTACCATGTATTAAAAATATACCTAAAGTCTGCAATGCATTCTGCACTAAAGAGGCTGAAATTTACATAGCGATGCATTTTCAGTGAATGCACACAATATTTTCATAGAATTATTGTGATACAGAAGCTGCTTGCCTTTCTTGCAAATAGTCATGCTTCGTTACTAAAGCTGCGATGCTGTACAGTTTTCTCAACTTTCGTAAGACTAAAACATAATCTAGAAAAGCGCCGCTGAACGTTAGCCATCTTTTCAGTGCGGAGGATATGTATCTCGAAAATTCTGTTTTTCTGAAGCCTATAGAGCAGCGGCAATCATAGCCTGAATATGTGTAGTGAAAGACAAACTCGATAAATGAATGCTTGGGGATGGGGGTGTTGTATGGACTTACTTACCAAGGCATCTTAATTTCATGGCTACTCGTGAACCTGAAGCAAGGAACTTGCTCGCGGGGTTCCGACACCTTCCGTGGCTACGACACCCAAGAGCACTCACGTTCTTTCTCCATCGTCGCAATCGACCACACCCACTCCACGTCCTGGCGGATCCCGCAGTGATTTCGACAGGAGGGCTCCCATCAGTGATAGAAATGCAGACACCTCTCCGTCAACCGACGGTTAAAGCATCGCTAGTCCTGTGTCCCCGGCGCCACGGGCATCAGAGATCCGCGGTATGAATCACCAGCAAGCAGAACAGGAAAGAGGACAGCGCAAGGACCGGGAAAAAGAGCGATCAAAAGGGAAACCGAGGGGTGACCTCGTACAACCACAAGATCAGCCGATTGCAACGTTGGCAGTTCCCGAATGTTTTTCGCCTTCCTCAGAAGAGCAGAAGCCGGTGTCTTCGCTGACACAAGATACGCGATAGCGTAATCACCTGCAATATTTTCGGCTACTCTCGGAGAATTGTACGCTAAAAAATGACAGGGAGATTTGCGAGATATTGATGTTTCCTCACAAGAGAATGTCCGCGAAATGGCTATAAGTATCGAGCGTACCCTTGTTATTTTATAAATTACAAATACCTAAGTTGTAGAGAATCGGCGTTTCAAAGTCTTGCCGAATAGGTAACACATCTATGTTTAATTATACGTGTGAAATACTACTAGGAGCATCTATTGGCAGTGTTTTTTTTACTAATACCATGAGGAGTCCGACGTAATTCAACACTGCATGTAAGCTACTACTCGAGTTATAAATCACGGTACAAAACTTCTGTATCTCTCGGTAAACTCTTGAAATGAGATACGAGATATTTTTACCTGTTATGTCGCTGTTTAGCTGAAAAGCCTAATTGAAAACTCAAAAGAACATTTGTAGCTAAACCACAAATAATTGCTTGTTGCCATATAACTACTTAATGGATTGGGTATGAGAAGGACAAAATTTTCTTCTTGTGATAGGCTTTTCTTCATTGTCAAATAGCACTTAAAATGACTTATTGCCATTACTTAAGCAAAGTTGTGCAATGTGCTGCTGAGTTTAATGCAGCTTTAATTACCACAGCATTATCAATTTTAATTGTGCTTGGAGGCGAAAAATTCACATTTTGTACTCATGTGTGATAGGCTACTACCTTAAATTACAGGCTGTCACTGATACCACACAAATTCTGCACGCCAAGGTAAATGTGTTTTCCAACAATAGATTCATTACCCTCTAAAACAGGTACCATCAGCCTCAATTACGACCATTTCAGGGCAAATGGATCGCTCATGTTACGCTATATATATATACCAACCTGGGTATGTGCTTGCTGCTGCGACTTCCTTCCCGCAAACTTCTTGATCTCACCTACCCACCTACCTTTCTGCCTCATGCTTACACGTTTTACTTCTCCTAGAATCCAGTCAGTTACATCTAATTGTCAGTGGTTGTCTTGTCTACGCGCTGAATGCTCTCCCGATTTCGATAACAATGATATTACAGAAAGATATTGCATATTTCAGACCGACTACAGTTAAAGGTGTTCATATGTGACAGCACTTTTACAATAAATTTATTTACACATTTTGCTTGAGCCAACGCAGACACGGATATAGTATCTAGAAACAACGCAGACTCCTGTTGGTCCGAGGGAGTCGCATCAATTTCAAGAAACACTGCTGTCAATTGAAAAAGTTTTATCACTGTGGTTCACTTTGTGGAGAATATCATTGTTCTAGTGTCATGCTGTTCTCTTCATAAGCTCAGCTGTTTTCATGTAAAGGCTGATATGGTCGGCTATTAAGGATGAGCAGGTGTTAGGTGCATCTTATTCATATTTTACATTCAGTGTTGATGATTACGAGATTGTTGCTGTCGAATATACACCAAACTCGTGCGACGAACCACCTAAATAAGCTTTTGTAAGAACTAATACACAAGTTCGCATTTCTGCCTCAATTACGTAGCTGATTCGTAACCTTGAATATATATATTCTCTGTACGCAGGATGGCACAGCTTCACTGGAAGACCATCTAAACTCACTTTTTCCGTCGCCATGACCCAGCCTGTAAGGCTGAACAGAGCCTGTTGGCACAATTTTGGTGCTAACAGCACTCAACGCATTAATATAGAGCGTCAACCTGCCAGAAACTACAGCTCTTGGGTAGTTAACATTACAGCGGTAGTATAGTTAGAGCAGCAGTTAGCGATAGTTTTTATAGTATAGTTACAACGCAAACAGCGTGTTTCAGGGCCAACATGTCATTCACGTAACACGGCACCGATGCAAATGTACAAAGTGACTGTCAGACAGTATGACCAACAGCCACTGCAAATAAAACATACAAAACTTGATTCACAACTAATAACTCAGAATTTGTTTGAAACAAGTGTAGGTTAGCAGTGTGACTATTTAAAACTTTCTTTATTTGGCCAGAGTCTCCTCGTTCCAGAACATTGACCACGGAGAATGTAGAAATGACCACAGTGATCATGGTCACAACGCTTAAAGACTCATAGATCACGAAAAATTTAGGTGTGGAAAAGAATTTATTACGTGGCATTAATGTTGCTTGTGATTAGATGAAAACCATTCGGTTCACATTGCAAAACAAACAGACAAACAAAAAATGCAGTGGGGCTGCAAGCCATTCAGCATTATTGGTAGCGCCGTTTTCGTGCTCGCAAACGTGAGCGCTTTTATGCTACTGCACCTTCTTAATTCAGAATTTAAAATCTAAACGAATGCTCTGTTTCAAATTGTCTTTTTTTCAGCTCAACCTGAAGAAAATGATGAGCCACAACAAGCATTAGTGAAAGATGCGACGTTGACATCAGAGCGGTAAGCGTTATAATGCTTTTGAAATGCCAATAGTAAGAAGATTACACAATTCTCTAACGTGCACCCTTCTAAAAACAATTCTCTCAGTTTCGTTTAGTTTAAAGTGACCATCTACACGAGCAAAGTCAAATCTACTTGCGGTTTATCTACGTTCACCATAGCTAGAATTGAAAAGGCGCAAGAAGTCAAGCCAAATGCACCTAAAGTAGCTATATGTAATTGAATAGTAGTGCCGAATTCGTAATCAAATAGAACATGAATGGTGACATGAGCAGAGTCCTTACTATTGATGAATAGCTACAACCGTTTTGAAAAAAGTAAAACAATAATTATAAAGAAAGTAGTAAACAGCCATTGCACCAAATGAAAAGTTTCGTCACCAAACGCTTTAAAATATAGCCAATATGATGCAAAATAGTCACCAACGACAAATCTGAATTGATGCTCCAGTACATTACTTTCACAATAGCGACCCCTTCTAAAAAACACCGCTAAAAGAGTGTTTCTTCTGGAAGGATTCAGTGAAAAAGTCAAAGCCTGTCTACGGGCTGCTCGCGTTTTAGTTTATCGCGATAACACTTTACTGATGACTGACCTGCCGTATGCATCCCTGATTGATTCACTTCGGCCAACGTCATTCGTGCAAGTCAGATAGATTACGCCTTGAAGTAATAAAACAATGAATGACTCTGAACAGATTGGAGAATAGTAGTAAGCATGAAATGTCCACCACTGAGACAGACCAAAAACTATAGTAATCACAATCACGTGCATATTTGAAAGGGCCGACCTCACCGAATTATGTTACACTGCATTGTTCACTCCTACGTATGAAAAAATTGATATTGTACTGCAAAAAATCTCATCGATGAAGTGCCAATTAAAAGGTCAGATTGTATCAATAAAGTGCAATGATTTCGCGTGCGTACGGCTTCCATGCACATCTTTTCAATGGATTATGTCTTGTGTCTATTACTTCGATTTTCGATTCTTGTGCGCCCAGAAAATAAAAAAAAATTCAAGCAGAAGTTTTGTGAATACTGTTTTTGCGTTCACTTAATGTGTAGACAGCTATTGTCAATGCAGGAGTCCGTCTTCACCCGAAGTGTACCAGCCTCTTGTTCCAGGAAGTTGTGCGTTATCTAGTGCGATCTCTTAGCTCGACGCACCAGCCCACACTTGTCTTTAAGTTCAGGGTGCTGATCACAAGTGTATACCTGTGGGTTGCGTTACCGTAAAGTCTCTAGCATGAAACCCTATTCAAGCAACCGCCCTTTTCATTCTTTTGGGAGAATTCGAATAGACCGCCTTCTCTTCCCACCATTTTCGCTGTTTCATTCACAGTCTTCATTCTCTGGACAAGAACAAATACAAACAGGTGACCTCCAATTTTTGTCAAACTTTACTCTACCGTATTGACCTTCTCACCCGAGGCTTCGTGAGCGCCGTCATAGTCCTCTCTGGGCTGTTGTTGGGGCACGTGACCCCCCAATAAGTGCACTGCCGAAGCTTTGACGGCGGCTTTTGTACTCTCGTGCAACAGCCCAGAAAAGAGAGAATGCTTCTCTGTGTAAAAAAGGTGCATAGAGGAGCGGGGAGGGGGTGCGCCTTGGCTGGGAATTGGAGGGCAGTATGTTGGCGTTGATGTTGTCGAGTTCATTCCCATACCATACTTATGTCGTACCATCATCACATTTCACTTATAGGACAGAGGATTGCTCATGGTATCAGAACATTAAAGCAACACCATTCTTCAGTTTGCAGACATTGCTTAACCTGTACTATGCCTTCATCCACAGTCATATTACGTACTGTATCACGCCATAGGCAAATACCTATGCATCTCATATACTTCCACTACAACGTCTCCAAAACCAAGCCAATTGCGTCCTAACATTCAGTTCACCAATCACCTGCGCATGCACACTTTTTCAGAAACATAATGTACTAACAGTGTGTAATATATTCAAATAGAAATTTGGGATTCAAGTGTTTCAACGGTACGGTAAGAGTCAACAGTTTAGAGAAATTTCATTTGTTGAACTGTAATTATATCAGGTTTGCTTCAAACAACAACTTTTCACTACCACATGTACACACTAACTATGGAAACATACTACCATAATTGCAGCTATCCAATTTTGGAATTCAATACTACTAAGTTGTCACAAAACGAGCGCTCAAAAAGGGCGCGCCGCCAAATTCTCGCGACGAAACGCCGGAGTGACACCGCGAGGTCAACGAAAAAAAAGAAAACAAACATCCAGACTCCCCGGGCGCGCGACTCTCCCCTCGGAAGCGTGGCTTCGCCGACGAAGCTCCTCTCCCCACATCGGTGGCCGAGCGAGCACTCTAAATTTCTAGAAGGAAAGAGGCGCGGTCATGCCGGGTTGAGTCATCCGTCGCGGATGGTCCTCGTACCGTCTCGCGCTTTCACCCAGCCTTCGCTGCGCATCGCGCCGACGAAATGATGAGAACTTTCTGGAATGTCGCACGGAAGGTATTTAACCGAACAGCGGAGATGAGTGTGGAGGAGAAGACGGAAGTTAGCAGCAGAGCGCGTAGGGTGTTCCGCCGTGTAGTCGGCAAAGGTTTTGTCCGTAGAGACAAAGCAGGAGAAGATGATTTCCACCTGAGGGGTGACGATTTGAGCTACAAGCAAGAGGGTGTGTTTACCGCTATCGAGCGAAGACGCGTGGCAACAGCTGCGTGTGTGAAGCCGATGTTTTTCCGGCGAAGAAGTTTGAAGCTTGGAGAGAGGCCAATTGAAGACGCGAGGTTTCCTGGAAGAGAAACTTCGGCAAGGTTTCCTGGAAGAGAAACTTCTGGGGCAGTGGAACAACAACGCTGGATTTCAGTGAGTGGTTCTCGGAAGAGTATCATCCAGACTTTCGTTCCAAGAACTTTGGACTGAATAGGTTTTCTATCTCTTTAGTCTTTAAGTGTCTTGGTTGTTCAATGCATGCGACTGCATTGTAGTGCGTATTGTTGTCTGTGTCCGTTGTTTCGAGTGTGGCTGATTGTACTGTGTAGTACGTTGTTTGATTGGTGACATATTGTACTCAACTATAGTGGAGTGTGCATACTTGTGTATTGTTTTTTGATCTGCCATTATTGAGAATATAATTTTGTTTGTTTATCAACTCTCGGCTCTTACTTTTTTCTTGGGCCACAGCCGGCGTCCGCTGGCGCGCCAAAAAGGACCACTTCTAAATTGTCCACGCTTTAGTGATGCGGTTCGGGGGGCCGATATTCGGCCCTTGGAATTAGCCCGGCGATCGCCTCCCTAATTAACGGGACCTGTGACATAAGCACTAAACAATTATCATTAGCTGCTTTTAAAAAAGAGCTTAGACATTTATCTCGCAATTATAACTCATTTTCATTTTTATATCGGCGTTCGCTTACATTTACAGGTGTTACTGTGTGTGTTATGTTCACATTTGTTACGCATGCACATAGGGGTTGTTTAATTAGCTGTATATCAGTAATTACCGGGATTTCGTTCCCGATTCTACTGCCATTTTTATTGTATGTTTTGTTGTTTTCATAGCACAATTACTGAACATTGTTTTGTTACCATTTTTACTGGCATTTTCAATGCATGTTTGCGTTGTTTTTATTACTATCAATAATTACTTAATCGCTTTTTTGTTGCCATTTAGTTGTACTTATCAACATGTCATTTTCTAACAGGAGGTCCTCTTTCAGCCTTGTGCTATTGCACCTCCGTCTGTATACTAACCACAATACGTGTATATTTTTTGTGACAAATAAAGATTTCATTTGATTTCATTTGATGTAGTAAGTTCCCACGTACAACGTAAACAACGCTAGCGTTTGGCGCTCGGGTAGACATGTGGTACAGCACGATGCTGGTTTTAATGTGCAGTTGGAAGAGTGTTTTGATGAGCCTTTGTACCCACTTCGCAATTTGTAATTTGCAGATCGAAGCCACTTATGGCACCTCCATTCTGCTACAGCTTCGTCGTCACCGCTGCTCTACTCTTTGCCGGAGGTGCTGTGGTCGGCTTACTAATGTGGCTGCAGGTACACTGGAAACAATAATTTTTTACAATGTGACAATCGCTGGAGTCGCAAAGCTGTGACATCGTTATGAGGGGTGTCTATCCGATTAATGTAACGTTTTCCAGTTCCTGTCACCTGCTGCACGAATCGCAACGGATTCCTATTTGAAACATAATTGCGCATTGACTCCCACATAAGATTAACAGTGTTTTCATAGTAAATCTGGCTGGATTTCAGTGGAATTACAATGTTTTTCGTTTATTTATGTCGGCAACGTTATTATTCTGGCACACTACTGTACTTACTCCATCGTGTAATGTGTAAATGTGGTAGTTCGTTCACGGAAAGCACTTTTGATGGCACGAGCAACTCTTTACAAGTTCGATGAAAATGCGTGCGATATACTGTAAAAATGCCATAGCATTCTAAACATTTTAAACAATGGTTGGGCATATTGTAATAGTACACGTTAACTTTTTTCATTACTTCATAAACCCAAACCAAGCTAATGCGTCATATGATGCACGTAAACGTTGTCTAGTCCGAGTGTGAGAGGATGAGGGGAAACATTTATTGGGCACCACATCCGTGGAGGAGATGCTCAGCGTGCAAGAGGTCAAACTGCCAGGTGACTTTGGGTCCTGGCCGCTGCCTTCACCCGCCCTGTAACCCGCTTGCGTGTTTACAGGTCAGAGATGAGCAGAGTTGCTTCCCACTGCCGAAGGGTAGTGATAAAAGCAATTTAGGTATAAGATTAAGTTCGCTGCATTTCAAGGAAGCCCCAGAATACGTGTACATTCTTGAGTGGGCAATCTCGGTAACTAAGAGAAACAACGCATGCCGAGAAGCAGCCAGCAATTTTTTTTCAGGAGTGGGGCACATGTTGGAGTTCTTGAAAAATTATTTTTTCGTTATTTATTCACGGTAAAGCACCTTCATCCATAAAAAGTCCGGGGGAGAGGGGGGTGGCTCTAGGGCACGTGTTTTGGCCACGGGCTTGCCGACGAGAATGCCGATGAGCCCCAATTCATAGCATTCGCTTAGATGACGCTACACGCGTTACATTGCCCACGTCACGGCAACTGAGGGTGAGACAGCGGAACTCCTGTGGGAAGGTGCTGTATTTATTTTTAGAAACAAGTTAGCGCAGGTGTACTGGTCCTATGAAACTCGTGCAAAACGCAATTCTGTCGCCTAGCAGAACGGAAGTGGAAGCTATTCTCGTTGCGCAGATCGTTAAATAGCCACATATTGGCTATATTCAAACAGCGCTTTGTCGATTCTACGTCTGGATAGGAGATGATATACTAACGTGACTGAAAACACTGTGAGCTGACCCGCCTACTAACTCAACCAGTTCATCGGTCAAATCATATACGTTATCAAACCACTTTATCTAACCTACCGGAAAAATGAATAACTTCAAGCATCCTTTGACAATGCTAAGCGAACTAGCGGCGTGAGGGCATGCACACTTAAGACAGCCAAACTAACAAGTATGTAAGCGTCATGCCAGCCATCTGTCTGCTACATCTTTCTACAAGTGCTCATTAACGAAAATAGTAGAATTACAACCGAAGTGCTTGCATAATGTCCCCTATTGTGCGTAACGGTATGAGAAATCAACCGTGAATTCTGCATGGCTGCGCGTGAAGTATTGCGGGTCGAAAAAAGTAATGAAAAGCTCACCACTACACTGTTCTGGTGAGAGTTCACAGTTGTATGCAAGCCCAACGCTACGATGTCCCTCAATGAGTTGACAGTTCTGGCCGGAAATAATTATTTTTTGCTGACAACAACGGTTCACAATGTTGTAGAGGCCTGGTGGCGTGGGATAGCTTGTTTCGCAGAAGACAAATGCAAGGCCAACCTCACTAGTGCAGCAATTTTCACCCGTTTTGAACATAAAGGAAGTTATCCGATGGGCCACTTATTAGGATTGCATAGAGGTACCCATTATTTTTTGCTTTTTAAGCACGAACTTTCTGGTTTCACATCACGTTTTGTGAAGAAGAAGCATGCCATTTCATTATTACACTTTTCGTTCGCGGTAGTTTTTTTTTCCTTAAACGTAAGAGCAAACTTGTCTTGTCTTGTCTCCTAGGAGATCTTGGCTCATACCCACATGGAGGATTGGCCACACTGTACCTCATAATAGATCATTTCTTACAACGCAAAAAAATAAAGAGAAATTAGATGGGAACAATAATATTGTTCCTTCGAAAAAACGTGAAAGATTGCAGAAGAATGCGATAAACCAGATTATATAAAACAAATTAACAAGAATGAGGAAGGGGGAAAAAGAATTGAATATATCTGGCAGTACCACTAGCAGCGTATCCTTCCGGTTGCCTGAATGAATTTATGTAGCGCTGACAGAATAGCACTGCAGCCCACACCCAACTGACTGGCTCCAAACGATAATAGGGTGGATGTATTGACCGGCAATCCGAGCATACCAATCGGTCTTTCAAGAATTATTCGGCGCAGTGAGGCGAAGCGGCGGCATGTGAGAAGAAAGTGATCTATTGTTTCCGGTTCATTGCAAACTACACATAGGTTAGTTAATGAAAATCCTGATTTGTTGAGAGCAAACTTATTGTTTTTGTCTTCGTCTTTCTCATTGTGAACAGCTTAAAACAAACTGCACTTAACTCGTTCGAGGTATCTGCGCAAGCCTACCCTATTTTTTCTTCACGCAGCGTAGGCGGACCACGTGGAAGCCCGCACTAAAAGTGGAAGCACAGTTCGTGGATTCCGGTCTTATGTAGCGAACTACCGGATCTACACATTCCTTGGCATTCCTTACGCCCAGCCGCCCGTGCACAACTTACGCTTCAGGTTAGTTGTAAGAAATAATTGTTCGACGTATTCTATTGCACACTACTTCATTTTGTGAGTACGATGCAGAACCTACCTTTTAGACAAGTACGTGAGCTCTGATAAAGACTTTTATTATTTTGAACTTACGGAACTCAAATTTGAAAAAAAAAGATCACTAGCAGTTCTGAGCTTCTATCCAGTAGCAATTTTTTTTTATTTCGAAGTAAATGACTTCTTTAGAAAAAAGATTTGAACATGAATGATGCTGCTGTTCTAATTACGCTTGTATACATGGCCCCTAAGAAAGTTTAAGCGCTACAAAAGTGTTTAATTACACATAATTTGTGCTCACAGAGTGACACTTTAGTATGTATTACTGAACAAAACATTGTCACCACAGGCTCCAACTTGTGATACAAGCGGGCGAAAAGATAACTAGATACAATTCACCATATCGTAGGCGCAACTATTGCGCTCAGTTTCCGCAATGAACAGCTCAAGTATAAAAGTCAACTTAATGCTTCCGCAAAATGTTATTCATGAAAGTGTTCATCAGCGTTCCTTAAAGGTCCCTTCCTTTGCCCTCTTCAAAGTATGGTGCACGAGCATACCCGTTATACGTACCTAAAACAAAGCGTAAAAATTTATGCTGCGAAATACGATTGCGTTGTGATTAACTTCTGAATGCCTATTTTTCCGGCTTAGATATTTCGCTGCTCATGTTTTTGTCATTATTTGGAGTTGTACATCTTTGGGTAACGAATATGCAATTTGTCTGAATTTTCTTTTCTCGTGCTTACTTTGTAGACTAAGTCGTCGAACATGCTGTTTCTTGTTTGCTAGGTGCTTAACGTCAGTATTTCGAGTATTGAATACATGTGTAATGTGTCTATTGTTCAACGCCACTTGCATGTCTCCGCGCGTGCTTGCACTCTCCTCTTTCGAACATGTATTTTGCTCCTCTCCTCCAAACGCTTTAAATGCCAGTCCAGTGGTATGTTCAAACAAACTTACTGAAGCACGGGTGGGAAGCAAGTATTATAGACAAGAAATATGACATGGTTCCCTCCGCGCACAGTAAAAGCGGACAAAAATCAGGGATATGGACGTTGCAAAATCTCAACTGTCACGCGTTCTCAATTGACGCCACAGGCTTCCACAGCCGTACATTGAAAACTCATCTGTGGTGCCTGCCACGCTAGAGTGTCCTCCGTGCCCACAGAGGGGATGGTTCTCACCCATTAGCGAAGGCTGGGAAGGAGCCGAGGAGTGCCTGCACCTCAACGTGTGGACGCCGTGCGCCGAGAGCACCACGGGCGGTGGTTGCGCAAAGCTGCCCATCCTGCTGTTCCTCTTCGCCGAGGGCTTCCAGACAGGCAGCAATATGCGCTTTGACGGCTCCCTGCTTGCTGCCTCGCAGAACCTGGTCGTTATTGCTCCGAACTTCCGCATTGGCGTGCTAGGTTTCTTCCACAAAGGTGACATACTTCTGCCAGAAGAGAATTGTAGCTACTGTCAGTGCTGCTGAAAGCCACGTCATTGGCATTAAAAATAGGTCTGACCTCAAAGTGGTCCTGAAACACTTTTTCAAGTAGCCATGAAATGGGCTTACTAAAGGAGCCCATCGTCTCTTGAATTGACCTCTGCTACAATTTTTAGAATCCGTCCAGTACGAGCGGAGGTACAAATAATTGCAGCATGTTGCAGTTACGTTCTCTCTACTCTTTTAAAGACGGAAGCGCTGGAAGCTGAAGAGGGAGAGTTGGCATAGGGAAAAAATACTTCACATGCACCTCGTGACCTTGAACAGTTTCTATCTTTTTCTCTTCTAATACGTGGCTTTTTCGCGTGATTGCGCGAACACTCGTGCACGTCTTGCCCCTTTTCGTGGTGACATGAGAAAACGACCAAGCAGGCCATGCTCAAATCTGCCAATGCCTGATACAATGGTTGTGACAAGTAGTTTTTGAGCTTTTAGCATCATATGTTCAGAGAAAAGAACCCAATTTTAGGTTGAGTTTGAGAAGTTATGTTGAATCCCAGGCCGCATGCAGCGACATAATATTTGACTCGCGTGTTCTCGGGAGCCTCGATTACCGATCGTCAGCGTTTTACCACCATGCTAAGAAGTATGGCAGGGTCAATTTAAAGAAGCTTCGGTCTATTGTAACAAAGCTGGTATATTACTTGAGGGAAGCAACAAGTTTATTTCATTGCTGAAGCAAATATCATTGCGGGAAAGTTGGTCCTAGCCACATTTGTATCCTACAACTTCCCTTCTGTTCAAATAGCAGTAGTTATGTTGCTTGCACTTCCGTTTTGTTCGAACACCTAATCTTGCATTGGCCGTAGTCATGCCTTTCTGCTCATGACACTTACTCTGTAATATCAGAGGACGATCCTATGTCCATCCTACGCTAGCCTCACTATCTTGAATTTCCTTTTTCAAGATGGATTAACGTGTTCCGTGCAACATGTACTAGTGGATACAACCAATTAGATAAGGTACCAAAAATTGCATTTGCGTGGCCTTGATTTGTTTGTTTGGTATACGTGTATGCTTGCTTAGCTTTATTCATAGATTTTTACCTTCAACAACTAAGCCTTCTGTCACCATAATCGCTGTCTTGCTGCTCCCTAATGGGAGGGCTCTAAATTCTCGTTCAATCGTTTCCTGCTCCTCCACACCTATTTTTGAAGCTTCTTTTTTTATAAACGTAAACGTCCTATATTTATGTTGTTATATGTTATACACTATATCCCCAAGTTGAATAATCAGAACGTGATATTTCATTGGTTCTTCCAGATGGGCATGAGATGCCAGGCAACCTTGCGTTGCATGACCAGGAGCTGGTGATAAAGTGGGTAGAGGACCATGCAGACCTATTTGGCGGAAACTGGAACAACACAGTAATGATGGGTGCCGCTACGGGCGCGTGGTCTATTGGTGCTCACCTTGTCAGCATGAACCCATTCTGGCGCTGGCGGACGCAGAGGTTGCTCTTCCACAGCGAGTCTCCTTTTCGCAGGCAAGTGGGATAATACAAAGAGGAATAAAGTGGCACGTTTCAACTATATCATTTTGTGAAGTAAACTGGGCTGGATAGCTTTTAAGCCAATGTGCAGCGTATACGCTTAGACTAAGCTGGCAAAAGTAGGGGAAGTAATAGGCAAATATTGTTGGACACAATCGGATGACATACTTTAGTTATAACTGATGGAAAAGTAGAAAGCAGCCTTTGGATGGCGTATGAAGACATATTACTATACCTAAAACGTTCATCGAATGTGACTGAGATCCATAGACAGATACTATGGTAGTCCTGTCAAGTATTATCAGAGATTCTTATCTGTCGGGTATGGTGGGG
Organism: Rhipicephalus annulatus; assembly: GCA_013436015.1. Classification (NCBI taxonomy): domain Eukaryota; kingdom Metazoa; phylum Arthropoda; class Arachnida; order Ixodida; family Ixodidae; genus Rhipicephalus; species Rhipicephalus annulatus. Next base: position 4,450 of record WOVY01001702.1, on the reverse strand, counting down.
TAAGACGAGATGTGGTGCAGGGGTGCCTGCGCAGGGGTTCTGCGCAGGCACCCCTGCGCAGGCACTTGCGCAGGCACCGCAGGGGTGCCTGCGCAAGTAGGCGTTTGGTGTGTAGCGACACCACGAACCCGAGCTAACGGGGGAGTTTCGACTCCCTCCCACGCCTAGCGGTGCGTGGCTTTGCCGTGTCCGAGGAAAAGGGGATCCTGGGGGTTGAGCCGACGCTGAGTGATTGGACCGTTAAGGCCCCCGGCAGAGGCAACACACCCCTTTGGCCCCGGCTTCACGTAGACGGCACCCCTGAGCTGACCCACCCAGGGGAATCGGCAGTAGCCTTTTCCTATCTCTCTCTCCCTACATCTTCGTCTTTATCTCTTACTATTTATCGGTCCTGTCTTCTACTCTCTTCCGTTTACTTCCAAACTTCCTGGCGGCTAAGGTTAACCCTGTGCAAATAGCCTACCTTGGTCTAGGCGCATTGGGTTATAGTGGCGTTGTACGGCTGGCGTCTGCAGGTTTCAGCATTTGTAAACTTGTAGCGTCCCCTCGTTGGGCTCCGTGGTGGGTGGCCGCCAACGCTGCTGAACAACAATAAGGAAGACATGCATGGAGCATTCCCACTACTGTCTGATCGTACCGGCTTAAAGCCGGTACGCACCGATGATCTCACCAGAGAAGGATTGGCCATCCTGGTGCAGTATCTGGCCACCCCCTCCCGTAGGCATTCGTCAATTAACTCACGGCCCTCAGTCCCCACCAGCTGCGGAGCAACTGACCACGGCGGCGGTCAGATCTGCAAAGCAGCAGAGGGTGCTAGGAATCTCTGGATACGAACAGGCCACCATTGGAACTTGAACTTAGCAACGTTTAACGTTAGAACGTTATCTAGTGAGGGAAGTCTAGCTGTATTATTCGAGGAGCTAGAAGGCATGAAATGGGATATAATAGGGCTGAGTGAGGTTAGGAGGACAGATTAGGCCTATACTGTGCTACAGAATGGGCACGTCATTTGCTATCGGGGCTTGGTAGACAGAAGAGAACTGGGAGTAGGGTTCCTAATTCACAGAAACATAGCTGGCAACATAAAGGATTACTATAGCATTAATGAAATGGTGGTAGGCATTGTAATTAAACTGAATAAAAGATACAAAATGAAGGTAGTACAGGCTTACGCGCCTACATCCAGCCATGATGACGCTTCAGTTGAAAGCTTCTATGAAGACGTGGAATCGGCAATGAGTAAGGTGAAAACACAGTATACTATAGTAATGGGCGACTTTAATGCAAAGGTAGGGGAGAAGCAGGCTGGAGACCAGGCAGTAGGAGATTATGGCATCGGCACTAGAAACGCCAGAGGAGAGCTACTAGTAGAATTCGCAGAACGCAATAATCTGCGTATTTTGAATACCTTCTACCGAAAACGAGAAAACCGCAAGTGGACATGGAGGAGCCCTAATGGCGTAAATAAGAACGAAATAGACTTTTTAATGACTGCACACTCAGGAGTCGTGCAGGATGTGGAAGTGGTTGGCAAGGTAAGATGCAGTGACCATAGAATGGTACGGGCTCGAATCCGCCTAGACTTGAAGAAGGAACGACAGAAACTGATACGCAAGAAGCCAATCAATGAGCTAGCACTGAGAGGGAAAGTACAGGAATTCAGAGTGTCACTGCAGAACAGGTACTCTGCTCTGAGCGAGAAAACCAACCTTAGCGTAGATACAATGAATGACAATCTGACGAGTAGCATCACGGAGTGTGCAGTGGAAGTTGGAGGCAGCGTAGCTAGACAGGACACCGGCAAGCTTTCCCAGGAAACAAAGAACCTAATTAAGAAGCGTCAAATCATGAAAGTGTCAAGTAGAACAGACAAAATAGAACTGGCAGAGCTTTCGAAGTTGATTAATAGACGTAAAGTATGCGATGTAAGAAGGTATAACATGGAGAGAATTGAGCACGCTCTGAAAAACGGAGGAAGCGTCAAAGCAGTGAAGAGGAAACTTGGCATAGGCAAAAGGCGGATGTATGCACTAAGGGACAACGAATGCAAAATAACTACCAATATGGATAGGATAGTTAAAATAGCGGAGGAGTTTTACAGAGATCTGTACAGTAGCCGAGACAACCACGACCTTAATGCTATCAGAACTAGCAGTAACCCAGACGACACCCCACCGGTAATGATAGAAGTCAGAAAAGCTTTGGAGAGCATGCACAGAGGCAAAGCTGCTGGTGAGGATCTGGTAACATCAGATCTGCTGAAAGATGGAGGACAGATTGTGTTAGAAAAACTAGCCACTCTATTTACGAGGTGTCTCCTGACGAAAAAAGTACCAGAGTCTTGAAAGAACGCTAACATCATCCTAATACATAAGAAAGGAGATGACAAGGGCTTGAAGAATTACAGGCCGATCAGCTTGCTCTCTGTAGTATACAAGCTATTTACAAAGGTAATTGCTAGCAGAGTAAAGAAAACATTAGGATTCAATCAACCAAAGGAACAAGCAGGATTTAGAACAGGCTACTCAACTATTGACCACATTCATACTATCAATCAGGTAATAGAGAAATGCTCAGAGTATAACCAACCACTATACATAGCCTTCATAGATTACGAGAAGGCGTTTGATTCAGAAAAAATATCAGCCGTCATGCAGACACTGCGGAATCAGGGCGTAGATGAAATATATATAAACATTCTGGAAGAAATCTACAGGGGATCAACTGCTACCATAGTGCTTCATAAAAAAGCAACAGAATACCAATAAAGAAGGGTGAAAGGCAGGGGGACACAATCTCCCCAATGCTATTCACTGCGTGCTTACAGGACGTTTTCAGAAGCCTAGAATGGGAACAGTTAGGGATAAGAGTTAATGGAGAGTACCTCAGTAACCTGCGCTTCGCTGATGACATTGCATTGCTGAGTAACTCAGGGGACGAATTGCAACTCATGATTACGGAGTTAGACAAGGAGAGCAGAAAGGTGGGTCTTAAAATTAAATCTGCAGAAAACGAAAGTAATGTACAACAACCTCGGAAAGGAGAAGCGCTTTGCGATAGGTAATAGTGCACTTGAAGTTGTAAAAGACTATGTCTACTTAGGGCAGGTAATAACCGCAGAGCTAACCACGAGATTGAAGTAACTAGAAGAATAAGAATGGGGTGGAGCACATTCGGCAGGCACTCTCAAATTATGACAGGTAGATTGCCACTGTCCCTCAAGAGGAAGGTATATAACAGCTGTATCTTGCCGGTACTTAGCTACGGAGCAGAAACCTGGAGACTCACAAAGAGGGTTCAACTTAAATTGAGGACGACGCAGCGAGCAATGGAAAGAAAAATGGTAGGTGTAACATTAAGAGACAAGAAGAGAGCAGAGTGGATTAGGGGACAAACGGGAGTTAAGGATATCATAGTTGCAATAAAGAAGAGGAAATGGACATGGGCCGGGCATGTAGCGCGTAGACAGGATAACCGCTGGTCATTAAGGGTCACCAACTGGATTCCCAGAGAAGAGAAGCGGGGTAGGGGGAGACAGAAGGTTAGGTGGGCAGATGAGATTAAGAAGTTTGCGGGTATAAATTGGCAACAGCAAGCACAGGACCGGGTTAACTGGCGGAACATGGGAGAGGCCTTTGTCCTGCAGTGGACGTAGACAGGCTGATGATGATGATGATGATGATGATGATGGTGCAAAACGCGGCATTTGGACATTGCCACTCTCTGAAGCACAGTAATTGTTCTCCGTTTCTTTGTTTCTCTTTTCTTGCAATAAGTGCTGGTCCTTGTAGACCTTTCATGTGTAAAAGTTTATGACCGTCCACAGCGTTCACGAAGAAAAAAGTACGTGGTTGGTGTGAGTATGTTAACGACCCATCTAATATGGGTGAAGCTGAGCTCGGCCAAATTTTCAAATCTGTGCATTAGGATTCTCCTACATTAGTAAAGCAACGTAAATATTTATTTGCTGCTTTACACTACGAGCTACGTAGCACCACAATGTTTAGTTTGTTTGGTGTACAAGGACAAAGCAGAAAATTTCGTAATTCTGCTTGTGAGGGGCAAAAACGCTACAAAAAGGCAGCCGATTGCCTTAAAAAGAGTTTTATTTATTGTACCATTACCTTAACTTCATCATCATTCATCATCATCATCAATCAGCCTGACTACGTCCACTTGCAGGACAAAGGCCTCTCCCATGTTCTGCCAGTTAACGTGGTCCTGTGCTTGCTGCTGCCAATTTATACCCGCAAACTTCTTAATCTCATCTGCCCCCCTAACCTTCTGTCTCCTCCTAACCCGTTTCCCTTCTCTGGGAATCCAGTTAGTTACCCTTAATGGACCAGCGGTTATTCTGTCTACGCGCTACATGCCCAGCCCATGTCCATTTTCCTCTTCTTTATTTCAACTATGATATCCTTACCTTACTTATATATATATTAATATATTA
>WOVY01001701.1:70000-161943 GCA_013436015.1 Rhipicephalus annulatus | reverse complement strand
TTTCTTTCTCTCCTTTTCTTCTTTCTTTCATGCATCTGGTCACTGCCGAGTTTCTGGCGCCAGCGCAACTAGGAAGTGCTCGTTAACGACCTCAGTTTGTCTGGCGCGCCTGTATTGAGCTCGCGAGGCGAAAATGGAAGAGAGATTTGCACGGGGAAAATGAAAGAGCCCGGCACCCGCCCTACAAGACGCCCACCCCGAACGCTTTTCCGTTGTTTGTGGCAGGCTAAGACAGCGTCCACACACATGCCAGCTATAGAGGTGGAGTATCATTTTGTAGTCGGCACCGCACGCTTACAGTTTCTTTCAAAAACCCTCCCCTGCAGCTAAGTGCCTGCGGCTACCTTCATATTATATATATATATATATATATATATACGACCCATCTCGTGTCCCCGTCCATCCATCCATCCATCTGGGTGCTTTCGTGATCACCCCCTTGGGAAAAACCAAAATTAGTATGAGATAGTATGGGAGAGTAAGATGGTTTGACAGATATGACTCGCTGGTATCGACATGAATTATGTCACAATTCTGTCGCGTACGCCGTAAAACTCTTTCCGCCAGACGTGCGACTCATAGCCGCGGGCGGGCATGTGCCGAACGTTTACGGTTATGTTCTACGGTTGACTGACAGTTTATATCGAGCCACGAACGCCAAGAAGAAACATTGGTAATTTTAACGCGAACACGTTAAAAGAGCTCGCAATGGCAGCACTGACCAGACGAATGCAAAGCAAAAATGTAGCGGTCCCAGCAGAAGTCGAACTGCAGCATTCTGCGTGGCAATCAAGTAATCCACCACACAGCCACGCCAGGTGTCGCAACTGCTGTTCAAATAGACGTAACGTTCGTGAAGCTTTAATTGTGCATGCAGTGCTGGCTATCCAATTTCATAAGCTTTACATTTGTACTCCTACGGTGCAGTCGTCACGTCGAGTGTATACTGCAGTTTGAGCGCAATGCGCCGAAGGTGACTGACGCTTTATATCAACCAAAAAATGGCGCGAACAGATAACGTTAATTCGAGGGCGTTAAGAAAAATCACTGCATCTTCACAAAGTGAATGACGACGAGTGGGTGGAGCTAGAGGTCCAAAGGTGTATAACGTCTACATTGAAATAGCCCACTAGTATAAAGGACGGACAGATGGACGGACGGAGAAGTGGACGGATGGACAGGTGGACGTATGCGTCGATGCACAGATGAACGGACGGATAGACAGACGCGCGGACACACGGACAGATAGACAGACGGACGGCGCATGTGATTCTATATTGTGATGTCATATATTTGACAGATGTACAAATAAAGTCAGTTTTTTTTTTCACATAGAAGTTTTCGTTTTTCATTGTACAGGTGTTCCATTTCGGTTTTGTGGGGCGTGATGAACGCAAACTAGGACGGCCATAAGAAGCTTTATCACTAAAAGCTGGCATCGGCAGCATTGACCCAACAAACGCGTGGACAATATTTCATAGTCCCAAAAGGAATCAAACCCCAGCATTCTGCGTGGCAATTAAGTAATCTACGACAGCATGCCGCACCAGGTCTCGCAACTGCTTTCCAAGTAGACTGTACTGTTCGTGAAATGTCAGTGGTGCTTTCAGTGCTGGCTATCCAAGCTTATAAACAGTACACAGGTACTTCTATCACGCCGCCGCCACGTATGGATAACGACATTAGTACCGAAGAGGGTGATTCTTAAGAGCGAAAGGAAGAGAAAAGTGAGCCCCGTAACTGTCTGCTTCAGTGAGCGACACCTCAACAGTAGCTTACAAGGGAAGGGGGTGAGGAGGGATAAAAGGGGTAGGAGTAAAGGTGTAGAAAAGAGGAAGAGACGTGAGGTGGTAAGCCAGAAGAAGCGACAACAAATTGAGGGGATAGGAGAGATAGGAAAGATGGAAGCACGGTCACTTTAGTCCGAGGACGGGGCACACTTGCGAGAGCTCTTGTCGGCGTCGGTAGATGGCGTAGAGCAAGTCCAGTCGGTCAGAGCTACACTGTCGTCGAAGGTCGTCGGCGTCAGAAGGTGACGTAGGGCGAGCCCAGTCGGCCAGAGCTACGCTGACGCCGGAGATCGCGAGCGCACAACTGGTCGGCACGGAATCCCGCAAGCGACAGCCATCCACTGAAGCTGACTTATCTAGCAGTATCCAGGGCCGCCATCGTCACTGGCACAGGCGCTACATATCAGCTTACCGGTTCTGGTGTTGCTAATACCCATGTTGGTGCTGGCATCATTACGGAACAGTAAACATGCGACTGTTCAACATATGTCTGCACGTACAACATTTGTACATATATTTAGCTTCATTCCGTAACGCTTCACTCAAATAAAAAAATACAACACAGTCACCTCCCTTCCGCATGCTTCGCATAACACTGATTCCTAAGGTACGTGGGATGGCCGAATTTTTTTTTACGGATTGTCGATTTCCGAAGAAATAGAGTGCCCGCCGGCATTTCAGTCATCTGTAACACGCTCGAAAAGGCGCAGCACATGCTGCATTACGGCTGCACTGCGTCTTCGAAAGTTTAGGCGAACGACACACACGCTCGACAAGAAAGCAAGCAAGCGTTAACAACCTCATGGCACGAAAACGAAAGAATGAACGACTGAAAGAGAAGAGCTGGAAATATAGAGATGTAGAACAGTATAGACCGACTCACATGAGGATGAAAACGACAGAATTCACGACAAAACCAGATAACTTGGGCAGGTAGAAACAGATAAAGAACGGAAGGCAGCAGTATATAGCGAACTCCTTCGCATGTACAGTAACAACACAGGAGATACAGAGGAGAAAGGAGGATAGAGAGAAAACGAGAGTGTGTACGTTCGACCTTCGGGTCTTTCCACGCGAAAACCTGCCCCCGGTACACGCCATACTGCACAACAAAGCGTGCGGCGATGCAGAAAGCTAGAGCGCGTTCGATGTGAGAGTGCGGAAAGGACGGCATGAGAGCCCGACAGCATGGTCGACATCGAGAGCTAATACAGCGAACAGTGCAGACTTCGAAGGAAAAAAGAAAGGAAGAACACAGCAAGATTGAGGAAGACAGGAGTATTACAAGAAGAAAAAAACAACAGAAGAAAGACGCAACGGGCCTCGAGAACAGCCCGAAGTGCTCCCGGAAGTGAAGTATAGTAGCCGCCTTTCACTCACTGCAAGAGGCGTCCGTGACCCCCTGCACTCTTTTCAACACACGTGCCCTCCCATAGCAATCACGGATGTACCTCCTATTAGAATACATTATAGGGCTTTACCTATACATGCATAACCAAGATTTCATTACGATGCAAACCTACACAAAAGAGAGGGGGGGGGAGTTCTTTGGTCTAAAACGGGTAAAACGAAAGTAATGTAAAACAACCTCGGAAAGGAGATGCGCTTCAAGATAGGTAATAGTCAACTTGAAGTTGTAAAATACTATGTCTACTTAGGACAGGTAATAACTGCGGAGCCGAACCACGAGATTGAAGTAACTAGAAGAATAACAATGGGGTGGAGCACATTTGGCAAGCACTCTCAAACTATGACAGGTAAATTGCCACTATTTCTCAAGAGGAAGGTATATAACAGCTGTACCTTGCCGCTACTTAGCTGTACGGAGCAGAAACCTGGAGACTTACAAAGAGGGTTCAGCTTAAATTTACAGTAGTAGTACTGTACTACGAGAGAGCAAAAAGCCGCCCCAGTACTCGCAGAAAGTGAGAATTCAACAACAATGTTTTTAAAAATAAATATGGACGCTAACTTACATAATTTGTTCACTATACACGCGTGACTTGCGCGAGTGTTTACTGCAGTACAATCCGATCTCTTTTCGAAAAGCCTGGCTGTTCTCCCTTTGATCTTTCGATAAAGAACTATAGCGTACTGTTGCATGTTACTTTTTGTAGCAAATGAGATTTATTGATTGATTGATATGTGTGGTTTAACGTACCAAAACCACCATATGATTATGAGAGACGCCGTAGTGGAGGGCTCCGGAAATTTAGACCACCTGGGGTTCTTTAACGTGCACCCAAATCTGAGCACACGGGCCTGCAACATTTCCGCCTCCATTGGAAATGCAGCCGCCGCAGCCGGGATTCGATCGCGCGACCTGCGGGTCAGCAGCCGAGTACCTTAGCCACTAGACCATCGTGGCGGGGCCTGCGGGATTAGTCATGAGCCGGGCTGTAGCCCTTGGGAAAACACAGCGCAGTGCATGAGAAGGATCTATATCGTTAGTGGCGGAGGCGCTCAGCTGCCGCGCATCTGGCTCTCCGTGCCTCTCAAGTTGTATTCGACCGTATTGTTTGCGTCAGCAATAAAAAAGCCCTCCTGGTGAGATCAGACACTACGTAGCGGGACTCTCTTGCACAGCTGAATGGCAGGCGTGCCGCAGTTCCGAGGGGTGGAACTTCTATCTATTTTCAGGTTGTAACCAGCTGTTGCCAGACTAAATGCTTCAGTGCAGCTTTTACTCCATCCACCCTTCAGATATGAGAAAATGTAACATTCAATCTAGTTCATTTTAATAATTGTAGGGATTTAACGTCCCAAAATCACCATATGGTTATCAGAGACGCCGTAGAGGAGGGCTAAGCGGACGGACCTCCAAAATTTTCACCTCCGTCGAAAATGTGGCCACCGCAGCCGCATGCAGATTCGATCCCGCGACCTGGCAGTCAGCAGCCGAATACTTTAACCCCTACACTACCGAAGTGGGTCATTCAATCCAGTTCAAAAGGTACCATGCTAAAGATACAGGCACGCAGTACAGCACGAACGAGTGAAAAGCCGGAAGCATACGCTGATAATGCGCGAAGTCCGTTTTTAGCTCACCGTTCCGAACACACTAGCCCTGTGAAGATTTTAAGTTGAGCCACAAAACCAGCAAGGCATACCACGCGGGGGTGAAACAGTTCAATTCCTTTTTCTCTCACGCACTTCCGTGACAAACGACGCTCTGGAGAGTTTAACTTTATGGGAACGTTAAAACGCAAAAAAATAGACAGTCTGATTTGTCCAGAGAAGCAGGGCGAGCGCTTAGACACAGCATTAGAGCCCATCCTGTGTCACTCGATCTATGGGAATGTCTAGTTTTGCGCTTTGTGTTCCCAGAAGCAGACACACTAGCTCACCGAATACGGAGTTTCAATGTTAGGGGCGCCCAGCTGCTGGATACCCAATCACCTGTTTTGTTGTTGTTTGTTGTTGTTGTTTAGTTCACCCTGCTTTCTTTTACCTGCCCGCTGCCCCAAGAAAATTGCAAAAGAACCCAGTACAAAACAATGCAAAAGCTTGAGTACGCAAACCGCTTGGGGAACACGGCACCAAAGCTCTCTAATAAGACAGCTTTAGTGCTGAGTACCCCAAAGGGCTTCGCGAGTGCAACTGGAAGTACAAAGGAACGCCAGAGCGAGCGCACTTAGGCGGCTTAGAGTCCCCTGTAGCCAGGGAAAGGAGGAGGTGGACTTGTAGAGGGAGGTTGAAAGAAGGTGTTCGTTCTTCTTATTCCGATTTCCCTTTCTCTGTCCGCGCACTAGCCGAGCCCAAACTACCCGAACGCTTGCAACTGCAAACATTCGTGCAACTACGCATACCTCGTGGGCACAGCCGTGTTGCTTAGATGCCAGCGCAGTGTCGGACAGCCGACTGGTTCACGCAAATGCGCAAACACTCGCCGTTGCATGCCGAGCACGCACCGAGTCATTTCCATACGCGCCAGAAAGGAGAAAAACGCGGCTCTCCGCACAGCGTAAACCAACACAGCACGTTCTTTCTTCTTTGTTTTCCTGAATGCTGCATAGCAGTTACATTCCCCTTTGATACTCTAAAGTATGACCAATCCCACTCGTGAGTATGAGCCAGTATTTCATTAGGCAACAAAACAAGACGAATGTTGCCGACCACTCCTACTCACCCGTGAAAACGGTCTATACGCGCAGGAAACAAAAACAAAAATTTAGGTTGGTTTGTACATTCGCCAAAATTTTGCCAGTTTGCACGCGGGTAAGACGAACGGACACAGAGACACACGCAATAACACGAAGAATGCTCGCATTATGGTGCTTCAGACTCGCTTTCTGGATTTCGTGCCGACCGGCTGTGCTCCTGCGATCTCCGACGACAGCGCAACACTGGCCGACTGGGGCTCGCCCCACGCCATCTCCTGACGGCGACAAGAGCTCTCACCGATTGGTGCCCCGTCCTCGGACTCCCGCAACCGTGTCCATATTTCCTATCTTCTCCTTACTTCAGGAAATTGCTGCCCTTGCGCCACCCTTTTTCCTTCCCCTCTCTATCTCTTTACCTGTAAATCCTATCCTTTCAATCCCTCCTTATCTACACCCATCGTAGGCTACTGTTGAGGTGTCCTCCCCCTGAGAGACAGTTACGGGGCTCACTTTTCTCTTCATTCATATAAGAATCACTCCCCCTCCCCCAGGGTATCCAACTGTACGTACGTTCGGTTACCCACCTCCTTCCCGTCCCTTGTTTCCCTCTCTCCTTCTCAGACCTGGCTGAAATATAATAGCGCTAAGCGATCGCGTAGATCAACCGTGTATAGCCATAAAAGCAGCCGTAACGCTTTGTGCATCAACCCCAACAACATACGAGACGCGCCCACGCTGTTGCACGGTCAGAGAAATACACGACGACGCACACGTTGCGCAAAAAGCAGTAGTTAACGCGCGTCTGGCATCACGTCAGAAAAAAAGTGCTCGTCCACCAACTAAGCCAGAAAAAAGAAAGGAAGCGGAAAAGTCGCACGCGTATACCAGCGTGCGCCATTTGACCCGCAATAAAGGTGCGAGTTCCAAACTGTGAGTGCCGGGCAACGCACTAGCTAACACGAGGAAATTCAGGCCTCGTTCGAAGGATGGTTGCATGTGCAAGTTCGCTACGCAGCTTTGGATATGCAGGCCAATCGCCCGGTGGGCCATGCAATGAAGCCTCTCCACCAATATACTTCATTCGAAAGAGTGAATAGATAAAACACGAAAGAGAAGAAAAAATGCAGGAACGAGAGATGAAAGAAATGGAATTAGCGTGTATTGTTCAACATTATGCAAGCGTGAAAAAAAAGTGTGTAAAAAAGCATCACTCGAAATTCTGCCCTGGATGAAATGCGATATTGCTGTTCGCATAGTTACTTTCAGAGTTAATTTGTAACATCAAAACAAGTGATGCATGAATTGACCTATATCATTCAAGTGTCGTCGTGCGCTATGAACAGCAGTGATGGTTCCGTTTTTATGTCAGTCTCTTCCCGTCTTATGTTTCTTTTACTTTTCTGCGCTTTCCAGTGCAGGGTAGCATAACGAACATTTGTTATCGTTCACCCATCTACCCTACCTTTTTCTTTTCAGGTCTATCTGTGTCTATCTTTCGTATAATGTCACTGTGCTACTTTTACAGGTCTTACAGATTGTGCGCCAACACCTGTTTCGCATTATGTCGACGAACACTACTACAACTACTACTGCAATTATTATTATTATTATTATTATTATTATTATTATTATTATTAAAAGCCAGAACGTAGAGCATACGGCAGATAGGAGCTTAAAGATGGACCACTTATCGTGTTTTCATTCGCAAAATCTTCAAACACACAGCACAACTAAAAACTATTCCGAGTCATCATCACGATGGCCAACGACAAGAAACAGCGCAAAGCATCCAAAGGAACGTTACACACACACAACACACAAGCCACAGTTTCACCGCAAGGCCGAAGCGATGAATACGACAACAACAATTGTCACGCTGAGAACGGCAAAGCAGATCGAAACTCGCAGCGCGCTGCTCACGCACAAATGACGCACGAAAACAACACACACAGGACGAGAGCAAAATAACAACGTTTACCGCTCAGCACGTAACGCGCTGTATAAACGAAAACTATGCACGAAACGTAATCACGGGCACAGATGAGTGCATACTAACATGTGTCCCAGTTGTTATACCTTGCTGTGTATGAAAAGCGCGCTCTTTTCGCAAACAGGGCCTGTGCAGAGACCGAGGTGACATTTGTGGGCCCGGCAACTAACGCAATCGTTCCAGTGAAAGTCGAAGACACACGAATCTCTACACCAAAGGATAAGCGCGCGCATACAAGCATCTAACCAATATTGCCCAAGTTTCAGCACTCATACTTGTGCGATTGTCAATTAAAAAGAAATTATTGCGCATATCTGAGGCACCATAACAAGTCGATATTTTGTATGTGTGTCTTTATACTAGCAAACGCACACACAAGTAATTCTAAGGACTGTAGCGTTTATCACGCTGCGCTGACAATGCAACGCTTGCACGAAAAGGCAATGCGTTTTCAACGCTTTGCTAAGACGACACGGTTGTGGCACCTACCCGTCCCCTTGCGTTCTACACCTTATCGCCTCCGAGACGGTCACGCACGCCACCACACTTCGTTTTCCAAGATAACTGCCAGATAGCGCTCACGTCTCGCGTGTGACATGACTTGATGCGCTCGTTCGCATCAACTCTAACGCAGCGCCACCAGAATACCATTCACCAATTTTCCTGTGCAGAACATGAAATAAATGTTTTGTTCACTCTCTCCAGGCGCAAGATTATCGTCTTTCGAGGACATTTGCAGTGTAACACGCAGATACGGAGCCAATTTATTCTTCTCGAGTGTTCATATATATAGATACGTATGTGAATGACGGCAGCGGCGACCACAAAAAAAAACAGCCTAGACTATTCACATGATTGCTCTCGCAATAAAAGAGTCGCACGAAACAGCTTTGCCTCGCTGAGCGCACTGCATTCGCGGGAGTGACCGATTCGCGGCGCGGGCACGCATTCCTCGATCTTTTATACTGTGGCACGCGAAAAGACAGAGAGCGAGACAGACGTAAGCTGTACAAACAGAACAGCGACATGCACGCACTCGCGTAGGGACAAGCCTGCACCTGCAGCAGGCGCAAGTTCAACCGCGGATAAGCCAGGTCACGTAATTACGTCTATAACGAGACTTTCAGCGAGAGAAACTAGTAAAAAAAATGAGTTAAACGAAATTACGACACGCTACCCAAACACGTTATCTGGCGGAACATGGGAGAGGCCTTTTTCCTGCAGTGGACGTAGTCAGGCTTTTGATGATGACCCCAAACACGTGTACAAGAAACATCGCTTGCTTTGACTTGTCTTTAAATGATTCGTTTCCTTTAACGCTGTCTGGTTTCCACGGCGACGAGCCGCCCTACTCGCGCAATACATCGTTATGAGTGGTTTTGGCATATAACAATGAAATGACAAAGGACAATCCTAAATGTGCTGATATACGACACCTACGCCCACTGCTTTACTGCGGGTAGTGCGCACAACGGTCTTGCAACACGTGTCAGCACTCGTGTAATAATATCTGGGGTTCTACGCGCCAAAACGGCGATCTGATTACAAGGCACACCGTAGTGGACAGCTCCGGAAATTTCGTCCGTCCGGTGTTCTTTAACGTTCACTGACATCGCACAGTAGACGGGCCTCTACCTCTCCACCGAAAGGTGATCGAACCCGCAACTTTGGCGTCAGCAGCCGCCGAGCCCCGTAACCGCCGATTCACCACGGCGAACTGTTATCACTCGGGCGAGCACGCGAGGTTAATGCCGGCATATAAGCCTACGCACTTCAACGGACCAAACGAAGCCTTGCACACCGGGCCACATCGGTCATAGCATATTTTCTACGACGTTGGAGGGAGCGACTCGTACACAACAGCATTTAAAGCTTTCACGACGTATCATAAAAATGGCAAACCACTCTTGAAAAGAAAAGCAGTGGTCACTGTACGGCTCTACTGCTAGTTCGCGCGCGCGTATTGGTCCCGATTGACCTCCGTCGAATCGGCGAAGGAAGGAAGTAAACAGAAGCGGCGGTGAAATATGCAGGCGAAAAAAAAAAAAAAACAACTGGCGCACACAAGCAAGCACCCACCCTCCACCGTTTAACACAACTCCACCGACCTCTCGTTCCAGTCGTGTCCGTATAGCGTGCGGACGGTGAACGCCGCTTCGTGAAGTCGGACTTGGTCGCGCACTTGTCACCGCCGCTCTAATTCCGCGGCCTGCCACCAGGCTCGTCGAACCAAGCCGAGCGCGCGTCAGGCCACGCTGCCGACTCCGGCGCGCTGTTTTCCTTCACCGAGGACCACCGCACAGTGCGGTACGCAGGCAAAGCACCGACTGCTTGCTCGCCGCGATCAGCCGGCGCCACCGCTTGTTGCTGCGACAGCCGCGGCTGCCACCGCTTTTCGAAGCGAGGAGGAGGCGTGGCACACACACGCCGGGCACGGCAAGGCGCGCGCAGCAGTTTGGAAAAAGGAGGATGGAGAGAACGGGAATCGGGAGAGAATGAACGAGGCGCAAGCCAGCGCCATCTGTTGAGCCAGATAGAGATGCTCAAGCAGAGAACGTGTCGACGCGGTTTGAGCTAGCCGGGTGAACTATGTATTATAGTGCAGAATGACTTGTTCCTGGGCTGGCCCCACCACGGTGGTCTAGTGGCTAAGGTACTCGGCTGCTGACCCGCATGTCGCGGGATCAAATCCCGGCTGTGGCGGCTGCATTTCCGATGGAGGCGGAAATGGTGTAGGCCCGTGTACTCAGATTTGGGTGCACGTTAAAGAACCCCAGGTGGTCGAAATTGCCGGAGCCCTCCACTGCGGCGTCTCTCATAATCATATGGTGGCTTTGCAACATTAAGCCCCACAAATCAATCAATCATTGTTCTTGGGCTGGTTGGTACCAGATCAAATTCTTAATGTAGCGCGAAAAACGACACGTCGGACACAAAGAACGACACACCGCGTTCTTTGTGTCCGTCGTGTCATAGTTTTGAGCTACATTATTAATTCGATCTGGCCGGAACTTCATTGAACCTTATAATAATGAGTCAAGAACGATACAAGTCCACGTCAACCAAGCTCCCATTTACCCACTTCCCCCCTTTCCTGAGAAACATTGGAAAGCAGGTGGTCTTTACAATGAACGCACCAACAAAGAGAGATTTCAGTGAGATAAATATAGAAGACATTCCAGCAAGTTACTCGCTTACTCCCCTTTCCCTTTATTTCTATCTAAAACTGCACTCATTATCCTTACCGAAAAACACACAACGCAAAAGCTAACTGTTCAACAAGGACGGCAAATCAAAACACAACAACGGCGAACGCTGGAATTCCAATGATTTCGAAGCGCGGCACACTGTTTCTAGTCTCCCGCGTTCATCTTTTTTTTTCTTTTTTCTGGCATTCATTTTTATTCCATTTCATACTTTGAACTGAAGCTGTACGAAAGTCCCCGGATTGCAAAAAGAAAGTTTACTGTATTTTTCAGGGTCCTCTCAATTCGTACGGAACAGGCAGCAGGGGAATTCATGTACGTTTAATATTTAGAGCTGTTGCATCACCCTACATGCATTATAGATGTACAAGTTACCGCATCGTTTTTGAAGCGATATGAATGGACTAAAAGTTATGTCGCATTGTATCAGTAAAAAAAAAAATAAAGCATCTTGCACTAGTGGCGCCAACCCTGCAGGAAGCGCGGAGCAGGGCAGCCTCTTTCGTTGCTCCATGGTTTTCTTTCTTTCCTTTCTTTCTGTTTACCAGTTTTTTTCTTTATTTTTATTGAAAAGAAGTTTATTGGCGAGCGTTGCGACGGCGGCTCTACGAATCAAAACAGAGCAGCAATCAAAGCAGAGCAGCATTCAGGCAGATGCCAGCGATGATGAGTGCGAGGCGAGCGAGACGAGCCAAGAACCCAGTACCCAAGCGGTGGCGATGCAGCTTGCCAACGATTCGCCTTCTTCACAATTTGTCCACGCTGAAAAAGAGCCATCCTGGCGACCTAAGAGTCTGGAGGCAGAGGGCTATGGCATGGCTTGAGGCGGGCCACGTTGACGATGTCACGTCCACGCCGGCGCATGTCGTCAGATGGGTAAATTGGCTCAATAAGAAATTCCACCTGGGAGGTTTGCTCCAAAATGCGGTAGGGGCCCTCGTACTTTGGGACGAGCTTTGAGGAAAAACCAGGGGTATGGTAAGGAACAGCCAGCCATACAAGAGATCCAGGGAAATAGCTGTGTTTTCGTGGAGAGTCGGCATTGTTTCCCTTATGGCGCTGCTGTTTTTTTTTTTTGTGACGTAAAGGTGCGCGCGAGTTCGCGACACTCTTCCGCCTGTCGAGCAGCTTCGGACACAGGTGGGCATTCAAATGCGCCAGAACGGTGTGGAAGCAGAGTGCCGATGGTGAGCGAAGGTTCGCGTTCATGATGGAGGAAGAAAGGTGAAAATCCGGTGGTAGGCTATGCCGCAGTGTTGTATGCGAACGCAATGAATGGAATAATGCAGTCCCAGTTAGCATAATCAGATGTCACATACATCGCGAGCATATCACCAAGGGTGCGGTTAAATCGCTCCGGGAACCCATCACTTTGTGCGTGTTAAATTGTCTACGTATAGCGTAAAGCGTGTTAAATGGTCTACAGCAACTATGATCCACCGATTGCCATTTGATGCTATCTATAGTGGGCCATAGAGATCTATTCCGGCCCGATCGAAAGGTTTGGCAGGGCACGGAAGCGGCTGGGCACGGAAGCGGCTGAAGCGCAGCGGGCGAGTGGAAAGGTGGCGATTTACGACGCAACAGTCAGGGCAGCACATATAACAAATTTTCGAACAAAGTTATCCATTCCGCGCCAATAGAAGCAACGGAGAATACGTTCGCAAGTTTTGAAAACTCGGGCATGACCCCAGTGCGGATCATGGTGGAAGGGGCAGCATATTTGATATCGCAAGCTACGGCGGACCACCAAGGGCCACTTACGAACTTTCGGGGCGTAGTAGCGTCAGTGTACCAGCCAATCACGAACGGCGAAATGAGCGGCTTAACGTCGAAGAGCTCGCGATACCGCTGTAGTCGACGATCCGGAGAGACAGTCGAAAAGTGAAGCGATCCGTGGGTCCAGATGTTGCTCGCTGGCAAAGGAGTCAAGGTCGAGAGATGGGAAGGAGTCGGTGCAATTCATTCGGCAGGCCGACTCGGGAGATAGAAGGCAAAAGGGACAAAGCGTCCACGTCAGAGTGCTTCCGTCTACTGCAATAGGTGACGCGAATGTCATACTCCTGGATTCGCAGTACCCAGAGGGCTAGGCGGTCAGAAGGGTGTTTCAACATGGCGAGCCAACAGAGTGCATGGTGATCCGTTACTAGGTCGAAATGGATACCGTACAAATAAGGGCGGAACTTGCGAAGCGCCCACACTATAGAGCTAAGCACTTCTTTTCAGTGAAGCGGTAATTGGCCTCAGCTTTAATTATTGAGCGTGCGACTCGCATAATCGACGACGTATTCGGAGTAGCCTGGCTTACGTTGAGCGAGGACAGCGCCAAGACCAACCCCGCTAGCATCTGTGTGAACTTCCGTTTCAGATGTTTGGTCGAAATGCCGAAGAATATGGGAGGAGAGGTGAGCAGACTACGGACTGTGGCAAACGCGACGTCGCAGTGAGGAGAGCAGGAGGAAAGGTCTGCGTCACCGCGAAATTCCGAACGAAGCGCGCGAAGTAAGAGCACAGTCCGACGAAACTGCGTAGTTCTTTGAGCGTAGCAGGTTTCGGGAACTCGGCGACTGCACAAAGTTTTGCAGGGGCAAGCAGCATCGCCAACGATGCGCCTTCTTCATCAAAGCGCTCGAACAGCAGACGCGCGCTCAGATGGCTTACCTATATTTGGTTCCGCCAGCGTTATGTCAAGCCCCACGACAGCATAGGAAGGTGACAGCATACAACAGCCAGGGCCCCTAATGTGTTCCACACTTAAAACAGTTGCGTATATTTATAAATACGAAGTTTTTACATAAGCGCTCATGCATTATATGTTTCGCAATGCATCACGAAGCTGAGGCCGGAGAATATGCTAACACTTTCAAAGCGAGGACGTGACGTGAGAGGCCGTCACGACCTTTACGAAGTTCCAGACGTGTTGCTAACCCACGAATCGATTGCGCACACCTGCATATGCGACAACTCTTACGATTCACTTTCAAAAAGTGTTAAAAGCGCATAGAACGATAGGGAAGGACCAAACAACAGAGGCAAAAGGCAATGACTTTCAACTGGTTTTTCTTCCACTTATAGCAAAGCGATGTCAAGGCATATAGGTTCATCTAACTCATGAAGTTATCGAAGCAGACACGGTACAGACGCTAGGTGATAAGTGCGTTAGCACACCATCTGTCGTGCTTTCAAATCAAGGAATCGATTACCTTGGCTGAATTTTAGGGCGCATTTGGTGATATGCCCGATGTAAGTGAAATGATGAAGCGATGCTCGCCGCACATGTACATTCTTTCCTGTTTAGTTTTTTTTTATTCCGCTTTGGTCTCGCACTCTCTCCATTGCATTGTATAAATGCACTTCTTACCGAAATAAAAAAAAAACAAGTTGGAAGTCAGCGCTCATTGCCTCTGTTGTCCCGTCCTTTCCTAATCGTTATATGCGCTGTTAACACTTTTTGAAAATGAATCCCCACAGAAGTGCCCAAGCGTCAACCCTTTCAAGCTTTTACGAAGCACAAAAAAGCACCCTCCCCCCCCCCTACTTTTTGAAACAATAATAGCAATAAATGCCACGGTATTACGTGCCAAAACCACGACGTGATTATGCGGCACGCCGTAGTGGAAGGCTCCGAAAATTTAGGCCACCTGGTGTTCATTAACGTGAACCGACATCACACAGTACATCAAGTCTTTCACCTCCATCTTTAGAGACCAGATTCGTCGTGACATGGCGTGGTTATCTGGAACAAACGTGCACACCAGTCATTGCACTGAAGTAGTTGGTGTATCGTTTGAATCCATGCGAATTGTATACATGCGCAATAAGTTAAAGGGACGGCTAGGCAAACATGAACTATAGTATGGTGGGAGGTGACTGCGAGATGGCGGCCGTCGAAAGCGAACGCGAAATATGCAAAACACAGCGGCGGGACAGATGCGCGGCACGGACAACTAACAAATGTGGCTCTAGCAGCGACTGCATAATTAAACACGTTGTATGAGTTTCCTAGAAAGCGACCAGTCATATGCAAATTTGGTGCATCCATGCGTCGCCTCAGTGTGAAACATTGGGCATAGTATTTCTTGACAAGTTTTTATTTTGTCCGATATTACAGCTGCAATTTCCGGCGTCTTACGCGCCAAATCTACAATATAATTACGAGGAACACCACACATAGACGACCACGCATTATTTCCGATCACCTGGGATTCATTGAAGTGCGCATAAGTGCGATACGCGCGGGTGTTTTATAGCATTTTATCCACACCGTTATACAGCCGCCGAGTCTCGCAATCGAACATGCGTCCTCGATGTTAGTACAGTAACACCTAATTCGCTAAGCTGCGACGTCAGATGGTAGGGTCTTGAACCATATGTTCAACTTACCGTGATAGGCGAGCGCGAAAAATCCTTCATGAAACAAAAAAAAGCGGGGGGGGGGGTAATCAGAACGTCACCAAAGTGTGCATCCCCTCCCCGCCTAAATAGCCAACACCAATAGAAAACACATTTCGCGATAATGAACGCCAGAATAGAAATGTAAGTGCCTTAATGCTCATTAGAAAAAAAGGTGTGAATTTGAGGGCTCCTTTTCTTTGTTAGACAAAACATTGATGAGCGGTCCCGGCTTTCCAGCAGTGAAGGCGGAACAAGTTCTTCAAGTGCAACATCGATCAGTAGCCCTCGGGCGCCATTATGGTCAAGAACGTGCACGGCCATAGGCCCTCACTTTAAACAATGACGAAAAATACCCGACGGACTCTAAGGTGTGCAGAAGAATGCTTCGCAATCCCCTGACATGATTAGGGAAAGAGAGACGCTCCTGTCGCCCAGTGAGTGCGCCTACGCTTACCACACCGGGATTGCAAGAAAGAAAAAGAAAAAGGACTCCACTACATCTCAAACTTCTCGACGCAACCTAACCAGGGTTCTGGTTTCGATATCCGCAGAAAAGATTCTCTCCGGCAAAGACGCAGTAGCGTACAAGCACGCACGGATCTTGTAACCTCGCGCTTGGATAAAACACCCCACCACAGTTCTCCCTTTCGGGGCTAAGAAAACTAAGCAAATATGTTAACCGCGATATCGTGCGGAATCCGTTTACCTCGGGCAACAACGTGTTCTTTTTTCATGAGGTTTGCAAAACAAAAACAACCAAGCGTACATAAAGCACGTAGACGCGCTCACAGTAAGAACAACTCTACAACAAAGACGGCAGCACAGCACGTATACCGGAGTAAGTCTCTCAGAATCCAGTACTGTATATTTATAGGATAAGCTGACAGCCTATAGATCAGCGCTGAGAAAACAGGCGCTTGCTTGACACAGTCGCTATGGTTCTCTTTCTCACTCTCCGTTTTTTGTTTAGCGTATGCTTTACCGAACACAAGACAGTAGCATCAAACACGGCACATGTGTAAGCACTATGACTTCAACAAAGAAAGAAATAAAGAAAAGAAAGAAAGAAAGAAAATAAAGAAACAAGAAAAGAAAGAAAGAAAGAAAGAAACAAACAAACAAACTACAAGGTAACCTCGAGAACCGCGGGGACAGCAAACAATTCGTAGACAGAAAGTGAACATCGCAGACAAGTATATACAGACCAAAACGACGAAGTGTCGGTGCTGAACATCAGAATTGAACGTGTGTCAAGAGCGAAACAAGCGTTAGGACACAAACGACTCAATTCTACAACACACTGTAGCCATTCGCCTTCTCTTCCTTGAGGCTCTCCTTCCGTGCCCATATTGCACAGTCGCGACGTAAAACACAATGATGCCTTCCAGAAACGAAGGCGAAATCCAAGAGAACACGTTATATATAAAACCGAATAGACCGCCTGTTCCTGAAATTCAGGAAATTAAAGTAGACTTGTGCCAAGCCAGAAAAAAAAAAAACGCTAGTTTTTCAGCGAAGTTAAGAATGCGGATAAGTTCAACGAGGATATGCGAGAGCAACGTAGTTGATTGGATCCGTTGACCGTGCGAAAACGCCTGAATATCAATGGCTGTGTCAAACTCCATGCAAAAAAAAAAACAAAATAAACGGTCCTCTTACTCTTATTTGCGAGTATTGGCTTGCCACAAGCCTGACATTAATTGGACAAGTGAACAATTTACTCTCGTAAGAGAGTCATATAACCTAAAAGGGAATAACGAGTTCCCTTAAAAGGAGTCACAAGAAAAAATCCTAACTCACGAAAAAAAAGTAGTAGTTTTTTTTTCTATTTTCCTAGAGTGCACACTTGTGCCCTCTAAGCGAAAACTTCGGAGCTACTTAGTTATCTTCGAAGCAGTGTCCAAACGTCGTCCACGTTTGGAAAAGTAAACAGGCCCATCGAATGAGCGGACTGAGCACTGACAAACACAAGCGGGAAAGAGCTAGCAGGCGAGATTGAATTGAAAGTGAATCGGCAAACTTGTGCCCTAGAAGTTTCGAGACAGGTAGGCGTCCCGTCTGCGCCTTGCGTTCTACCCGTCATCTGTAGCACCTTGTTAACACCGAACGCGTGACAGCACTTGTAATATACTGCATGATAAAGAAGGGCAGGACAGGAGGCTTGCCTTTGCCGGAAATATTTGTTGTTTTTGACAGCGAAATCGATCAGCAAGTCGTTCTTTGTTCACCCGTATCAAAAACCTATCATCATCATCATCATAATCAATAATAATCATCATCATAATCATCATCATCGAGTATGCGCTAAAGAAACAGGTAACAGCCGTAGACACATAGTAGGTAAAACTAGGGAACGTTGGAAGGCCTACAACAACGACGACATTCCCGTGTCATGTATGTGACTAGATCTGTGTGTGGTTTAACTCAACCCACTCTGCACCTAGAATAAACGTACATACATTGCATCATCTAGCTAAGGCATATAGCAACGACCTAGAAGAAACCTAGAAATAAACTATAGAAGCAACCAGATTGGTTTTCAGAATCATAAAGCTTCGCTGCTTCAAGACTTGCGCGGCGTAGTGCGACGTTCGCAATTCCTTAAGTAATTAATTAATTATATAAGTTTCTTACAAAGATCATTTAGATACAAACTACGGTGGCAGCGGCGTTGCACGCGTGAATTCCGGGCCCGGCGTGTTCTCAGAATGCGGCCCCTCCAAGGTGTGCCACTGACATGCCTATTTGTGTGCGCCGTTTACCAATAAACGATGCTCTATCGATCATGTGCTTATATGGCCATTTGATATTTTGCCGGTCACTTGTACTTTTGAAATCGTGCTGATATGCATGTCCCTCGTGTGTGTTTTTTATTGAACTGTACCTGATTGTTGATCCATTACTGCATTTACCCTTGTAGGGTTAACAGTATAACAACCAAGCTCTCACGTACACTCAAGAAATTTCTGAGGAACTGCGCAGTTATCCTCAAAAAAGGCATGCTCCTCCTAAAGACGGAATGCGCGCAAAAGAGTGCACATGGCGCGCCAAGGAGGAGCACTTTCCTCCTTGTGGAGTAAAACGCCCGTTTTTGGAGTAACTGCAGGAATGTTCACGCCGAGTGCAAACGACCCATCCATGCCTACACAGGTCTGTTTCCTTTCAGATGGTGCCGCAGCGTGGTGTGGTGTAGTGGTTAGTGTACGTGCATGCTGACTGAGTGGTCGTGAGTTCGATTCCCGTGTGTTTGATGCAAATTTTGCTAACTTTATTTCTGAATGTGATGCTTGCACATCGATTGTTCATCTAATCAAATATCAGTACACCCTTCGAAAGGCTGGTATGCCAACCAAAACCTAACTGAATTTCTTTTGCTAACTGTTGCTTCTTCGGGAAGTAACCGCGAGAGCGTGGTTACTCCTTCGCAGTTACTCCTAAAATGGTGCAATATGTGTAGCAAGCTAGCTACTCCTCAAAAAGAGCAACCTCGATACCCCTTTTCCTCCTCTACTTCTTATAGTGTAGCCACATTTCATTGCTGTCTGAATATGAAGGCATGAACGTCGTTGTTGCGTGCAACAACTGAAAACCATACGTCAAATACGAATTGTTGCCTGACCGCGATGGTCCCTGGCCTGCTTTTCTCTTTTGGAACTCCATTCATAAGCGAAGGAACTCCGTCGAAAAGCGGATGAGCATTTCGGACTCGTTCTGAGACGACTGCAAGCACAATGTGTTTCTTTGTACGTGTTTTTTTAATGCGGTCACATGGCTATCTTCGAAGAGCACTGACACGAAATTTCGCTGCTGAGACCGCCTGCAAGAACGATTCTTGTGAACATGCGCATATGACCAACCAAATCTTAGCAGTGAATATAACTTCGAAGTTATTTAACTTACACGAACGAACTTTGCGCGCGCGATCAGGCGCTATACGCCGCCCATTCAATGTGACCTGAGGGTGCACAAATTCCGAGACGTCACCAATAAGGCCGAGCTCGGAGATGGCGCAGCTAGAATGATGACGTCATAGTCGACATCACGTTTTTGCCGCGCTTGCGCAAGCAGGCTGCCCGAGAGCCCGTGCCCACGGCGAGCGTGTGGAAGCCTCAAGAAAATTGTTGCCACCATACTGCGATGACAGCGCAGCACATGTGGCAGACTTAAAGAACACCACCGAATGATGCAGGCAGTGCGGAAGTCCGTCACAGTTCTGAATGCCTATCTCACATTCGATGTCTTTAGCTCCACCCTTTCATTCGTCATTTTAAAAACCCTCCCAAACCAAGCCGAAACTCAGACTGCTCGGCGCTAAACAGACTGCGTCAATCATTTGCCGCGCACTGCAGCAAGCGATATGGTTATAATAGACGGCGTGGATGGCTCCGGAAATTTCGACCATGTGGTACTTTTTTGACGTGCACTGACGCACTGACATCACACAGTACACGGGCCTTTGGCCTTTCACCTCCATCGAAATGGGACTGTCAAGTTCCCAGGACCTTGACAGTCCGATTTGACAGACCAGGACCTTGGAGTCAGCAGCCGAGAGCAGCAAGCGATGTGCCATGCTAACTCTAATAGGCTCCGAACAACGTGTTGCAGCAAGAAAACGTCAAGCAACAATTATTTTTGTCAGTGCCCCTTCAACGTACAGCAAATGGACAAGGAGAGATGATACGTCTGAGAGAAACGAGTAACGAAGTCAAATGTACAGTCCGGCAGCAAGAACAACACGCGACGAATTCCTCGAAAAGTAGAGCCTCGCCACCTCAACGCTAGACGTGAAACCTGCAGCCGTTGTGCGAAACTCGATCACAGGCGAACTATGCATAACATTTTCGTACCCGTATGCTACTCACGTCGTAAATGCATGTGTCGCCTCACTGCGAGCGCGGCGCGAAGCCACCGCAGACGCACATTGTTTCTGCACGCGTCTGTAACGTATAAAGAAACAGGTCGCAGTCACCTCACCTCCCTTCCGCAAGTATACACAGTACTTAAGGGTGCGCGTCATCGGTATCGATGCCTCCGCGCCGGAGATCTGTAGCGACACTCTGCCCGGAACGAACAAAGGAGAGCTCTGCAAAGATAAGGAAGGATCGCTTCCCTTTCATGATTACAGTGTTTGCCGCTAGGCGGTGCCTCAACCGACTGCCCGCCGAGTGAATCGAAGGTATGTATTCGAACACGAGAAGATCCGTCTGAGCGGCAATAGAAAGGTGCTCGCGCGCAAAACACATCATGTAGACTGAGACCACTTCCTGTCCCGTACCCTTTGTGTTTGCCCCACTCAATTTCAAGTGCGGCGCAGCTTCGTGGGGAAGAGAGTGGGAAGGGGCTCTGACATGTAGAAATAACAGCGTCAAAAGGAAAGGTCAACTTCTCGAGGTCAGTATACCCCCGCTGTAGAGCGCCAGCTTATTGTACCTCTCGTACCATTAAAAAAAATCCAGTGGGTGTTCACCGAGAAAACACGTGGGCCTCTGCCACTTCCCTACAGCTGTAAATGTAAAACTTCCCGGTCCAGTATCATCAGTTTTCTCTTCGACTTCGTCGAGTACACTGCAGTGAAGGGAGCCACGCAGATACTGACGAATGTATAGATGCACATCGGATTCTAAAATTTTGGCTCACACTCCTATCTCTACTCGGAGAATCGGTCAAGAATCGGTTAGATTGGATTAAAAGAGTTTAAAATATAGAAGAGGAAATACTTAGCCATTTTCTGTAGTAAGAGTTTCTAACAGAATTGTTATTTTAAAATTGAAAGGGGGGCTGCACCTGTTGTTATCGAATTAGAATTTAGTGATGCAGAATAAAGTATAATGGAGCCTTTCATCAGCTATCAAGCTTTGGAGCCGTGGTTATAGTGCGGACGTCAATGATTCGAATCTTAGGCCTCGCATGCTTTTCCACTGCTGCGCCCGATGGTCAGCGCATCAAGGGATGATAGTTAATATGAAGGCGTTAAACATAATCCAATGATGCGTAACGGTGTTTCTAGAGATCGCTTTCTTAATGTGCAAAACCTCCGATAAGAAATCAGAAAGTGGTCTATATCGTTTGACCCACCCGACACTTAAAACGAAGCGCGGAGGGTACGTGCCACGCCAGACTCTGTATCTTTGTCTTTGTGCACCTATAATGTCATTGGCCTGGTGCCCTTGTCTGTCATGCGCCTCTCTCACGGTTCTTCTCGATATGAGCATCATTCCATTCAACTTTTTTCTGCTTGCTTCCTGCTCTTCCCCCAGCAGTTCATGCCAGCCTCGTACACCTCACAGACAGAAATGGATAAATACATCTGTATACAATAGAATAAGAGGCACTGTACAGCGTGAAATTCTCATCTGGACAGCTACTCTTGGTAAGGTAAAAGTAAAGAAAAAGAGCACATAAGAGGACAATCGCATACAGTGAACTACAAGCAGACAAGATATTCACACACCTTCTGCGCTTATGCCCAAACTATGTCACAATGCACCGACATTCATTTTGCAGGCTGTTGCGACTGGCGCCTGAGCTTACGAGGGAGCGGCGTAATTTCGGTCCTCAAACAAGTCGCCGAACGGCTGGCGGCCTGTGTCCGCCAGACATTGTCCCTCCTGCAGTCGGAGGGTGAGGTATCGTGCCACCACGACGCCGTAAGCCGTTCACGAGACGACGACAAGTGCAGCATCTTCCTCGGAACAGACGGCGGCGGCAGCCGCAAATCGCCCCGCTAATTTAACGAGCAGTGCGGCAGACCCTTTTTAGCTTGGTTGCGGTCGCCTTTTTGATGTGAGCTTGAGACACCTCGCGCAGCGGCACACGCACGACGAGGAAGAGCCACGTTGGTGACACACGGCAGTGCAGTGACATCGCCTCAATATTGGATGTTCACTTAGAAGTGTGGCCGCTTGGGCTAGTTGGTATGACATGACGTGTCTTTCGTGTCCTTCTTGTCTCTGTGTTGTCGTTTTGTTCTCGCGCTATAACTATCGTCATGGATGTTCACATGGGCCGCACATGTTTGACACCCTCGCCGGTAGCGTGTGATCCGTGATTTGGACAGTGCATCTGCACGCGTTCCCTGATCTAGGGATCTGGGGAGAACATACCCTTTATAATGAGCCACCCGGCTCATTCGAGAGAAAGCCATGTAGAGGAGCAGCACGTTTGAGAGCTCGCCATGTACATAATGTAAATAAACCCTCTCTAATAAGTCAACTTCTTCCCGCCTCAACATCTTCATCCCGAATCTCCGGTGCCTGCAAACTGCGGTCGCAATAAGCCTAAGATGTGAAGCCGCTCCATCCGTTAAAGACGTCAAGAGCACCCTTATTGGTCTCTGAGCCCGTTGATTTCCGTTACAAGGCTCACAGGATCTTCCGCACCGAAACGGAGTCTCCTTCTTTCCACGAACACCTCGTCCTCCTCTGAGAGTCCACTATCCCACAGCCACCTCGACGCACGCACTTCATAATTGGAACACCCGACGCGCGACGCTGTGACCATATAGGCGACCGATAAGCGGGGCCCTCCGCCGCTTATTACAGTATACACTCGCAGCTTCCAAGCTATACTCGCACGTCTGTCTCGCTTCCGGCCCCATATCGCAACGGCCAGAGTCGATCTCCTACGCGAGCGTGGGCTGCTGCGTTCCAAACGGCGCTCACGGGCGGGTCGCCACGTAGCACGCCAAATTAGCCACCGCTAATTCCCCTTCTGTGCATTCTTCGATATGTATACTTTTAGCACTCCGGCCTGCGCCAGTGCTTCAACCGCAACCAACGGATCAAAGATAGATAACTGTCGACGTTTATGCGATCAAGTTGCAGGGTCTGAAAGAGCCGCTCTAAAACTAACATCGTAATGGCAGCGGACAAGTGGACATTTATTAACTGCTTTTAAGTAGCGGTGGTGAAGAAGAAGTCACGCGAACATTCTTTTTGTCACTTGCTCTTCCTCTTTGTAATTTCTTTCCCTTTCTTTTTGTAGATTTCATATTATAGTAAATGTTTGGTAGGCAATAGTGTGGTTGACATCCATAGCTTACAACAAGTTTACTTGGCCAATCCCCCCAGAGTGGGTATGCGCCAGAGTCAACAGGCCACGAACAAACAAACTTGAACAGCGACTAACTCACTCAAGTCGACTTACATAGAGGACGTCGATGAAAACGAGCCCCGTGTCTCGCTCAGTCTCCTGGCTGTATTTCGAAACAGAGCTTTCAGCGCGATATTACGTATGGTATGTGCGCGTTTTAATGCGGTGCACTTTTTGGGAGGTTAATTGTTAATTCAGAAGCGGTTACTGGGCCGAAAAAAAAAGTTTTCCGAGCTAGTTCTACGTAAAGAACCCTAGGGATGTCATGTAGAAACGAAGAACTGCGATATAAATTAATGAACAAGGTAATGCGGCCTAGTTGGTCATGACCACTGGCGTTAATTTTTAAAACATCAGTGACGCAGACACAGGAACGGACACATAAACAGGACGGCCGCTAAACATCGATTGTGTCTATCGTTATATCGACCATCAACTTTGACTGTTCTCTCCTGTGTTTGCGTCTTTAATTTTTCTTGCGCTACAAAAATGAATGCATATGATGTAAAACTAGAACCGATACGAAGTTCACACTAGAACGTGATATTAATTTTTGAAAGCACATGCGTGTGCTGCGTGAAGTCAGCCGTATTAGCTCTCGCTATACTAGCGTAGGCTGACGCTTCACTGGTGCTGTTAACTTTTAGCAATCACTTTAATAACAACGTAATAAGATAGTACACGTATGCTGTTACTACGCCTATGCTACACCCGGTTCAACAAACAGTGCACCCTAACAGTCAGTTGCTAAAAGTTAGTGTTTTTTTCTTTTTTTTTTTGGGCAGAGCCACATCTAACTTTTAGCACCTAAACGCTGTGTGTGGCTCTGCCAAAAAAAAAAAACCTTCCCTATTGCTCAACTTTATAGTTTCCTAAGCACCTGTAGCACTGCAGCCTTTCAAACACCATAGCGGAATTCCACCTTTTTTTATATAGTTTAGAATGTCGGCGATCAATTCGAAAGCACAACTTTTCGAGCACACCGTACATAATCAATCACTACGCGAAATATCCCCTCGAGCAACCGCGCGATAGCACCGATATATGCCGGAAGCCAACGCGACAGCCAAGAACGTTTAGAGAAGCGTCGACCTCGACGGAACGTGACTGGGGGCAATTTCATCCGAACCTAGCTAAAGTACGTCTATACAGTCTCCTCCAGGGCATCTATAGCTCTCTCTCTCTCTTTCTATCCCTATTACATGCAACTATATACGCGGTCAGTGCGGAAACAAAAGGACGACGTGGCGTCCCCCGGAATGTCCCTGCGCCGTAATGACGGCGACACGAGCTCGTTAATCACGTCCCGGCCTCAGCTGCAGTCCGTCGGCCACGGATGGGACCGCCTTCCTCATTCATGCGATATTAGGGCGCGCGCCTGCGCCCGTGTGCAACCACGCAGCGAGCGAGTGTATACGCGAGCGCGATGGACACGAGCCATAACGCACATTGGGCACATTCGAAACGGGCAGCCTCGAATTCTCCGCTACACTTGATGAGCCGTGGACAGCAATCCGCGTTCCTTGCGCCCACAAATCGAGGTCCCCTTCGGCCTCGATGAAACGTTTGTATTAAAATGTGCTCGAAGAGAGGTGCAGAGTAAATGAACTGTTAGGAGAAGGCTAAGGTCATGGGTGCATTGGACTTCGGTATCCAGACCTGCGAATTTCGATTGAGCACGAACAACTCGAAACAACTTTTCGGTGCTTTTTGTTTTACGGCAAAAGCCCTAAATGCATCCTCAAAGGTGAACAGCGATCATGGTATAGTCGTCAGCAATATAGCGATATAAAAAATCACCACCATGTGGTGACGCCCCGTTATGGCGTCTCCCCAGATGGTCAGCATTCGTGACCTCACGATGACGTCTTATGACGTTACACAATAGGGCATAACATGATGACGTCACCAAATGACATGGTAGTTTTGCCAAATGTGAGCCGATCCCGGAGGCCGCGCAGGACCACGTGGGGTGCAGACAGCCTTCGGGGAGGTGGAAGGCGAGACACGGGAGTTGGGATGGATACGATCAACTTGGAAAGAAAAATAGGTTGCATTCGCTTTTCAGCCGTCGTAGGCAACTAACTGTATAAGGAGAACTCAGACGTTTTACCTTGTTAATTCACGTAGGAGCGAAGGCGGTGCCTCTACGAGACGCATGCCATGTGCTCCAAGGCACACACTATAATTGTCAATGTGCCACAATTCATCAGAAATTCTACTTCCGCTGCAACGGAAATTCTTGCGCTGTCATGCTAAAAGCTTGAAATCATGTCACGTCAGCTTTTACTCAGTCAGCGTCGAGTGTAAGACTATCTGAGGCATAGCTTCCTAAAAATAACCAAAGGGGACTCTCGGGCACTGCGATCGTTCAGCAAACATGGGAATGATGGGTAGTACATAGGTTTGACTAGTCTTCGTGCGGGCTTCAAACGCAATTGTGACTTTGTTTATTGCAGTGTTCTGGTTTTGTTTCGAAAAAAAAATACCGTTTTGAACTTCGTGACCTGATTTGAATTGGTGAGCATAAAAGGTTAAGGTGGCGAAGCGAAACTGCTAAACCTTTGCTGACTGTCAGCTCGTGACAAAGCAGATCCAAGCCACGTGAAGCCAAAAGGAGCCGAAAGTACGGATGTTAGACAAATCCGTGTACTACCCATCATTATCATGCAAGGTGAAAAGCCGTGAGTTGCTGCTCCCATAAGCGCCAGTGTTCCGTTTAGTATACTTATACGGCACTTTGCGATCTGCTGTGACCAGTAGAAGGGCTCTTGGCTTACGCAGTTCATTCCACTGCATTAAAAAAAAGAGAGTTCTAAAGTGCGTAAACACGAAGTATAGAACACGCAAAGCATCACACTTAAAGAAATAAATGCAAGTGAGATTTAAAAAGAGAGAAATTGGTGTACACAACAGAGTATTGTTGCTAGCATATGAAAAGTCGCCTAGAAACACCATTTCTAACGCCCTCTACATATCAAGTTGGCAAGATGGAGTGCGACATTGCGTGCCGCTCGCCTTTTACCTCTCCGCGTTTCGCGAAGGGTTGGGAATGAAGTGGAGCACGACATCAATCAAGCCACGATCGATCGCATTTATGAATAATCGCAGACTCGCAAATAAGTCGAAACAGCCAAGTCAGTGGAGCAAACATTCCGCCAATAGAATTTTTTTTTTCAGTCAGTGCAGCACCTGTTTTCTTAGGTATAGCGTTACTGTTCGGATATATACCATACTCCAGCACCCCTAGTGGAGAAGCCACGCTTCGTACGCATAGGCGTATAGCGAATGACTCACACCTTTATGCGACGCCAACAACACTTGGGAGTCGATACAAGCTCAACTCGAAAACGCTAAGGGTGAAAAAAATATTGCTACGTAACAATATATATGCGACCCTGCCAAGAGACGGTGAAAGTCAGCGGCATTTATTGTTATACGTCGTTTCGTCAAATAGAGCTTCCGGATTCTACGAACTCGCGTCTTGTTTGAACTCTAGAAATGCACAGCGTGTGCACAGTCTGTGCGCATGCAAAAGAGGACAGTCGTTTAAATACTAGTTACATACACTGACAGCCACGCGCAAGTCGAAGTACTAGTTATTTCAATCCGTGAGCAGCTATCTGTCTGTCTGTCTGTCTGTCTGTCTGTCTGTCTGTCTGTCTGTCTGTCTGTCTGTCTGTCTGTCTGTCTGTCTGTCTATCTATCTATCAATCATCTGTCTGTCTGTCTGTCTGTCTGTCTGTCTGTCCTGTCTGTCTGTCTGTCTGTCTGTCTGTCTGTCTGTCTGTCTGTCTGTCTGTCTGTCTGTCTGTCTGTCTGTCTGTCTGTCTGTCTGTCTGTCTGTCTGTCTGTCTGTCTATCTATCTATCTATCTATCTATCTATCTATCTATCTATCTATCTATCTATCTATCTATCTATCTATCTATCTATCTATCTATCTATCTATCTATCTATCTATCTATCTATCAAGTTCTAATAGTTACTTAAAGGCTTATTACTTACGGTATGCGTGCATATAGGACATTGAAAGCAAACGGGTCACGCACTCGCGTGCTCACATCCTTTCACCGTGACAGAAGCGAGAGCCGTCAAATCATTTCTTGCTGCGGCGGCGGCGACATTAAAACGGGTGCACGGGCGTGGCTCGTGCCCCGTTCACACTCCCGGCTCACGCGACGGGCGACGCGTGCTGGCCACCCTCGACCGCGTGCATATACGTTGCAGTTACGTTCAGCACACTTAAAAGGCCCCGCACTCATAACCACGGCCTTCGGTATAACCACCCTTGGCTTCATTGATTACGTAGTTATTCTAGCGCGGGACATTCCAGGCGAAATGAACAGAGTTTTCAGGAGTTTATTATACACGTCAGCACACACACAAAAAAATTAATAAAAAATCTACAAGTTCCGCTTCGTTCACACTTATTAAAGAACGATGCTGCAGGCCTTGTCTTCATCATAATGGTTATCATCATCATCATCATCATCATCAACAACAACAACAACATCATCATCAGCAGCAGCAGCAACAGCAGCCTGACAACACCCACTGCATAACAAGGACCTCTCCCATGATCCGTCAGTCATTCGACAGTACCGTTGGCGTTCAACCCCCGCTCCACATAATTTTTTTTAAAATCTTGCTTGCCTATCTCTCTTTCTCTCTCTCTCTCTTTATTACCCACCGAAAAACAAATCTCCCCAGTAACCCGGTCTTGTGTCTTCTGCTGCCACGTTATACCTGCAAACGTCATCAAATCTCATCTTCATCAGGCTATCACGTTCCTTTGTTTTGCAAGTCTTTCGGACACGTTGTATCACTGCTCTTCATCAATAAACACTGCGTGTTAAGCTCTTCGAAGAGGCAGTATAGCCATCACCTTCTATAACGACAGTCCGACTCGGAGGAACAGCAGCTACGGTGTTCGGCTGCTAACCCAGAGGTCGCGGGTTCGATTCCGGCCGCGGCGGTCAAATTTAGATGGAGGCTGAAAGGTAGAGCCCCGCGATATAGTTCTGTACCCGCACACTGTGTGTCGTCAGCGCGATAAAGAACACGAGATGGTCGAAATTTCGTGAGCCGCTCCGCTACGGCGCCTGTCTTAATCACATGGCGGTTTTGGAACGCGAAAATTTATTATTATTATTATTATTATTATTATTATTATTATTATTATTATTATTATTATTATTATTATTATTATTATTATTATTATTATTATATAACGACAAAGTATGACGTGACAGTGGTGCGTCCATGGGAACGCCCACACAAACTGTTGAGCCAACTGTTGCCGTGTTCCTCTTCAGTAGAAGCTGTGTGTAGTGGGACTGACCCAATTTCAGCAGCACATGCGAGCTTAAGAGAGACAGAGAGACTCTTTATTAGAAAAAAAAACAGATTTTTTGCCGTAAAGCATGGCTTTCCTATGTGAGATGTCGTATTATTAGAGCCCTTCCGGCAAGGCCAATATTGGCTAGGTAATTTATCAATGAAAGAATGACCCGACGATGCTTGGAATGTCCGCGTACAGGGCCTAATATGTCGCGCAGCGGTAATTGTTCGTGGCAGATCATGTCCATTTCTTGTTCGAACAGTTGCCTCTCATCGCGGTACGCGGGGCATTCGAGTAGTACGTGCTGCACTGTCTCTATGCTGCCACAGTTATCACAACCTGGACTCGAGTACGCCCGATTCGGAACACTGTTCGTGTATGCCACGTTCAGTCGAAGACGATGATATAACGTCTTTATATGGTGAGGGAGTGAGTGGGAGAGTTTAGCGCTCAGTTTTCGGTCAATACAATAAAGAAAGCTATTGTTGTGTAGTGGCGCATTCCAAAAGTAGTCTTCTTCTTGGTATAGGCATATCTTTTCGCGATGTTCCAAGCATCGGCTTTTCTAAAAAAACTATTATATTATGATATCATAATGAAAATATGATAATAATGACTTTCTGATAGCCCCCAGATATTTATGTGGCACATACTCGTTTGTTGGGCTAACCATTGCCTTCATTTTTAGTGCACCAGTGGTGAGCATTAGGACTTACCCGATGTCCCTGGCGCATAGTCGTTTATGATGATGCCCACCCGCGTTTCCCAGGATCCAGAACAAGAAAGCCTCACCTGCGGGCGCAAAAAATGACTATCAAAACAGAACAGGAGCTATAATCGCATACACCAACGTAATCGTGCAGAAATATACGCAAGCACACGAGGGGGTCTTGGTATGTGTGCCAATATATACAGAAATACCATTCCACAACATCCGGCCGGAAAGAATTTGGCGTGGACCCCCCCCCCCCCACTTCCTTCCTCTGACCCCACCTGTAGTATTGTGGAGGCCTCTGGCGGAGAACAAAAACAAAAAGCCACGCTGACGTTCGACGAGGAAATAAATCACTTTCTTTCGTATCTTATACCTGCCCTTGCGCAGTGAATAAGGCAAATGTGTCAATTCATGAGACGAATGGTGACGCGTAGTTAATAGCGACATATGCGGCGGAAGTTAACCCTGAGCCATAGCAGTACGGAGGAAGCACTCCACCTATAAATGACGCCTTCAACGTCACACCTCGCCCAACCGAAATAGTAATTGTGGCATACAATACCGAATATTCTAACGTTTAACGAATCGTTGAACCATTACGCTTGACATACAGGCCTACCGAGCATACGGGCTTGACGAGTATATACGTAGCCACGTAATAGCCAAATGAGTTCACGCATAGCCTCGGTCTTCAGCTCTACGTTCAAGACCTAACGAAGAAGAAGACAACAGAAACCCGTAAAACGTAATATTGTTCGTGCATGCACGAGTACTAGTTTATATGTGGTTGCACCCCTACTTAACTTGGGGAGCACTGCACGCAACTGCTAAACAGCAGTAAATAAGTACACATTCCCCGTTTAAATGCGCAAAAAGGGGCGAAGCTTTTACAGTCGCAGTAGCTCGCGTCGTTTCGAACGACCCCAATTACTCTGCACTGCACGCAGCACGAAGACACGGAGCGCCAAACTGAGGCACGAATGTATTTGTCCAGAGCCCTCTCAAGGAAAGTGGGCGGAGAAGGAGAGTGGTTGCGATTTTTCAAAGGAACTGCGTCGAACGATGGCGTTCAAGCAAACACACGACCTAATGTCAATTGCACAGAAAACCCCGCGTCGCAACGGTGAATGGTTGAAAAGAAAGCCGGACCATTTGGTATGAACTCATTGTGGAACAGCGAACAAAAACAAAACAAAAAACTTCGACGATGCTTGAGCGTCCGCAAACGCGTAATGGGGCCCCGTGCGCAGTCTTCTCACATGCTAGCCTCGCTTCGGTTTTCGATGCATGCCTCAACCACGTCACAAGAAGACGAGCGCCTGTAAGCGTAACATTGGCCGTTTCAAACTGTCCTATACAGAATGCCTACTGCAAGCACAGTTGCGAAGTGCCTACTACGCCAAAATATTTCTTCTGAAGCGTAAGCTACACTGGACAAGGTTGAGCAGTCTCGCGAGGCTTATCAAGAGCAGCGTTGCGCATGCCTTGGGGAGCAACGCCGTCACACAGCTCGAGTGCCGGAGGAGGCGTGGAAACTCGTATCCCCGTATTCTCGAACGACCCTTCCCTCAACGCTTCACCTTCACTTGAGAAAGCCGACGGAAGCGCCCTCTCTAGTCACGGCAAATCACTGCATGTCAGCGATAATGTGGTGAGATGCTCGAGCAGTGCAGCGTCATTTTCAGCCAAGCAGCGGCGCTGTGCTCAGCTCTGTCAAGTGAAGGTCGAAACTCGAGTAGAGGAGCGTTTGTGAATACGGGGGCTAGAGTGACGTGCGCCGACGGTTGGCTCGCGTGTCCATCTGTCCGTACGAATATCCTGACATAGCCAAGTAAAGTCACTGCTAAGATTGTACAAATCAGCTAATCGGGCCCCCTACGCGTCCACTAGGCGACCTGCGAACTTAGAGAGCTGTTCACGATGTTGACGCTTTTGCAGATGATAAGCAAATATGTCTCAACGCGCTTTAGTGGGTGTGCCTTTAAAACAGCAACTCGTTGCAGAATTCAAATGTTTGGCGCAGGGCACGATTTTATGAGCTTCTACAACGCATGTTATATGCGTTGAGCAACCCTATACCCACTACATCATATTCGTACAGCGTTTTTTTATTATTTTCAAAGTAGTCTCAAACTAAGGCGTCACCCTGTGCTCGTAGCCGTGCTTGCCACGGCGACTCTTGGTGTCACGGGGAATCATTGGTCAGGTACCAGCTTGTGATAAGATCACGTGCTACGTGACGCCAACAGGCAAAAAAAAAATGGCCCGAATCTACATGTTACCCTGTATATGTCGTCGAAAGACAATAGTCTTGCGTCTGGAGAGAGTGAACAAAACGTTTACATGATGTTCTGCGCAAGAAAATCGGTGAATGGTATTCTGAAGGCGCTGCGTTAGAGTGCCTTGAGCGTGTAACGGAGGCGAACAAGCGCATCTATGCACATTATACACGAGCGCCATCTAGCATGTGCAAAACGAAGGCATGCGCGACCGCGGAGAAAGATGCGCGCCATTCACGGAGGTGATGAGGTGTAGAATGGAAAGCGACGGGCAGGTGCCACCACCGTGCCGTCGTAGCAAAGCGTTGGAAACACCTTTTTGAGCATCGCGTTGCACTGCCAGCGCAGCGCGATAAACGCTACATTGCTTAGAGTTACTTGTGTGTGCCTCTTCTAGTATAAAGGCAGACATACAAAACTTCGAAATGTTGTTATGGCGCATTTGACATGCGCAATAATTGCTTTTTAATTTTACAATCGCACGACTATGAACGCTAAACCTTGAGCAATATTGGTCGGCGCTGCGGATGGGGTTGGTCGTTCAGTGCCGTTTGAGGTATCGTTAGGGCGGACAAACAGACAAATGGACAGACAGACAGACAGACAGACAGACAGACAGACAGACAGACAGACAGACAGACCAAAATTTTTCCGTCGAAGGTCCCCAGGAAAGACTATCGTCTTTAAAAAAAAGCATTTCACACTCGCCGTAATAGCTACTGGCAGCGCTGACTGACGCTCCCAATTTTGAATGCCCACACCACTGAGCTACGGTAGCGGTCATATCCCTCTGTCCACTTTATAAAGAACTGGCAGTTATGCTCGCGATGATGATAGTCTACAAAGTGGACAGATGACCGCCACCGTAGCTCAGCAGTAGAGCATCGGCCTCTGGCGACGGTAAGTTATCTTACCGTCCCCTCGTCTTTCTTACCACTTACATTGCAATCAGTTCTAAGAACATCCTTTATACTTTCTTCGGATCCGCTGTCTGTTAGTTCTCAATAATAATGTGTCTATCAAAGTTCGCTATTTGAGCTTTCAGTCTGCAGCTTAACTAAAAACGCAAATAGAGGACTTTCAGTCCTAAATGACAGATGGTAATGAAGTTTTCTTCTTTTTTTGTAGAAAGCTAGAGAAGGAAAAAAAAAAGACGAAGCCATAGCGCGACACATGTGTGGGCCAATCCCGCTGCGTGGGTGTGCACCACATATTCAAGGAACTTGTCTTGACTTGCTTTCGTGTAAGCAGGAGCAAAAAAAAGCAAGGTACAATCAATCAATCAATCAATCAAGCATACGAGATGAAGAGCATGAGAACTCGCCCACCATGAATTATATGCATCACAACTAGCCAGTTTGATGATTAAGAACTGTGATACAGCATAACTAGCCACAGTCAGTAAATATTTATTACGTTTCATTTCACGCCACTGCCATTCATTTTATAGATGGCATTTATAGGAACAGCTCAAATATCTTAATTTATATAAGTGTCCTGGCTTATATCCCAACGACATTTTCTCCGCGCACTCCATAAATCGCCCCGAACGTAGACAGAAAAAAAAAATCTGATGTCGTGTTCCCGACATTATACACAGGAGAAGATGCGTTGAGGCCAGTCTGGATAAAACAACGAGAAAATAGAAGAAATGACCCACGCTTTGTCCGATGAGCTTCCAGATTAATCTCACTCGCGCAAACGGCGCACTGGACAGCATAGAAAGCTTGCCGACGAGATATACAATATGAACACTACGCAACCAATACGACAGAACCACCCCCTCCACTGCATCCCCACCCTCCGCCCGGCTTCCCACAACTAAACAATGAGCAAAGCCAAATAAGTTCAGCCTTATCAATAACCTCCCAGCAGGTATAATTAGGCACAGGCACTGCCGCTATTTGTGACCAATGATGCAACTACGTGGTCTTCGATATAGCAGACTCCAACTCTACAGGGCCAGTAGTGCGTACGAAACTATCTATACGGTTTCGTATGAACACATTGCAGAACAGAAGTCACTGTAACATACGAAGTTGTATATAGGAGAAGCACGAGGCACGTCAAAAGTGCAAGAGAACATTTGTATGTTCTGTATTAACAGTCGCGACATGTTTGATATATATTCGCTCACTGTCAGATTATACGCTAACGTTAGGCGATACTTATGATATGGGACATAATCATAACTGTCACTGAATGCCTTCCGCGGGCATTTAATGACGCTCAGCGCGTTATGTCAAGTCTAGACAACCGGTAAAACAACCTGTCAGCCTGCCTGCAGCGGTCAAGTATCGTCTCACCCTAACCCGATCGCGAGAGTGGAGCCCTTCCCCAAACAAGCTGCGTATCGGTTTGGATCGCGAGGCTGTGTCACGTCGGCTGCTGAGACGACTAGAGGCGACGGTCTGACGGCGCCCCCTACAGCAACATCGTGATGGGAGAAATGAAAGAAAGAGAGCTAGCTGATCCGGCGTGTTTGCTTGCAGTCACGCAGATGGGACCGTTTGTTTGCCGGTCACCCGATCACGTTAGCACGACGCCTCGCGTCAGGGATAACGCTGAAATGCATATAGTTAGCGCGACTTATTACGTGCAGCGAAACAGACGCCCGAATACCATCTAAAGGCGCGTCACTTTTCGCCATCGACACGGTGCACGGTTTTCATGAGATGGTTATATAGAAACGCTAACAGTCGGGGAACTGTAACTAGGGCTTCCGGCTTAGTTTGCCTATAGTGCCCCGCAATGTTTTCGCGAAGGGACCTTACACGCTCAAAGTTTCGGCCCGTTCCCAAATGCATCAATTTACCCAGCCTCCCTGGTTTTTACAGCGAAATATGTTTTGAGATTAGAACGAACTCCACGTGCAGCGCCGTAGTTGTCCGCCACCACTGCCCGTAGCCAGTTTCACAAGAAATAAAAAAGGTAAATAGAAACGATGCACAAAATGGGATTCGAACCCGGGTTCGGTGCATGCCAGCCCAGTATTCTGCCAGGGAGCCACGCCGGCTATTAAGCTCATTTCAAAACTGGCCTTAGGCAGGCATGATGTCGGGAAATGAATCGCGCTAATATGAGTAGAACATCAAAGGGACAACTAGGCATCACACAATCCGAATTGCGTAAATAGTTGGTCGTCCAATGACCCAACCCATCACAGCAGCTTGTTTTTGTACACATATTAACTGTGGCTGATACCCACTTCAGGCATAATTCCTCATGGTCGTAAGCCACTGAATAAAAATATTGCCCAATGGTCCTAGGAAGTGTGTAGCGGATAGCCGGCTTCTCCGAACAATGATGAAGGATAGAATAGTGAATACCGGTGTACTACACAAAAATTACGATTATTTCTGGCGTAGTGGGTACCCAGCAAGTGTGCTTGTTGCAGTTATTCAAAGTTATTTAACGAGCAGCACTGTCACAGCAAAATTATTATTATTATTATTATTATTATTATTATTATTATTATTATTATTATTATTATTATTATTATTATTATTATTTGCGACAGTGACGTCTTCCAGAATGTCTGACATCAACAGACCTTCTTGCCCTGTCGCGGTGGTCTAATTAAGGTACTAGGCTTCTGACCCGCTGCAGGTCGTGGGATGAAGTCCCGGCCGCGGCGGCTGTATTTTCGATGAAGGCGAAAACGCCGTAGGCCCGTGTGCTGAAATTCGGGCGCACGGTAAAGAACCTCAGGTGATAGAAATATCCGGAGCGCTCCACTACGGCGTCTCTCATAATCATATGGTGGTTTCGGGACGTTAAACCCCACATATCAGTAAATAAAAAATACAAAGTCACATCGGAGCATACACACACCAAGCTCGAGCACACGAATTGCAAAAAAAAAAAATGTCTGCAAGTCCGACGAAAAAAAAAAGCTGAAGATACGCCGACTTCGGTATCAGCAGGAGCAAGAAGAGCAAGCCCGAGAAAAAGCCTGTACCCCACACTAAAAGGCTCTACTGGGACGTGGGCGCTAATAAGCGAGCTCATCGCCTAGCGTCCGCCAGTCGATAAAGCTACGTACACCGAAGCTCAATTACGCCTACTAAATGATTACACGCATGCTCGCTGGTTCACACCGAGGTCTAGATAGAGAAACATATCTAATTAGCACAAACACAAAAGAAAAAAATACTAAAGACAAGGAATAATAAAGAGTCCAAACACAGCGCTGCGTCCGGTCTGTTTTCAACGTCTTGTATGTCGATCTCGCGCTAATAAGATGTGTCTCAAGTAAGCAACACCTACCAACTAGACCAACTCTCACAAAGTGGAGAACTCTCCTACATCGAGAAAGACCAGAAAGTGCACTGTTTATCATACATCCGTCCGTCCGTCCGTCCGTCCGTCCGTCTATCTATCTATCTATCTATCTATCTATCTATCTATCTATCTATCTATCTATCTATCTATCTATCTATCTATCTATCTATCTATCTATCTATCTCTATCTATCTATCTATCTATCTATCTATCTATCTATCTAGCTATCTATCTATCTATCTTCTATCTATCTATCTATCTATCTATCTATCTATCTATCTATCTATCTATCTATCTATCTATCTTATCTGTCTGTCCTGTCTGTCTGTCTGTCTGT
The DNA here is from genome assembly GCA_013436015.1 of Rhipicephalus annulatus. Lineage (NCBI taxonomy): Eukaryota > Metazoa > Arthropoda > Arachnida > Ixodida > Ixodidae > Rhipicephalus > Rhipicephalus annulatus. Next base: position 125,410 of record WOVY01001701.1, on the reverse strand, counting down.
CTGTCTGTCTGTCTGTCTGTATCTATCTATCTATCTATCTATCTATCTATCTATCTATCTATCTATCTATCTATCTATCTATCATCTATCTATCATCTGCCTGTCTGTCTGTCTGTCTGTCTGTATCTATCTATCTATCTATCTATCTATCTATCTATCTATCTATCTATCTTTCTATCTATCTATCTATCTATCTATCTATCTATCTATCTATCTATCTATTTTTGGCTGGCAGTACCACTTGATTGATTGATTGATTGATTGATATGTGGGGTTTAACGTCCCAAAACCACCATATGATTATGAGAGACGCCGTAGTGGAGGGCTCCGGAAATTTCGACCACCTGGGGTATTTTAACGTGACCCCAAATCTGAGCACACGGGCCTACAACATTTACGCCTCCATCGGATGGCAGTACCACTTTGAAAGCATACCTTTTGAAACGGAACCCCTCCCCCCCTATCTCTCTTCCTCATGGCCTCTTTAAGTAGAAGTAAACCTAACCGAGTGCACCTAGCGCATAGCAACTGTCCCACGCTGGTGACACCTGGGCGGTGTGATGGCGCTCGTGCATCAACGGCGCCACGACAGCAGCGGTCGTGACGCTGGCGTGCCCAATTACCGGTGACAGACAGGATGAGCTTATGGGACGACGTCGACGACGGTGGTCCCGGCGGAAGCGCGGTGCTTTGGTTTTGGCCGAAACTGCGACGCACGTGCAGCTCGAGAAAGCTACGCACGTGAAGGATACTCGACACTAAATAAAACTTTCGACGAAAGTAATTTAGTTTCCCCGTAACCGAAAAGGGCAGAAACGAACGCGCGAGAGTGCTAGCCAGAAGCGGAAGCATGGAAACGATGAATTAGTGAATGAATGAACGATGATGAAAAGGAAAGCAGTGAAATCCAAAAAGTGAATTGTTTGAAATAAGGAAAATTTTAATTAAGTTCTAATAAATGGATGAGTGCATGGGGCAAGGTGAGGACTGAACGAGACTACAATGACAAATCAATGAATAACTAAATGACGGACGGAAAGATTATGATGGAAATGTAGCGCTGAATTAATGAATTTTGACGGTTCTACACTTACTCTTTGAAACGCACAGATACCTAGAGGTACATCTAGTATGCACCTCAAAGATCGTATCTCGAACATCAAATTGCCGCACACAACTGAAACTCGCCCAAAATAACTGCCGCGCGCGCAGTAAACTCATCGCGAAAACATTGCTTAAGGTGAAACATTTGTATTCAGTATTAAACACTAATACCACAGCAAGGCGAAAATTTAAAGCGAATACTTCCTAGCAAAGTTGTAAATGTATGTGCCTATATATCCAAAGCCAATGGCCCTTTTCAAATTATTCGGGCTCTGTATTTTACGAGTCTGCATTCCTACCTACAGGTTTTTTTTTCTACTTATTCACCGCGTTATCGATTTCACCTTTCCTTCTTACTCCCTATTTTTGTCAACCTCGAATTTCAATCAACAGAAACGTGACTCCTGCGCTAGCTGTGTTCTTGATTGAAGGAGCCATATGATGTAAAGCATCCTTGTGCGGAATAAAAATACTGAAAGGTACACCTACCCACGTGGTTGACGAAAAATGAGATGGCGGGAAAAAGGTATTACCGATATGAAATATTTCAATTCACTTCACTTTTATTTTCTTAAAGACCCCCTGTAGGGGTATTACATAAGGGGTGGTGTATAACAGAAGAAGAGAACCATACAACGGTGTTTTTAATGGCCTCTGCAAACTTAGATGGGTTAGTGATGACACAGATGGCGTGAGGAAGGCCATTCCAGTCTTTTGCTGCTCTTACGAAGAAGAAGGCTTGGAGTGCAATGGTCCGGGTACGTGGTATTGCGACTTGTAATGGATGACTAGTGCGATAGGATATGTGCGGAGGGGCGTGATGTACAGTCGATGATTCAATATGTTTCTCTAATAAAAGCCTCCACTGAATGTATAAAAGTATAACACGCAGTTGAATTCCGACTAAGAAAAGAACTCTTGAAATCACCGTTTCTTTTATAAGGCTCGCCGAGAAAGCTGTTATAAAATCATTCGCACGGAATTCGGTTCAGATTACATCCTTAAGTAATACGAGCCAAAGATGTATTTTTGTTTATTCTTTTAGTTTGACAATGTCTGCTGGATGAAACTATATGCGGAAAAAAATTTAGGATCTCTTCTTCTATCTGGAAGGTGGGGGCAAGCGAATTTAGCGTGTGCACACCTGATCTTTTTTCTTTCTTTCTTTCTTTCTTTCTTTCTTTCTTTCTTTCTTTCTTTCTTTCTTTCTTTCTTTCTTTCTTTCTTTTTTATTTCTTTCTTTCTTTCTATATTGTAATATTTCTTCTATATTTCTACTTCTTCTATATTTGTATATTGTAATATTTCTTCTATATTTCTATATTTCTTCTATATTTCTTCTTTTTCTATATATTGTAATAAGTGTGCGTATGCTAGACCTCAGTCGCACGTGTCAAGGGACATTTTTCTTGGACATTTCGGCAGGAAAACGTTTCAAGTAATCGTTCTTAGGCATTTACTTACTGTTCTTGTTGCATAAATACTGCTTCGAGGTGTCCATGTAGTTCAGCTTTTTTGAACATGAGTGCCGGTTGAAAACCGGAAAGAAAAAACTTTTTTGTTTTTCAAATCTTGCACGAGGAAGATTAAACATCAGCATTTCCTTGCCCGACTCGCGAGAATCGGCAAGTATTTGTAGACCAAGTCAGACGACCACGTGAATGCGTAAGGTCGTCACGAGAATGCCCTTCACGAATTTTGAGCTACCTCATTCCAAAAAAAATGCGAATAAAAATAACTCATAAATATAGGACAAACTTCAGGCCGCAATCTCCTACGCTTACGCCCCGCTGTTCTCCAATTACGGAACTCCTGTCATTCTTGCGTATTCACAGAAACGTCCGCGTATGACGGTCCCCCCCCCCCGCCCTTTTTTTTCGACATGTCTTTGTTTACCTCGATAGAATTGATTGATATATGGGGTTTAACGTCCCAAAACCACCATGTCATTATGAGAGACGCCGTAGTGGAGGGCTCCGGAAATTTAGACCACCTGGGGTTCTTTAACGTGCGCCCAAATCTGAGCACACGGGCCTACAACGTTTTCGCCTCCATCGGAAACGCAGCCGCCGCAGCCGGGATTTGATCCCGCGACCTGCAGGTCAGCAGCCGAGTACCTTAGCCACTAAACCACCGCGGCGGGGCTACCTCGATAGAATGCCTGCGCGAAACGAATGGCAAGTGTTAAGCTAGCGCTAACATTAAAAATTATTGCTAATATACGATTCGCATACACGGATACAAAGGGACACAGAGGAAAGAGGGAGAGAGCAAGCTGGCAACTGCCACGGACGGGCACAACACCTGCAACGCCTGCAAACAAGAGAAGCAACCACTTCCACGTGAACTGCGCATGTTGGCATTACTCGTTAGGCGAGAAATGTCTGCCGATGAAAAGACGCACTTATCACAATGAAAATAATAATGATAACGTAACGGGAGAGCCCTGGCTTTGCAGGTCCTCAGTAATTATTTAGGTGAAGTCGCGCTTCTGCGTATATCATTAAAAGTAGAGACGTGATTCAAGGAGTGAAAAACCAGAGGCTTGTAATATGGTAATTGGTGTCTCCTTTAAGCGGCAAACGAAGTTCGTGCCATCTAGAAAACCCACACATCGCACGCCATCGACGTTATCACGCATGCGCTGACTGATAACGCTGTACAGAATTTTCCCTGCAGGCGCGACTTCCGCCAGTTTCGATAGAATGTACAACTACGCGAGAAGGAGCAAACAGACATTGCGCCTGTCTGTTGCTATGACGACACGCGCGCAATGCGGAAGAGGAGAAAATTTTAAAAAAATGCGTGAGGTCCAAGTTCAAAAGCACACGCTATAGATGGTTTGCTACATTTGTATAGTCAAACTAGTCCAGAGATCGCTGTAAAACTAACAAACAAAAAAAAACAAACATTTGGTACTTGAAGTGAATAGAACGCTCGAAATCATCTCGCGCAGTGGACGGCAACTGCCTCGTTTCCCACGACTTTAGAAGGTTGTATTCGTGCAAAACTCCCTGATCGCAGCATTCATTCATAATACTGTAATATCCGTATTGGGAGTGATAGGTTCTGCGACTCCACAAGTAGTCGCATAGTCGTTGATAAACTGCGTTTGAAAACTTGCACCCTGGTCATATTGGCTTCTCGGAAGAGCATTATAAAGGGGCAGATAGGAGCGGTAAGTTAGAATGATGGGCAGCGCGTAAGCTCCTTTCTGTTTGCTTTGACACACACACACACACACGCACGCACACACGCACGCACACACGCACACACACTCTCACACACGCACACACATTTATTCTATCTAAAGGCTGGCAACGCACCGGAGGTCTAGTGGTTATGGTGATAGAGTGCTGACCCCGCAGGACGCGGGATCGAATGCCGGCTGAGGTGGTCGCATTTTCGATCGAGGCAAAGACGCTCGATATATGTGTACTCGGATTTGGGTGCAGGCTTAAGAACGCCAGGTCGTCAAGAGTTCTTGAGTACTCCACTACGGGGTCTCTCATAGTTATAACGTGGTTTCAGGACACTAAACCTCTTTCATTATAATATTATTATATAAAAACTGACATCACTGTTGAAAACATATACGGACGAACGAGCAAAATCGTTAACGAGATCGGGCAGACCAGCATAACCAAAAGCAGCGACACGGAGGGATTGTGAGAGAAGGAGGAATGAGGGAGAGGCGTTCTTCTATGCACCGCAATACGGATGCCTGTTGAACCACCGCGATTAGCCTCGTGTTTCAGCGGGAAGATGAAATCCGTCTTCCTGCCACGCAAGCGGGGCGCCTTATCGCCAACAGCGCTCTATTTCCGTTTCGTGTTCGCGGGTACTATCCGCCAGAGAACATTTACGCACTCCAAATTCGACTAAAAAAAGAAAGAAAGAAAGAAAAAAAAGAAAGAAAGAAAGAAAGATAGAAGGAAAAAAGAAAGAAAGGAAGAAAGAAAGAAAGAAACGCTGGGACACGGAGCAGTATACAGGAGCGGACCGAGCAAGATAGGCCCGACCCTCTCATTATGGCCGCACAAGCGAGGCAACATGGAGCACCCAAACGAAACTTCCTCGACGAGGCAACGAACTTGAAAGACGCGCAGCCACGTTATCCCGTATATAGCGCCGCAAGTAACACAATTTCGTAGGAAACTTGGACTTCACTCGCGACGAATTAAACCAAGCGGGATAGGACCAACCATACCACCCCAGTACCCAATAGAATAATTAAAGAATAGACTGCGAGCGAGAGAGAGAGAGAGAGATGAGTATTGCAGCACTCCCGCCGGCTACGACAGGATCTAAGATTTCATAAACCTTTACCATCCTTGAAGAGCAGTATAGCTCATAATTTAAAGCGAAAGCCTTAGTTGTCTCATTAAACGCGAAATGTCATCGTACAGGCGTAAGCGTCGGTCGCGTCAACACGAGCGACGCATCAGAATCGTCATCACGACATGACGCCATCATGGCATAAGAAACGGCAAAAACTTGCGACGCTCCGATGACGTCACACAGCATCACGTTACACGATGACGAAATCACACAACACCATCGCTCGGTCAAAGGTGGGCTGATCATGGAGACAATGCGAGACCAGGCGAGGTGCAGAATTCCGCTGATCTTGGAAGCAGTGCAAAACCGTAAGAGGGAGGAAGGAGGAGGGGGAGACGGCTTTCGCATATAAGTCATTTTACGAAAACGCGCAAGGCATAGCTAGAGTTTCCTTAAAAATAACAAAAGGGGGCTCTGGCGCTGAGATCCTTCAGCGACAATGGGAAAGATGGTTAGTACACAGATTTTCCCTGTCTTTGTGCTTGCGGGCCTCGAATCGCACTTGTGGCTTCGTTTATTGCTGTGTTTCGGCTTTGTTTCGAAGGAAAAAACGAACCGTTTTGAAATTCGTGACCCGATTGGAGTTGGTGATCCGAAAAGGTGAAGGTGGTGAAGCGTAACTGCCGAACATTTGCCGATTGTTGTTTTGTTACAAAGCAGCCTCAAGCCATGCGAAGCCGAGCGGAACGTAAAGTACGAAGATTAGGAAAATCAGTGTACTACCCATCATTCGCACGCTCGCTGAAGCACCATGCTAGTCGTGCGTTGCAGCTTCCATAGACACTAGCGTCATAGTTCCCTCTCATGTATATATAGGAAACTCTATATATATGGCCTAAAGGACCCTGCGGGTTTTTTTTTTTTCTTTCCTAAAATGCGCAAGCATTCATACGCCGTCTCGAGGGAAAAAAAAACTGTATGTGCTTCTCTCAGTATCTCGAATGTGTGGTCACCGGCCTTTTTTTTTTTTGGTGCGCGGTCCATGCTGGTTTTCGTGAGCAACGGGTCTGAGAGTTCGAGTCCGGCAGCCGGTACTGAACTATATACAAAAACCACTAAGGCCATCCAGTGATACAATTCCAAAAGACATATACACATAACGCCATATATTGAACAATTCATAAACTAGAAATGGCTACAAGCTACTTCTACGACAGAGGAGGGAACGATTCATACCCTTAGGAGCTTCGCCCCTACATATTCCGCTCATGTTCACTCAAATGGCGTTGTGGGGCAAGGAATTGGCTGTAGAGGCCCGGCCGGTGCAGTTGTCTGGATTTTACGACGCTGGCACAGGACACAAGAACACCGACGTAGCGCGCGATGCTATAGTAGAAATACCGGGCCAGTAGGAACGACTTCGAATGCGATCGTGAGTTTTTTGAATACCAAGATGTCCGGCAGTCAAGTCATCGTGGAAGGCTTTAAGCACGTCAAGTCGAAGAGAGTGTGGTAAAACGGAAACCCAGCGTTGACCATCAGGGTGGCAGATGTGACGGTACAGAACTCCATTCTCCAGCTTAAATCGCAAGAGTTGACGACGATGCCGCGCGTTAGGTGGTTGTGAAGTTCCTGAGAGCTGGTCCATAATACGCCTTACAGTACGGATCAGACAACTGGCAGGCGTGAAGTGTGCGCTTGTCGTCCGATAATAGCTGGTTTATTGAGGCGAGCGCGGGCGCTGCAGTTGAAGTGATGGCCGAACTTTGACCGATGCTGAGCTGGGAATTTGGTAGCGGGCAGCGCGAAAGGGCGTCGGCGTCTTGGTGTTTTCTACCTGACTTGTAAATGATATATCGAAGTCGTACTCCTGTAAACGTAAAATCTACCGACCCAAGCGTCCAGACAAGGTCTTCAAAGGGGAAAGCCAGCATAGCACGTGGTGGTCCGTGACGATCGTGAAATGACGGCCGTATAGATAGGGACGGCACTTTTGCACTGCCCAGACCACAGCCATGCACTCCTGCTCAGTTATGGTATAGTTCTATACCCAGCACCTCCACCACGTATGACGTCTGGGTTGAGACAGCTTTTATTCAGCCAAGGGCTCAGCAGCGAACGGGCAGTCTGAGACTGAGCGCGCACACACCCAATGATGATTGTGTAGATGAGGACAGGGACCCAGACGGATGATGATGATTATGATAATGCATATATGACAAGAAGCGCAAAATGAATGCCCACAATATATATATATATATATATATATATATATATATATATATATATATATATATATATATATATATATATATATATATATATATATATATATATATATATATTTAGGGTGGGGGGGGGGTTCATAATGTCTAAGTTGAAGTCCTCGACTAGTACAGAGGACAAACAGATGGACGGACGCGCGGACGGACGCGCGGACGGATGGTCGGACTATAAGTGGACGCACCACTGATGCACGCACGGGCAGACTGATCGACAGACGGTCTGACTGCGCAGGTAAATATGCATTGTGCTGCATGCCATATACAAGCACCACGCATCATCGTGAATTATCGGTGAAATGCGCACAGTATTCGAACCTACGCTCCGACACTGAATCCGCCGTGGAACGGGTGGACGTTGTGCGACCCGTGTATTCAGAAACGCTCTTTGACTTGAACTCGACTTGCCACCGCCTTGAATTCAGCGCGTTCGAGAAGCGTTGCTGCCGCATTGAAGGCGGAGGACGAGAACCGGCGCATTCAGCATGGTATGGCCGATGGTTAGAAGGCGGCGGCAAGTCAAATTCAAGCCAAGGAGCTTTTCTGAATAACGGGGGACCCTAAAACAGATAAAAATAGGAAAGCACGCCCAGCTCCGCTGTTTCCTATGGCTTGGCACCACTACGTCTCCGTTACTCAACCTCCCCTCCTCCTCTTGGCACCAAGCCTGCGAAGCTGCTTTGATTATTTTTGGCTATCAGTATTGAAACAAATAAAACGTCTTTCTACATCTATGTTACATCGCAAGCGCGAATCACGAAGGTTAGCTTAAAGAGTATGCGCCGGAGACAAAATGTATAATCAGTGTGTTACAACCGATTCGAGAATTGCTTACAGTCGTAGCGCAATTGACAGCGCACCCGTTTAAGTGAGTAGAGCAATCTGGACGGTTGCTTGCGTTGGCAACCCACTTGCGCTAATGTACTACTTGACTCCGGTAGCCGTCGAAGCGACTCCTCGGGCTCCACACAGTAACGTTTTAAGTACTCTAAATCATGAACAATTTTTCTAGGAACACATTCAGTTCAAATGCCATACGCTGCTGATATCTTTACTTGCGCTGTAATATTTGTCAACAGGGCCTCATCAAGAGTGAGGCCCACGAGACGGCTTTATGCCATCCAATAATTCGAAGAGATAGAACCTCTAGGGGTGGTGGTGTGGCCATTGTTGCCAAGTCGTCTGTTCAAGGTAATTTCGTTGATCCAATCGAAGGACAATGAAAGCCTCTGCGTTAAACTAAACATTTATGGTCATGCCTTTGTTTTATGTGCTGTTTACAGGCCACCTGACTCAGCCCCTGATTACTTATTAAAAATTAGTGACCACATTTCACAATTCAATGAAAATAAACTTCTGGTGGTTGGTGATTTTAACCTACCAGGCATTGACTGGGATCGTATCAAATCGGGTGCCGGTTGTGTACGTGATGCAAACGTTCTTTTTTTTATTTGATGCTTGTACACAATCTTGTACAAGTAGTTCGCGAGCCTACTAGACTTGGAACCAGTATCGACTCGCTCCTTGATCTTGTCTTTCTTGATCGTTCCTTTTCTAATTACCATGTATCTGTCGAGCCTGGCCTATCTGACCATGATATTGTGTCTGTACAGTTTTCGTTGAATGTTAAACATACGCCTGACACGCATGCACCTGTGTTTGTGAAGGATTTTGCATGAGCTGATGATATCAGTGTAATAGAATATCTTGAATCTTGCTTTTTGTGAATTTCGCGCAAGTGACGTCCTCGAGCTGTGGACCAAGTTTAAAGCCATGTGCTTATTCTGCAAAGATCATTTCATACCAAACAAACGTGTAAAAACAACTAAACACACACCTTGGATGAACAGGCGTACCAATCAGTTAAAACGTAAAGCCAAACGATTACGAAAAAAAGGAGCTGCTGCCGTTAATTTAACCACTGTTCGTACAGCTCTGTCGGAATCTATTACAGAGGCAACGAAGTTTTATTTCTGCAACACTTTACCTAACTTTATAAGGGAAGATCCACAGAAGTTTCGGAACTTTATTAAGGAGCAAAACAAATCAATAACGAGCATTACCCACGACGGTACTGCAATAACTGACCCTAAAAGCATTGCTAACTTGTTAAATGCCCACTTTCACAGTGTCTTCTTCCCGCCTACTCACCATTCTTTTGAAATTTCACGGTCCTCCTTTTCGGATATCAATATTTCTCAACGAGGTGTGCTTAACATGCTTTTGCGATTGAAGACGAAATCTTCCGTCGGTCCTGATGGCATACCCAACTCCTTCCTCCGGCGTTACGCTGAACCACTAAGCAAATTTCTCGTCGCAATCTTTCAGGTCTCTCTCGAATCCGCGATACTTCCACCCGACTGGAAAATTGCACGCATTGTACCAATTTTAAAAAAGGGTGACCCATCTTCAGTTTCAAATTACCGTCCAATTTCTATTTTATCATATTCTTGCAAAATGATCGAGCATATCGTTTCTGACTACATTAATAACTTCTTAAATGAGCATGACATCCTAACTCCTTTTCAACATAGATTTAGGAAGGTTCTTTCAACAATCACCCAATTAAGTACCGTCATACATTCTTTCGCTTCTGTTCTTGATAGAGGTGGACAAATGGACGTCATCTTTCTAGATTTTCAAAAGGCTTTTGATGTAGTTCCTCATGACAAATTAATCTGCAAATTAGAGTTCCTTGGTTTTCCTGGCTTCATCTTATCATGGTTATCTGCTTATTTAATGCATCAGAAACAGTGTGTTATCATTGACGGACAACAATCTGACTCTTTCCCGGTAACCTCAGGGGTCCCTTAGGGAAGTGTACTTGGCCCACTATTATTCCTTATTTATTGTAACGACATAACGGATGTCATACAAGCCCCAGTAAATATTCGTCTTTTCGCAGACGACTGCGTTATTTTTAACGAAATTAATAGTGTTGAAGACCAATGCTAGCTTAGTGTAGCCTTAAACAGTATTTTTAAGTGGAGCAATAAATGGGGCATGAAGCTAAATTCTTCTATGTCTGTGCTCTTGCGTATAACTAAAAAAAACAGTACCACTGATGTTTTCATACTCCATTGGCCAAGACTCATTGATTGAAGTTAAGGAGTACAAATATCTTGGAGTTGCCATTACTAACAACCTCGACTGGAGCACCCATTTACTAACACCGCCTCTTCTGCTTTCAGAAAATCATGTCTATTTCGACACAAGCTTAAACATGCATCCCATGACGTGAAAACTTTAGCCTATAGAACTTTTATCAGACCCAAAATAGAATACGCCTCCATAATTTGGGATCCTTTCACCAAAACGAATATTAATTGTCTTGAAAGAATACAGAGAAAAGCGATGCGATTCATTTTTTCTAAATACAGCCGTGATGATTCTGTAACGGATCTCATACGTTCCAACGGTTTTCACACACTTAAATGAGGAGCAAAATATCCCGACTGAACTTCCTGCATTCTTTGTTAAATCGTAAATTTTTTATAGATCCCAGTCTTTACATAACCCTTTCTGAGACTACGAAAACCCGTCATTCTCATCCCCTCACACTCTTCCTTTATGTTGCCAGATCTAAACCCTGCCCCTCCTGCATAGTCCACATGGCCTGCAGTATTTTGTAAAAAAAAAATGGTAGATTACGAAGTGCTCTAGTTCGTTAACCACTTCCTCTAAATAACTATCTCGTAGTTGATCACAAAGCACTCTAAATCTAGAACGGCTTTAGTGCACTGTATACTCTAAATCATCCACATATTAGACGCACGTGTGTTTCTCTGCCGATTCCGCAGAGACTATCATCGTCATCAAAGCAAATGTACAAACAAAATAAGTTGTTACTGAAGCTGTCTGGTTTAAACCATGACGGATATAGCACCTGCCACATCGGAGAATGGAAACAGTACTTTTTTACTGTAGTCTCAAGTCGTAGCGGCGGCGTAATGAAGTGTAATACTGCGAGGTGAGATGGCGCTGCTAATACTATCATCACCTTTAGACAGACACATTTCTTGCTGCTTGTTCGCGCTGGTCGCACTACTGCGCTGCTCGCTCCCTGTGGTACTTTTTGTTTTTTTCTCGTTGCTATATCACCATTCAAGTGTTTACTTATCACCAGGTGACCAAACTGGCCTTGACTGCCAAACACGACGTCAATAAAGTAAGGTTTCTATCGTTTACAGCGCGTGCCCAAGCTGTTGCAAGCGGTGTGTACAGTCACGTCCAAACAAAAAATGTCACTCATACATAAAGAAAGCTTGAACACGTGTTTAAAGACTCTTGAAAGCTAGCAAATGTACATATAACTGAACACTGAAATTGTTGAACGAACGTCGCTCTCGATGTGTTGCAACGTTTGAGTTTCGTAGCGTATAGCTTCAGGAAAAGGGTCTTATCCTCCGTCAACTATACGGCGCCTACGAGGTTGTATAGATCTTGGAGTGCACGGATGTGGAACCGAACAAGAATCTTGCACAACGCCGACAGATAGTTGGCGAAGTGAGTGCAATGTAGTTTTGCTAAACCTCTTACGTAAACAATCGCGGATGCGTGCAGTTCTAAATATATTTCTCGCTCTCCGATATTACCTCAAGTGCTTTACAAACGAGCAATATCGCATTGTGTCGGCAGAACATAAGAACGAGTTTTCAATTATATGCCATGTTCCCATGTCATAGGTATAACGTATTTAAGTGAAAGGTGCAGAAAAAAAATATTCCAGGTGTGAACGCAATTTTAGTTCGTTCTCCCCATTTTCTGTCCCGTTTCTTTCATTATCACGTTCTACGTTGCCCCCATTTCTCAACCTTTCCCTTTTCCCAACCCTCGTAAAACAGCCACTCTTCAATTCATTTTCCTACCCCTTGTTGTATTACTATGCTTATCCTTTCACTTGCCTCTTTTTCTCCCCTTTCCTCCTCCTCCTCCCCTAACATCATTAGTCCTCCTCGACCTTGTTTCTCTTTCCCATAGCGTGCTAAAGTACACCATACAAGGCTATTTCATAGTTAACCCTCTCACATCTTCCTTTCCTGTCTCCTCACATCTCACATCAATCCTGCTTTCACTCACTTCCATTTCCTGTCCCTTCCTATACAGTACGATGAGTTTCTTTACCTTTCCTTCTTTCCTTCTTTCTTTCTTCTTTCCTTCCTTCCTTTCTTCCTTCCTTCCTTCCTTCCTTCCTTCCCTCCTTCCCTCCTTCCTTCCTTCCTTCCTTCCTTCCTTCCTTCCTTCCTTCTTCTTTCTTTCTTTCTTTCTTTCTTTCTTTCTTTCTTTCTTTCTTTCTTTGTTCTGTCAAAAAGCGTTTTTGTGCCTGTTCCTATTTCTTTCCCTGCGTTTCTATCTTCTCTCTCTCTCTCTCTCTCTCTCCCTCTCTCTCTCTATCTGCACGTTCTCTGACATATCCGCGTTATTGCATTTTGCGCCGGACAGATTGGCGCTGCCGCAGAGCGCGCGCGGGCCACACGTGTTCGGAGAGCGAAGAACAAGATGGAGACTATAGAACGAAGAGAGACACAGGTAGCGCCACACAATGTTTGCATTTCAGGCGAAAGACGCAGATGCGCCGAGTGTGCTAACACCGTTTCTATAGGACATTAAAGCTGTGCGTTAGGCAGATATCGTTCATGTAAATACCAAGTCGACGCGGCACGCCCCGCCGCGGTGGTCTAGTGGCTAAGGCACTCGGCTGCCGACTCGCAGATCACGAGATCCAATCCCGGCTGCGGCGGCTGCATTTTCGATGGAGGCGAAAGTGCTGTAGGCCCACGTGCTCAGATTTGGGCGCACGTTAAAGAACCCCAGGTGGTCGGAATTTCCGGAGCTCTCCACTACGGCGTCCCTCAATCGTATATGGTTGTTTTGGGACGTTAAACCCCGCGTATCAATGAATGTCGATGCGGCACGGAGTTTTGCAAAGTCCTATAAACATCTGCGCTGTTTTCAAAAAAAAGAGCAGACCGAAAGCGCGCCAGATTTCAAGCAGTTATTCTATTACCAGCGCTACACTCAATTACGTATATATGCATGCGCGCTCGCCAAATAGTGTGCACACATACTGCGAACACATTATTATTAATAATAGTAAAATGTGGTGCTTTACGTGGCAAACCCACGATACGATTATGAGAGACGCCCTAGTGAAGGGATCCAGAAATTTCGGCCATCTGGTGTTCTTTTTAACGTCCATTGACATCGCACAGTGCAGGGGCCATTTCGCCTACACCGAAATTCGACCGCGGAGATCGAACCCGCGACCTTCGGGCCAGCAGTCGAGCATCCTATAAGCCACTGATGCACCGTGGCGAAATATACTGCGAACACATTAAGATAGATATATTTTCCGTGTACCATTGGAATGCCTTCGGGAATACATGTAGACCAGAAATGCACGAGCGGCTTTCCTCGATATAGGTTTCGCTAAGCTTCGCTAAACAGTTCCCACGTTTCGTACGAGGAAATTACGAAATCGAACCGTGACCATCCGAAAAGCACGAAGTAGCGCTGAGATTTCCTCGATACGCAAACAGTTTTAGCCGAAACCTTCCACACATCAGATTTTCATTAACAAGTTCCCCGAGCTAATATCTAAGTGCTGTTCAGGCAGCCCTCGCTTGCAACATAAACATAAAGGAGATGGAAGACGTTTTTTTTTCCTTCCTTTTTTTTTTAAGGAGGAGCGTTCTTTCAGCCTTGATGAGTGACCTTTGCCGACTGTTTCGGAAGCAGGAATATGTCCTGCATCATATGCAGGTCAAAAAAGGTAACTTCCTTGACGACCACGGAAGTAAGCTTTAATTACGTATGAACCGGTACATCCAGCTCGACTATCCAGTTTGCTTTAAATGCGTGTTTAAAATACAGCACCCTCGCCTTTTGACATTGCCCTGCTTCCTGATAATACAGTTTGCCATTCTGTCGTACGATTCAAACCCCCCCCCCCCCTTTTTTTTTCGCTTGACAACGCGAAGGAAGGGCAGGCAATATAACTAGCCGGGAGAACCGAAACCAAGCATTCCATAAGCATATACCGACATATGAGACAGAAATTATTGCGGTTTGTATATTGGCTATCATTGTTGAACTTACAGGGATAGCACAAGAGGGCAAAACAGTGAATTCGGGAGTTCTTTTGTTTTCACGAGGTAGCAGTACTGCGTCGCCACCCTCATAACGTGCGCGGTACAACATTGTATGGCTATGCTCACGCAATATAACCATTGTAAGGTTAAACTTCCCGAATATGTGTTTTATAACTAACATAGCTTACAGCAACAAAAATAAAGAAAATGGGGGTACGATAACAACTAAGCAGCCAATTGATTTATATGAGGGGTTTAACGTCCCAAAAACACCGTATGTTTACGAAAGACGGCCTAGCGGAAGGCTCCGGAAATTTCGACCACCTGGGGTTCTTTAACATGCACCCGAATCTGAGCTAAGCAGTCAAAGATGAAGTCGAAGTTGAAAGGGAGATATTTTTTTACATGACTTCCGAATTTTTTTAAACGCTTATAAATAAATTGGAGTACCTTAAGACTTTCGATCGAAACCGTCTCGATTCAACAGTGAATTTTTCAACAGGGTGCCAAACATGCCTATGACAGTGTCTTAATGCGGTCAATGACGGTATTTCGTTCTTGTATTTGTATTTAGCCGTAGGCTATAAAGCACTTACCGCGTGATATGCAGCTATATACCATACTACAGCTATGCGAACTATATATACTATATAGCAGCTGTATACGAGTCACTGTATTAGGACACGCAGACCAGGCAGTCTTTCTTAATAAATGCGATAAGTGCGATCGCCTCAATAGCGAACGACAACGGAACCGCACGAAACTGCACCGCACAAGTAGCAGGCGTGCCCGCACGATCTCAAGCGCAAATGAGATTTAAGGGCTCATGCGCGCATATGTATACCTGCGGCTTCTGCTCTACATTATTAATCTTCCCTTCGTCCCACTTGGCAAATTATCATGCGGCCGGCGCCGTTCGATACGAGCGGCCCCTAATGAGCGAAACAAAGCGGCGGCGCATAATTACCGGCGCCCCTCCTCCTCCTCCTCCTCCTCCTCCTCCTCCTCCGCCTCCTTCAAGCTTTTCAAGCACCTGTGGTGGCTCGCGCAGCCGGCGTCGAACGGCGACTGACAGTCGCGGCATCGACGATTCGAGTCTAATACCTCCACGGCTCCACGAGAGGCTACCTGGAAGGCGATAGGGTGAACAATAACTTACAGGGTACCTTACGCATTTGCCGAAGACGGCTCGGAGGCGCAAGTCATCTTCTTTAGCTTCTCTTTTTTTTTCTACTTTTCATGCTCTAAATACCGACAGTTCGATAATTCCCCATGTTGATTTTCATCGTTTCGAACGCCACCCGTATTGAGAAGTGACAGTAATATCGCACAGTGAGTGCCAAAATACTGTACCGTCGTGGTCTCCGCGGAAGGTTTCTTTTTTTAGTTCTGAACCACTACAGTAGCTAATCGCGAATGAAAACTTGATGACCTGAACAGAGTGGTCAATAGAGGTCTTCCATACTCAACAAATGATATGTGCCGACGACGACAGTACAGCATTTAAGAATACTTACAATAGGGTGTTAACGTGACTACTATAACACCCTAATTTCAGTGAGCAGTCGCAACGGGCCGTTCAGTCCACTTTACCAGAGTAATCGCAGCAATGCCCACATGGTGGCTCACGTTAAAGACCGCATGGGTCGCTGCCCCAGAAATGCGAGTAAGTGTAAGGGAAAAAGTGAGAGAAGAACATATGAAAAGAAAAGGCAGGAGGCTAAGCAGGTACTAGGGAACGGTTTGCTAACCCGAATAGGGATGGAGAGTTAGGGGTAGAAAGAGGGCAGAGAAAGGGAGAGATAAAAGAATATAAAAAAAACTATATACATGAAGTGACCATTGATGATGGAGCGAAGCTAGGCCCTGTGGTCTATAATGTCCACATCGAAGTCACTGACTAGTATAAGGGGCGCACAGATGGACGGACAAACGGACAAAGAGACACAAAGGACAGAGTACGCTCTATTTTAAAACTATATAAGCTCTATGAACGCTCTATGTACAGTACATGCAACACCTGTGATTCGGTCAGTCAAGAAGTTACGATAACGGCGTCAACTTACAAAGTGAAAGGCCAAGGAGCTTGGTTCTTAAAGATGCGCACTTGCACACACACGCAGCGCGTCTGTTAGATCTTATTATTATCGTGTCAAACACGAAAAACAAAAACGAGTCCTTAAGTATACACTTCATTCCTTACGCAGGAATAGAGTTACTGTATACGTCGCCTTTACTTAGAATCGTATGTCGTAACTATGTAAGGGAAGTGGACGTTGTGCCACGTATGGGACCAGCCAGCAACGTCGCGGATTAATTAAGAATAGCTTCTACGTACAGAAACGGGGAGAGAGTCGAGTGTGCCGACGGGCCAGCCCGTTCGTGTAGCACTATCGGGCGCCATCGACATCTCCTCGTTGGCACCGTGTATATCGTGTTTCCGCGGGGCCTCCCGAACGCGCGCCCGACAACACGCTTGCCTGGGACAGCTAGCCACAGGCCACTTCGATTACGACCGTCATCACGGGACATTCGAGTTCGACTTGCGTGGAAATAAGGTGACACGAACAATTAGCGGAACGAGAGAGACGGAGAGACAAGATCACCAAGCCAAAGCACGTGCACTGGCACGTCTTGTTGTGGTTTTCCTTTTTTTTATCTGTTGGAATCGTAATTCCTGTTAATATTAGAGTGTCTCACATTTGTAACGGAGTGGGCACTGTCGATTGAGAAATACCCACTGATTGGAATTAAATGTGCGACCCTTAACGATTAGCTCTATCCGAGAGGGTGTGCTTTTCGACGTGGCCACGCCCATCAAGCTCTGCTGACATTTGTGATCAAGACGTATTCGTTAAAGACTTTTTTTCGTGCTTTTAGATAAATTTAGTGGGCCGCGCTTTAAGAGCCCTGCTTGTCGCTTATCCACTGCCTCGTGTAGCACGGTTACGCGTCGGTCAATACGTCACTAAAATAAAGCTAACAATGCAAAAGACCAGCGCAAAACACACTAACAAGGTTTAGAATGTTATAAAGTGCACAAACTATCAAGAAGAAATCGCAATAGTTCGCCTTGAATCGCGAAAAACAATATCGGAACATCCGGCTGATACCCACGCTGCGCAAGAGATGACGCCACTGCCTCAGCATGCGCGCGATTGCCAAGGGCATCACCGAGTCGCCCTCGCTATGCACTAACTCAAGTTTCACAGTAGTAAAGTTGCACATTTCGAAACGCCACAGGACGCGCCAATCGTCAATCTTTGAACTTGCTCGGTTAACGTGCATGAAATTAAAGATGTTGCCCCTGAACAGTAAAGATCAACAAACTAGCAAAAAAATAAATAAATGTGCTGCTGAGCGGGGTTTCTTTGTTTGTTTACCTGTCATCTTTCTCTGATTCCACCTTTCTTGGGAATGCGTTATTCAGCTGATTCACAAGCACAAAAAAGAGCATTTTGTGAACAGCCAAACATAGAATGTTTAGCGTCCCGAAACCACGATATCATCATGAGGCACGCCGAAGCGGAGGGCTCCGGAAATTTCGACCATGTGGTGTTGTTTAGCGCGCACCTACATCGCACAGCCCACGAGCCATTTCGCCTCCATCGAGATGCGACCACCACGACCGGGATCGAACCCTTGACCTTCGAGTCAGCAGCCGAGTACCTGAAGCCTCGTATACACCTCAAAACGTTCGACAGATATTTTTTTTTCACGACGTGCTAAACCGCAGGCACCCTCTCCAACAAAACCCCAAGTGACAGCAACATACACACCGCATAAATATTTTTCTCGTGACGTCACGAATAAGCTCCTCCGCGTGCCAGTAGTATGCCCAAACATGACGTCACCATGCCTACGGTCCCGGGCACATTGTTTTGCTTTAGGGCGTGGTGCCTGTTATGCATTAAATCAACGCATTCATCCATTTGCCTTACACGGCGCAGCTGACGTGCTCGTCCGTACTGTCACGCCATCATAACCCGTGTTTACGCGGCTTTTCGACGACGCATGCCACAAAAGGTGGCAGTGAAAAAAAATACTGCATTATATTTCATTTTGCCGCGACCTAGTGACGCCACTTGAGTTTACATTTTTATGTATTTACGAAGGCATAAATTCTATCACAAACATTGTTAATGTGTGATCTCAATTTTCATTGTTAATGTGTGATCTCAATGTGTGATCCCAGCGATCTCAATTTTCACTATTCATTTCTCTTTAAAGGGGCCCTAGACACTTCAGCATGTTCAGCAAGCGCTGCCGACCGGCGGTCGAGGCTCCTGGCAACGCGCGAGCCTGACATTTTAGGGCAGTACGCGGCATGAAACTTACCATTAATTTTCATAGTCGGCTAGAAAATCACTCCCTCGGCAAATGGTACCATAAGAATAAATGACGGCGCCATGAAGCCCAAATGTCAACGGCCATTGGCTAATTCGAGCATCGTGAGCCGTATAGTTACCGGGGCCACCACGGGGTGGCGCCACGTGCACGCGCTTGCGGTCTCACTGAAGGTAAGCCGCGTATTCAAAGATTAAAAAGAAAGTATTGGATGTTATGGCACGCACTGGCGAACGGATGTATAGGCTCTTAATCAGGACCTGATTAAACGCTGCTTATATAAAAAAACAGACGAAAAATGTCTGGTTTCCTGGCTATATCTAGCACTTTAAGCAAGACCTGGTTAACAGTGTAGATTCGTCTTGCCCCCTTGTCATCTCCTCCCCCGTGAACGTAAGATAAGAAAACGCTCGGTTTATCACCATAATGAAAGGTCGCTCTCCTACTGCATTGAGAATAAAGATAAAGTAAAGAAAAATCAAAGGGAGCGCCCACAGCAGTTGTAACAAGCGACACGCTCCGAAAAGCAAGCTGCAGGATGACGAAACCCGTGGTCCCATGTTCTTCATGCGAGTATTACGGATGTTCTGGAAGGTTATCACGTCTCCACCTTGTAAGCGCATTACAAGGGGCAATTTTTTATTCTTTGTCATTATTTCTATGTTTGCGCGATAATAAAGCGCGAAGTTACGGATCCTTCACGCCTCGTCGTTGAAGTCACCGTAGCGTGTTCGTAACATAGCAACAAGAAGCAGCTGCGACATTCAAGGAAAGCCGTACAAGGAAAAGGAGAAGACGAACAATGCTATTACAACAAAGAAATGTCGATGCTTAAGGCTTTTACACGAGCTCAAAACGGCTCCCAAGTTCTGATTACCAGGGTCATTAAAACAGCACAGCGAGAGAGAGATAGAGAGAGAACTGGTGATACAAGCTTCATTTCAACGAGGTCGAAGTAGTAAAAAAAGAGGGCTGCGAAATTTGTTTCAGTTTAATTCGAGTGAGCGCCGCATTTGAGCGTGAAAAAGGAGCGGGAGGGGGCCGCGAACGAAACAGGCCTTTTATTTTTTTAGTAGCAGATACATATGGGCGGTTTCAAGACGTATATCATAAGAACAGCGAAAGACGAGAACAAGCGATGCGTTTCTCGACGAGCGCGTGTTGTAATATAACGGCGCTGCAGCTTATTCAGAGCGGTTTAATAACGCGGCCCTCCATACTTTTATTAACCAGGTCATACACGGCAGCCGTTCGGAGCTTTACGATGCGGAAGGGTGCAGCCCTGTAACAGCTGTATAGTATAATGGCGAGACAGGGTTACATACTTAAAGGCGCGCTGCGCGGGTTCTTTTCTTTCTCGTTATAACTCATTGCATGTACGCGTAAGCTCGCGTATGCAATGCCGAGAAACGGCAGCTACCACGATCATGCCCGATTAGAAAAAGTTTTCAGCTATTTTAGCCAATAGGGCACGGCGTTGTCGTCGTATTAGAACCGTGGTACGCAGCGTATTAAACTTAGCAACAATAAAGCATATATATATATATATATATATATATATATATATATATATATATATATATATATATATATATATATATATATATATATATATATATATATATATATATGTCTGTGTGTGTGTGTGCGCGCGCGTGTGTGTGTGTTTATGTGTGTGTGTGAAAATGAGTTTCACTCCACGAAGCCTGTATTTCAGTAGCGGCTAAATTCAAATGAAAAAAAGAAAAGAAAAAAAGAACAAAAAGTAAACAGCGGAGCCGGTGAGAAAACACCACTACCTGGCGAACGCAGATGGAGTTCTTTCTGTATCTCTTTCTACATCTTCTGTATTCCTTTTCAATTTCTATTTCACTATGGCGCTTTCTCCTCCTTCCCTCTTCACCCTGACTTTATATTCCCATCCCTTGCAATGGTATAGTGCACCTACACGAATACGATATTGTTTACCCCCTCACCTCCTCCTAGCCATTCCCTTGCTAAACTATTCTATACAAGGCTATGTCATGCCATATTCAGCCCCCACCCGGGATTTCTCTCCCCCCTCTTCGCTTCTCAACACTCCACTTCACCATAACTTCCCTTTTCCACCTTCTCGTAATACTACACTATGCATGGTCATGCTGTGCTAGGAGCTGCTTCGCACATACTCGCTCTCTGTGGCACGCATACGCACCGAGTTTTTCGTCTGCTACACCGGCTCAGCAGCATGCAGTTGCGGCAATTCTATCTGTTAAGAACGGTGCATCCGGATTTAGGAATACTTGTTGGCGTGTTACATCCCGAAAACATGGCATAAACATGAGGGACGCCTTAGCGGAGGCCCTGGAGGGGCTCCGGAAATTTCGACCACCTGCCGGGTTCTTGAACGCGCGCCTAAATCTAAGCACGCGGTCGTGAAAGGATTCTCGTTTCAATCGAATATGCGGCCGCAATTCGATTTTGCGACCTTGCGGTCAGCATTCAAGCACCGTAACACTAGACCACCGTGGCGGCTACCGCGCTTGCACTTAGGTGCACGTTAAATATTGGCTGGTTAGGCATCTTTTCATCGTTTATTCATCTTTTACAATACATTATTTAATATACATCCGTTCATGCAGTCCACCTCTATGTTTAAAACTGAGTTTTAACCCACGAAGGCATAATAAAAACACTTAAAAAACTTTAGACTTCCTGTTGCAGAATTGAACGCCAAACTGCATGGCGCCAGTAAATAAAAAAGCTTTCGTGTTAAACGTGGCGCATCTTAGACACGACAGCCGCCGCTAATCAATTGAACATTCCGGATAAATTTCATAACAATTAGCCGTATAGAAAGTTACTCAAGTCACAGAATTTCAAGTGTTGCGTGCGTAACCCAATTTCAAACGGCGGCAATACGCAAATCCTAAAATAGAAACTGAATTGTACAGCATTTCATTTTGAGTAAATACTTGTACATATTGAACGTGCGCGCACAAACAGTCAATAAACGAGAAAGACTTTACGGAGTGGGGGCTGGGTGAATCTGGATGTACGTAAATAAGTAAATAAATAAACAATAAATATTTAAATAACCACCGCTTTTCTCTCAAACCCCCAGAAAGCTCCACACGTTCGCACGAGTAAATAAGACCCAAATAAATGATAAAAAAACGAAGGACGAAGAAAAACGGCTCGACAACAAACGATACCACGATATCATCGCTAACACATAAATAATACCGGATGAGATTATACGGGCCTATACGAGTAAATTGAAAGAGCGGGCGTATCGCATATTTGCATACGGAGCTGCAGAGAGGAACGCAGACTGTTATAGACTATGCATGCAGGCAATGGACGTTTAGATGAATTCATTTTTTTTTTATTCTGCGCGAGAACACAAACAATGCAGGCAGAAACGGGTAAGTGCAGAACTAATCAGAATAATAAAAAAAAGAAAAGAAGCGTCACACGCAGCGATCGTAAAGCCATGACATTTTTTTCTCTATTTTTCTTTTTTTTTTCTCGGTGCGACAGGAAATGTCTGAATGAGCGCGATGCTCCAGCTGCGTTACAGCGCGAAAGGCCGCCTATATTGTACGCAGCAATAAAGTTAGAGAGAAAAGTAATATGAAATGAAATATAATGAAGAGTAATTTTCGAAAGTATCGTTGTCTTTGTTGTTGTTGTTGTTTTAAATGCGAAGCATTTCTTAGCGAACTTCGGCGACTTCAAGCGTATCTATCTAGCCGCCTACGACTTTTAGCTCTCCTGGCCATTTCAATAATGGTATCAATACCAAACTTGGTATGCCATAACATGACTGTATGAAGAACATATCTGAGTACTCATAACATGAAAATCATGATATGTATGTCATGAATGTCATAATTTACGTTTCATGGTCCTGCAGTTCTCGCGTTGGTTTCGTTCACATGGCACGCTGAAAAACTGGTATGGTATGACATGATTGCACGCCGAACACAAGCGACCAACTGCAACATGAAAGCCATGACATGCGTGTCATGTAACAACATGACTACATTTCACGCTCATGATGCGCTCGCGGCCGTTTCGCTAGCGTCACTTATACCAAATTCGGTATTACGGGACGTCAATAGATGTATGATACTGGTGCAAACATAATAAACATGAGATGCGTGTCATGTAACAACATGACTACGTGCTACGCTCATAATGCGCTGGCGGTCGTTTCGCTAGCTCCACATATACAAAATTTGGTATAACGTATCGTGAATAGATGACAAAGCTAAACGACACATCCAAACATGATAATCATGACACGGAACTCATGTACGTCATTATTTACCTCCACCGCGTAATGTTGTGCTGATTTTAAAGTGACATATCAACATTTATCATTCGTGCTTCGCATATCATCGATTGCCACTGTGCGTGGAATCTGTCAATTTTTTTGTTGTTGTTGTTATTACTGTAGCTGTTTTTACGATCCATGGAACATTCTGATAACATCGAATGACGAGCTCCGCATGAGCGGCGAATTAAGATCCAAATTGGAGGCATCAAGAACAGCAGGACGGTGCCATCACCTTGGAAACTTGCCCTTTGTTTTTCGAATTTAACGTTTCTCCCGAACACGAAATTAGTCACACTATAGATGTAGCGGCGACACATTGATGCCAGATTATATTTACGGTTGGATACGACTGCTAGCAAAACGGTGGCGCCTCTCAGCGTCTGTTTCCCTCTCCCCGGTCTCATTGGACACTGAGCACTACAGTGTTCACGGTGCTACGGTTGCACCGGTTGCACAATGCATGCCGTTCGAGAATGTTTGTTTTGATATAAAAGGCCGTACTGCTCGTTACAACCACAAGTTAAATACAAGGAAAGCTTGCCTCACAACCCAAAACCACCGCTAGCACGAGTAGTATCACGCATTGATTATATGGTGTGAAAATATATATTAAAAAGATAGCGTGATTAAAGAGATAACTACACCAGCGTCGCCAGGACTTCTCGAACCCTAAATATCGTTAGTATATACATAACATTGTAAAATATTAGCGTTACTAACTTAATAGAAAGTAATACTCAGTTATTAGAAGGCACGCTGAAACAATATCACATTGCAGGTGGATTTTACTTGTCCTCTCCGCCGTTACGTGTGCACATTTTGGCTCCACCAATCGCTTTCACGTGCCCCGGTACTTCTCATTGAGCCGTAAAGTCATTAAGCCATTGTTCACGGGTACTTTTTATTAGGCCGTAAAAGCCGCACACCTTTCGAAAAACACGTTCTCGTGTAGCGGTGGCTGTGGTTGTAAATCCAGCGATAAATGCAGCTACACTGTACTGAGAAATCCCAGCAAGTGCGTAGCGAGGGCACCCAGCGATTCCCGTTCGTAGAGCTCCCGCCACTGCCTTCAATAAACCGTCAATGACGTCAGTGTTTGAGGTAAACGCCTACGATTTCCCCGGCACCAGCAAAAGCCCTCGTTAGACAGATTCGCAAGTTGGATGTGCAACGTGCCCGTTACTTTTCGCTAGGCTTTTATCGGCTTCCTGAATTGTTACAACAGTCACGTGCCACCTGCAGCAAGTTCTGTCAAGCCATTCCCCCTTCAGACGTAGCGCCGAGAAGAGAAGGTGGGAGAAGCAATCGAGCGTCTGGCGAGGCGGTGGCGCCCTCTCTTGCGCGGGACGGGAGTCAGGCGCATGTTTCCGAAGCGTTGTTAGCGATATTACGTTGAATGTCGCGATCACTTCCTGATTATTACTGTTAATCGTGTTATCTTTGGCCTTTTTCGCATATTTTAACCCAGTGTTCAGCATTTATAGCTTTGTTCGCAGCCTATAGACTATTTTACGGGGCGGGGGGAGGGGGGTCCAGTGCCAAAGGGACTTTTTTTTTTTGAGCGAGCCGGTGCTTACAAGGAGGGGGGAGGGGGGCAGCAGAGAAAAAAAGTCAACTCTTCAGTTCCCTTTCTCTTCTGCTCCCTTCCTTTTCACATAATGTATTATGCACCACAGTCGAGTGTACTTCAGCAAGGTTTCAATGCCGCCATGTCGAGCTATACGGTAAGACATATACACATGAAAACGGTCGAGTTTGTGCATAACGTCATTTAATGGCCTTATTGTTGTATTGTATACAAAAACAAAAAGACATCGACTTAACAGCCCAAAATGGCGGCGCCCACATGTCTCGGGTAAAATAGCTATATATTTAGTATTTGATTTGGAGCGCGACCCCCATGTGACATGAGACGCTGAATACATGATAAGCCGTACCACACACACACACACACACACACTCATATATATATATATATATATATATATATATATATATATATATATATATATATATATATATATATATATATATATATATATACGCGCGTACTCTACTACGCCGACTCTATTCGGCTTGCAAGAAAAATGCAGCCCCAGAAATGGCCGAGTACGCGGGCCCCGCCCACGCGTTAAGCCTTCTGTACGACCTTCTGTGCGGCTGATCTCTCGCTCACTCGTACACCGTTGTTTCCTTGCTCCGAACGGACCCTTGTTAATCAAGAGTAGTCCCCGACCGAGCGAATCGACCAAACCGGAACCAACCTTCCTGGTAAGCCTTAATGAGCCGCCAGAGCAGACTTCAGCTCACCACGCGAGAACTGCGCAGCCGTATATGTAAACAAACAGCGTTGCGGACATATGCAGACAGCGGGGAACCCCGAACTCGCCGCAGTACTGCTTAGATTAATCCAACTTCAACAAAAGTTCATAGCGCAACAAGCAAACAGACTCTAGGGAAGAGACGCAAGTCTCATTGCTAAACAGGAACACGTTCATTTCAATCAGAGCCAAACTCAATCGCTGGACTTATAGACGAAAAGAAGGCAACGTTCCTATTACAACAGCTGAGAAGTTAGCTTTAGCCAGGTCTAACCACCACTATAGCAGTACGCGAATCTCTACTAGAGATTACAGCTGTATTCCGTCATAATTTATCCACGGTGTAGTCGAAGACACTATCTTTTTGCTATCTCAGAGAGCATATACCTACATACCTAGTTGATTCTTTGTATTATCCATTATTCCCCATTTATTGTTAAATAGTTTAGCCCAAAACTGACAGGAATCACCAAAAGGTCAACATAGGACAAGTGCTGTTCGTTCCTAAAGGCGACGACAGCCTTAGATTTCTCATCAAATGCGCAGACTTCGACGTCGTCTTCAGCGAAAACACACAAAAGCGATGACGTTTCATTAGACGTCTTTTTGAAGTCACGGATCGACGAAATCTGTGGCGTCACAATGATGTCAACATGGCACCACTGACGTGACGTCGTCCGATGACGTCGTCGCATGACATCTTCGCTTTGTCTTGGAATATTTGCGCAGGTACACGCGGAGACGCAGAAGAGACGCACAAACGCGCGCCATCTAACCACTGGTTTATTTTTTTAAAACATTCACTTAATAATAACCCAGTGAGAATGTGATCATATGTTGTGCCATGAGTGCAGTTCAAATCTTGTTTTGAGCAGATTGCGCAGATCTAATGGTTATTAAGTGAATGTCTTCGAAAAATAAACCAGTCGTTAGATTGCGCCCGTTTGTGCGTCTACTCTGCGTCCCCGAGTGCTTGCGCAAACATTTCAAGATGAATATTCAATCTAGGCCAACTCGCAGTTTTGCTTATCTTCACTTAGTCATAGTTGGGCCAATCACGGAGGAACTGTGAGACCACGTGGCACGAAGAAAGCTTGAAATGACTCCTATTGCGCAGGCAGTGAAAATACTATCCGGGATTTTACATCCCGATACCACTATATGGTTACGAGGGACACAGCGGCAAATGGCTATGCAGTGAAAAAAAAAACACGATATGTGCAGGAGGCTTTCAGAAAAAATTGACGGAGAAAAAGACAAAAGATAAACACGATTTTGACCTTCGAGTCATTTTAAACGTACGAGTGATCATGTGATTTTTCTTAGTCCTGGTCAATCTTGGGCTGTTTTTTTTTCTAAATTGAATTCATTTCAAGTCGCCCAGCCATTATCTCTCATTCCTCTCACAACGTGTACGGTAGCAAATTGAGCGTGCGTTAAGAAAAACGCCTTAAGGGCTCGGCTTCGCAGCGTCTCCTGTCGTCACGTAGCCACGATTAACGTAAAAACGGACATGCGCCACGTTGGGTAAGTCCCACTATTACCTACCGGTACACTAAAGGTGAGGTGAGTAAGGCAACGGTTAGCCCAACAAATAGACGACGATTTTGGGGGATTGAAAGACTTTTGCCTATACATGCCGTATAGGGAACTGAAAACGCGCATGCAGGGAAGACGAAGAACCCTAGGGGTAAGGTGCATTCTGATGCTGCAGTTTTCCGACGGTTTTAGCGGAGCGGGAACACACTTCCTTACATACGTGGTGTCAGGCATGGCGCATAGAGTTTCCTAAAATTAACTAGAGGGCACTCTGGCACTGCGATCGTTCAGCGACCATGGGAATGATGGGTAGCACACACATTTGCCTAGTCTTCGTACTTGAGGGCGGCGAATCGTACTTGCGGGCTTCGTTTATTGCTGTGTTTCGGTTTTGTTTTGAAATAAAGATTCAAACCCTTTGAACTTCGTGACCCAATTTGGAAAGGTAAGTCTAAAATAATGAGGTGGTGAAGCACAATCGCTGAACATTTGCTGATTTTTGTTTCGTGAGGAAACAGCTCCAAGCCACACGAACACACACGGAGCGAAAATCAGGCCAGAAGTGCGAAGTTTAGACAAATGTGTGTACTACCCATCATTCCCATGCTCGCCGAAGCGCCGTGCGTTGCAGCTCCCATAGACACTAGCGCCAGAGTTCCCTCTAGTGTATACTAAGAAACTCTATGGCATGGCGCTCACTGGTGCCTCATCAGAGAAATCTCTCTCGAAAGACTGCATGCTTCGCCCATGCCCAGTTATCGGCTAACATCCCTAGCATCCCTCTAGCAGCGCGGGAACGGTGGTGGTAGTGGTTAGAAGAGGAAGAAGGCGCCGGTAGAGAGCACGGCGCATCGCCTGCGGGAGAACTCCAGGAAGATGCGGTTCAACAAAAGGAAAAAAGAGGAAAGGGGAATGAACACAAAGGGAGAGAGAGAGAGAGTCGACAGAGGGAGTAGAAGGCTCACTTCTTTGCACTATCAGCCCATGCAGGACAACCAAACAAACGTCGTTTTTTTTTTTACGGCTGCGTGGTCGGGGTTATTTCCCTGCCCGAGCCGCCCACAACGAGCACGCAAAAACGACCGGCGGCTCCCTCGGCGCGGGCCACTGCCGGTACGCAGACGGGAATTACAACTCCGCCGCCGCCGGACCATCGCTATCCTGGCATCAGCGCGGGCAGCTCGTTCGGTTTGCGGGGAGCGGTCGCTTCCGATAACATGAGCGACGTGCCTGCGTGAACAGGTCGTCGCATCGAGATTCGGCCGAGATACACCACGTGTGCGTGCATGCATATGGATGCGTTTATATATATATATATGTATGTATACAGGAGCGTGCAGAAGCACCACGAGCTCTTTTCATCCTTTCCGCCCGGTGGACGCCGCGTCGTGACAGCGACGATTCGGACGCGAATGCAAATTTCGCTTCCGTCGTCACGGCAAAGGAAACGGGGAGTAGGCCAGCTATACAAAAGCGTCGCCCATTTCGAGTCTTCAGCGTATACGCGCCACGTGTGTTGTTTACAGCTGGCACTAGTGCCACCGTCGTCTTCGAATTTCCTTTGTTCGTTCTTTTCATTAGATAAAAGGAAGAAATGAAAGAGTTATCGCAATTCCTTGGCTACAGCAGCCCGTTCACCGCGTTACGATGCGTCAGTATGCAAATTGTTTGAAACACGGGCACGGGCACATTAGACCGGCGTCGGAGAAGTATTTGTTGCTAGGCCATTTGGGATATCATTATGTTGTTGGGAGATGAGAGAGATGGAGCCGCCGACAGAGGTTTTGAAGAAGGACTTCGTAGGCAACAATCTCCCACGTTGATTGTGTAATGAGGGCATTTGTGGAAGTATGTGTAAACTTAGTGTGCATCTATACACGTGTGTACATGTGTACACGTTCATATAGCAATTATGGAGGCCGCAGTGACATTGAAAACATCGACAGTGTCTTATTCTATTGACCACTGCTCATTATGCTCAGGAAAACATACATACTGTCATGAACAAGCGAGAGTGCAGCGAATAGCCTCGAACCCTACATCGGCTGAAATCCCTCTGGCCCCGCCGCGGTGGTGTAGTGGCTAAGGTACTCAGCGGCTGACCCGCAGGTCACGGGATCAAATGCCGGCTACGGCGGCTGCATTTCCGATGGACGCAAAAATGCTGTAAACCCGTGTGCTCAGATATGGGTGCAGATTAAAGAACCCCTGATGGTCAACAATTTCCGGAGCCCCCTCCACTAATGCTTCTCTCATAATCATATGGTGGTTTTGGGACGTTAAACCCCACATATCATCAAAGTCCCTCTCTTACATCGACTGATTCGTCGCGGCCACTGTCGGAAACAAAGTGAAAAGGGTGGCGCGCTTCCGCTTGATGTTGACACTCCCGCCTCAATATTGTTGCTGCAAAACGCAGCTTCGTATCACCACTATCAGTGACTGCTAGCGGTGGCACGAGTTCACATCAACGCGCACAGCCACAACCAATTAGGCCATGCAGCTACAAAGATACCGGCTGTGACGTATAGTCTGCCGCGATAAACAGGTCACGTTTTATCACATCTGTAGGTGGTGTTCGCCGACCATTTTGATACGCATCTTTCACTTATTCTGCTGTTGATGCTTTCTTTATTATTTTCGTGTTATCATTGCTAGCGGCACAAGGGCACGGATTAGCTGCCGCTTAACAGCAGCAATCATGCGGGAATGCCAACGGTCGGCGGAAGAGCGCTCTCCTTTATCCTCCGGTTTCACTAGCGCCATCCTCGTATCAGGGAAGCTATTGTCGCCGTGTCCAATTCGTGGAAATGTACGATTCGGCCTCCCTCCCCTGATTGGCTGGAGTGCGCCGCCCGTTTCCGGTCTTTGTTGCGCAACATCCTTTTGACGCCACGCAGCTTTCACAGCTCTCGCCACAAATGAGAAAGATGGAACGCGTTTCGTTACAGCAAATGCTGCCCCCGAGATCCGCTTTTAGACGCACATCTCTGAGGCCATGCATAGATCACGTTAGTCCTTGAATTATGCTCAACGCGGCTGCCCGCCTGACGCCCCTGAAAGGTCTGTGCGCATTCCCCGCATCGCTTTTCAAACATCCCAACCGATGGCATACGCACGTGCAAACTTACCAAGCTCGTTTAAAAGACCTGTTACTCTAAATTTTGTCCATTTAGTTTCTTTTTACACTGGGAATGTGCTGGCGGGACGAGTGCGCCAACGTGGTCAAGCGCGCCATGACGTCACAACTCACCGTTATTTTTTTTTTATGTGGGAAGGGGAGGGCGTAACTGACCGCGCTCTGGCAAATCGGACATGTCCCTGAATTGGACACCGTGAGAATAGCTCCCCAGGTTATATCGGTTTTGAGGAAATTTGCCAGGTGCTCGCGTGTTAGAGCTCACATTGCTCACGATAGCACATACATAAGTAAATACATACATACATACATACATACATACATACATACATACATACATACATACATACATACATACATACATACACACACACACTACATACATACATACATACATACATACATACATACATACATACATACATACATACATACATACATACATACATACATACATACATACATACATACATACATACATACATACATACATACATACATACATACATACATACATACATACATACATGATATAACAGGGAAGGATTTGCAGAGCTGCCGCAAATCAGGTATTCGCTTTTGCTTAATCGACTGTTTCGCAGACAAAATGAGATGGCGTAAGAAACCACATTTCTCCCCTCCTTATTTCTTGATGTTTTAATCTTTAAATAACTTTTCATCCCGCCTAAGGTTACAAGCCCGACAAGCTTAGCGGTTAGTTCAACTAGTGCAACTGTACCTTACATTCTCGCTTACTTAAGCTTATTGTTAGAACCTTGTATAAAAACAATGAAGACTTCATATTAAGAAACAACAAGAGAAGAACAAAAGAACAAACAAAAAGTACAAGTGCAAAGCGACTTGGAGGCTTCCGCGTCTAGTCACGCAAATGTAATCGTACACTCCCCCTCCCCCCTCCCTTGTTTCGTCTCAAAATGATGGATTGAGAATAAGGCCCTTGTTTCGAGTCTGAGAACTTCGAACAGGCGCCGTCGGTTAGTGCAACATCGGAGGGCCCTCGACCTTACACAGGGAGAGAGCGATAGGGAGATGATAGAGTCACGCTCTTGAAGGGGAAGGTAACGGGAGTTATAGATATGCGCCAAAAGAAAGAGCGACGTCTATAGCGTGACGGAAACGCGGCGAGAATCGTCCCAGTGTCACCCGTCAAGTCACGCGACAACGCAACGTGTACAGAGAGAAGAAGAAAGGAGGAGGAGAGAAGAGAGAGTGTGTGTTACGACCGCATCTTGCGTGACATGGCAGGAAGCAGAAGGGCGGGGCCAACGTGGGGCGCGTAATCGTGGTTGCGCGAGGTAAACCCCGTGTTCCACTGCCTCTTCTAGCAGCGTGTTTTATTTCCATTTGGCGACGAGGCTGGAGGGCAAAGGTGTGCGACTCGAAGCAAAATAAGTCGACATTCCAAGTAGGCATCTATTACGAAGCACGGCTGGTGCAGTTGTCGTCAGACTTGAAGGGACTGTCACTACCGCTCGGAATTTTTTTGTTTTTTCTGTATGTGGCGAAAGTTAAAAGATCGTTCATCACATCGGCGGCAACGAGCATGCCTTCCGGCCAGAAACAAGGAATTATAATTTTTACTTGATGTAGAAAGTTGATAAAAAAGTGACCACTAACGTATACGTCGCCCAACAGCGAATGAAGTCAATCTTGACAATCTATTGGCAGGACAAGAAATTTCTGGCGGTAAACTTATTCTGCTTAAAAACAAAACACGTTTAACTCAAGATTGTATTTTATGCACTTGGGGCAGCTTTAGGTTGCGCCAGAGACCAATTTTTGGCTTTTTTTTTTTCTCACGTGCTCAAATAGGCACCCGGTGGCGCTGCCAGATAAATCTAGTTTTTGGTTCGCTAAGTATTACGGCTAGGTGGCGTTAGCCGCCGCCCGATCTAAAGGGTACAGCCACGTGAATCCATCCATCCATCCATTAGTTGCCTACATGCCTGCCTGCAAACAGCGGAGGAACACGACCGCGACGTCCACCGCCGCTGCTCATGAGAACAACAAAAAAGTGTGGGTGTGCCTACAACGACCACTAATATATTTGTTTTATTAATAACGAAACTTGATGAAGCCTGCAAAAAAACCACACCTGGTTTCAGCTTTCGACTTTCATCGGTACCGACCAGTGTTGTGGGCATTAATCCTACCGATGGAAGGATTCATAACGCGGACAAAAAAAAACAATACGTTTTAAAATTTTCTACGCACCTTCCAAAGAAACCGCTGCAAGGTTAGACACTTCACATGGTATGTTTTTTTTATTGCGACACAAAACAGGAAAGCAACGAAAAACGGTAGACACTCCCTTCAATCTATAGGGCGATATTCGCACACATTGTAGCGGCTATTGTGATCCAACATTCTTCGGGTTTTACGTTTTATTGCAGCGAAAGCTGTTATGAGATCACAACACAGATCGCGGTGCGACGCCGTAGTTGTCCGCCGCCGGTGTCCGTATCGGACGAAATAAGAAAAAAAAGGTAAAAAATAAAAAAAAACACTAAGAACACAATGCGATTGGAACCCGGGTCCCCCGGGTGCCATCCCCAGTATTCTACCACTAAGCCACGCCGTTTTTTTTTCTTTATTAAGGTAGCGTGCATTTTGTGATACACTTGTATTTTGTCGAACATGTGAAACGTGAACTGAGCCACGCCGTTGCTTGGAACTCCTTGGCAAACTATCCTTAGGCATGGCTTGATGTCGGCAAAGAAATCGCATTAATATGAGTAATGAAGTATTTTTAGAACGGCAAAAGGAACAACCAGGTGTCACATAATGCGAATAGCTCTACGAGTATAGGTCGTCGAATGCTGCAACCCTTTACAGAAGCTTGATCTTGTCCGCCAATTGACTATGGCGCATACCCACTGTGGGGCATTGTGAGGATTACAATAGCTCATGGGACAATTTTTCATCGTCGTCAGCCACATCACACACACAAAAAAAATTGCACAAAGTTCCTTGCAAGTGTGCAGCTGATACCACGCTTATCCGAAGTATGACTAAGGATGGCATAGTGAATGTTTGCCTCCTACTCAATGATTAATGGCTATATCGAATATGCTTGCAGCAGCTACCAAAAGAGTACTAAAAAAAGAAAAGGCTGTGAGAGGCCGCTCTTCCAGCTTTCGCTGTGACAGTGCCACGCGTGCCGCGCAGACCTGGCAGTTTCATTTTTCTTTATGTCTGCTCTTATAGCACAACGAAGTTTTACCTTTAATATGACCAATAACTGTTTAAAAAGATCATTATTGATTAACTAGTTAGTTCAGTATTTATTGGCTAGTTCAAGTTTTGGCAGAGGTGATTGCATTCCCACAGGGATGAAATGAGGAAGTATAGCGAGCATCTCGTGCTAGTTGACTTGGGCACGAAGGCGACTCTGACCACGGGCTGGCTTGGCATGCCGTTATCGATCTCAGTGTGTGTCGGCAATGTATACACAGAGTTGTGCGAGGCCACTCGGCTCAGTCTGTCGCTACTACGCACGCTTCATGCGCTAAGCACTATTGTTTGTTTGTCCTCTGGCAACTCATTGTTCGAAAAAAGCGTGCGTACGTAACCAACCGAAGCTCCCCCTGCGCTATACTCCTTGCGTTTCGGTTCAGGGAACAAACTGAAAAACACGTACGACGTGCGTGCACTCAAACCTAAACTAACGGCCTGGGCACCCACTGTTAACTCGAAGCAGTTTTGAAGCGACTCCGGTTTTCAGGAGAACGTTGTCGGTCAACATCTACGTTGGTTCCACGAAAAACAACTCGCAGAGCTCGAACTTGTCACTATGTAAAGAGCCCCCCCCCCCCCCCGGTGACGTAAACTGGAGTCTGCAAACGAACTATCTAGTATTACCTTATATAGATAATATCAACGAGAACTAACATACAACTATTTGTACCAAAGCAACTGTAGCGGCTGTTATCAGTAGTAATTTTCATGTAAATGTAAAGAAAGAAAAGTGGACGAAAACGTAACTCGTAGCTGTCAGGGACCGAACCAACGAATAACGTGTCCGATGCTCTATATACCTGGTAAGCTTGGCGACGGCAGCGGTCATACCCCCGCCCACATTATGGGGTGTATACGCGTGCATTTAAACGTGAAAGTGTCAGTCAACGCCGAGCCATGACTCTGCCTGCGGCGAATCATCTTTTAGACCAACTTTCTTTCTTCACATTTACATTGTGATTACTCCTAACAACATCTTGCCCGCCACGGTGGTCTAGTGGCTAAGGTACTCGGCTGCTGACCCGCAGGTCGCGGGATCAAATCCCGGCTGTGGCGGCTGCATTTCCGATGGAGGCGGAAATGTTGTAGGCCCGTGTACTCAGATTTGGGTGCACGTTAAAGAACCCCAGGTGGTCGAAATTTCCGGAGCCCTCCACTACGGCGTCTCTCGTAATCATATGGTGGTTTTGGGATGTTAACCCCACAAATCAATCAATCAATCAATTAATAACATCCTCTATATTTTCCTTAGTGTCATTCTCTGTTAATTCTTATTAATATTGTGTTTACAGAAAAAAATGAGCCTTTCAATATCCATTTCATATTTTGAAACATGGATAAAGCATACACTATTACGAAAAATTAAAAAGGTATAACTTTTTGTGTAAGCTTTGGGTGGGTGTTGCGCGCTTCCGACGGCTAACCGATCCGCATAGGGATGACTGACACCCAAGCCTGTGACCACTGCGGCAACGAAGAAACAATCGGACATATATTTCGCGACTGCTTACAGCCCAACGCACTTAACAAGTTCGATGGCCGACCTTTGTCGGAGAGGAGGGAATTCTATACGCCATCGACGGGCCCCAACGTCACACGAGCATGCCCTGCAAGAGTTGCTCCGCTTCTCGAGATCGACCGTGCCTTTATGAGCGAGTGCAATCAAAGTGCCCTTTCTGGGTGTTTTTTCAGTGTGTTTACGCACAGGAGTCTTTTTGTAGATTTTTTTTCTTTCTGTTCTCTTTCTTTACGCCCTTTTTCGACACCTATTTTCCCACCCGATTGCGCGGTAGCAAAACAGTTGCTCATATCAGGTAAACCTTCCAGCTTTCCTCTCTATCCTTCTCGTTAGCTCTTCCAAACATTGTGAAGCTTATCGTGTTTACTACATAACATCACAAAAGCTGTACATGTATGTAGTTGAGAACTGATGTTGCAATAGCTAGACATTGCTGAATATAATATTATGGCAAGCGTTGAGTACTGATGGCTATTGGATAGTATAACAACGTAATGGTTAAGTTAGCACGGGTGTACTGCTACGACTCGCCCCACCGACTGCTTCGCACGCTATACAGTTCGGCGAGTTTTTTTCTTTAAAGAATACTGCCACCCCCCCCCCCTTTTTTTTTTGAACACCAACAATGTATCGTGGCAAAGTACCTAACTCGAGCAGCTTGCAGCGAGAAATAGAGAGAAACAACCAAATGAAAGGGTCGTGTACTTAGATTTCGGTGCACGTGAACGAATCCCCCAGGTCGTCAAAAGGAACGACGCAGTGTTCATATCGCAAGCCACCGGTTCCAGCTCAAAACAAAAAAAAAGAAGAAAAAAAAAACGCTGACGAAGTAGCACGGCCAATACGATGCGCGAGGCCTACGCGATTTTGAACGGAAAACGCGAAAGGAAAACGGACGAACAATAATAACGTGAAAGGCGCGTCACTGTTTCGCTATACGTCGTTCTCGTTTTTGTCCTTTCTTTCTCTCTCTCTCACGCGAGTGACGTCGCGAGGAGCATGCGCAGATGCTCACACTCGAGACCCCGTCAGAGATGACGCCCATCTCCGATCCGCGAACAATGCTTCGACATAGCGCGTGTGAAAGTCACACGTCTAGCTGATACACAGCACACGCACGAACCAGCAGCTGTCGACAGCGTCGCGGTAGCCCGCCACTCCCCACACTTTACGCCGCCCGCACACACATCTTTGGATATTCTTTTTTTGCAGTTTTTTTTTTCTGATATCACACTATCAGCGCTAGTTCTGCGTGCCCGTGTATTCCTTGTCTACATGCTTATGTGCTGCTTCAACGACGCGATTGTATCAACTAGACCAACTTTCTATACTGTTTTTTTTTTCTTCTATACTCTACAATGTTGCTTCCAGACTAAATAAAATCATGGCCGATTCTGGAGTTACCGCAAAATAGGATGCACTACCAGCCAAAATCGCGCAATACACTGATGAAATGATGTAGATGCGGACTGGACTGACGCAAAGGCGCTGCGGTTTTTCTCAAAAGTAACACTGAGTGGCATGTTGTCAATCGTGATGATATTGTAATTATATCACCTAAAACCCCATGATTTAATTTTATATTCACCACATTCCAACTGAAATTCATCACCGTGCTGCCCGTTCAACTTGTGTGCTCACACTTCTGTGGATGAAACCGGAAGCCTTTCAGTTAAAGACGTGTGTTTGTAAACACTGAAATGGTATACAGAACACGGGATGTAGAAATTCCGACACACGGAGCTGCTCACGTGTGGCGATATTCAGCGCTTACTTACGCTATGTCACTTACGTCGTCACGTAGGCTATGCGCACACGTGCCTTTTCCGAGCGCACGCGTAGCGCAACGTCACGCCTGACGTCACAGTCACGTGGCGAGTTGTTTCACCATATACACCCCTCTCCCTTAATGAAGCGACCAGCGAAAGCAGAACAGCTGTGCGCTACGCGTATCACGTCAGAAATGTGTGTATGAGAGAGAGAAAGAGACAGAGAGAGAGAGAGACTCCAAAACAGCTGCGGCTGGAAAAATGGCAAAGACATCTTTCAAGTGTGTGAGCGGCTGGTATTTTAGCTCTCGCGTGCCTTTCTATATATATACTCGTACAAACGAAAGTGCGAGACACGCTGGCGCCTTGATGTCCACGCAACTATAGATGATGATAGCTTTTTGAAACGCGCAAGCCGGCGATGTGATGCACACAGATGCACGGCGACGTGATCCGCTTGCCGCGTATGCAGTACAGAAGAGATCAGCCTTCAAATGATATTTAAGAGTGCAGCCCTTTTAAAAGAAGTCTCTGTATACTCTTGTTGCTCGAGCGCCTTGATCGGCTGTCGTATGCTGTCGTCGCTAGGTGTAACGCAGGCCAAACTAAGTATTGGCCACTGACCTCTACTAGGGGGAGCTCCCTAGTGGAGGTCAGTGGTATTGGCGGCCAGGACATACCGTGGCGCCCTCTGCCGGAATCTTGCTGCGACGTACAAAACGACACCACGTCGTATCGGCTGCGCGAAAAGAGAATAAGCAGGCGAGAAATAGAGAAAAATAAAAAGAGAGGAACAGGGGAAGAAAGTGGGAAAGAAATAGAAATAAATATAAATAAACAGAGTGTAAAGGAGACGGCAAAAAACGGGAAAAGACCGCACTTTGTTCGCAACAACGCGAAGGTGCCTTAAAATTTTCATTTGCGCCGATTTCTCCTAAAGGCGATCGAGCTATCCTGGTTACGAAGTACCGACTGCTCATGCCATGCAGGGGCAGCCTCAGACGACCATATTATGCGTCCGGGGACGTACCTGTCATTCCTAAGTTAAAGATTCGCTACGCCAAAATACGAATGAAGTGTTCTTTTCGAAGTTAATTAATGTTCTGTTATACGTGTTTGTGTCGCTGTGGAGAGGTTGAGGTAAACAAAATGCATCGGCTATTCCATCTATTATGTCGTGTAGCATAAAATGAATAATTAACTGAATAGATTGATGACGGACCTAAAAGGAAGCAAAACATAAATGAACATGCAACGCTAACAAATCAGGAAGCGAACATACATGGTCACAGTAAGTTGACCGATGAACAATCGCTTATTTCCTCAGTTAATCTTCTGAATTAGGTATTCATTGTAATTTTACGCAATGGTTTTTACGTGTCACATTAACAAATAAGAGTCTTACGAACACGTACGCACACACACGCACACGCGGGGCGTACGTAGAAATTTTCGCCAGGGGAGGGGGGCACAAACTTTCACCTCAAAGGGAGGGGCCGGACAAGTGCAGGTATGGTCTAGTGTCATTTCGTGCTCTCTATGCAGTGACGAAAAAAATCCCAGCATATCCAAGGAGTGAGTGATGATGAGTGGGCCGAAGCGTCCATCAACCCGTCCGTGCTTGCGTCCGTGCGCGCGACCATCCGTGCATCCGTCTGTCCATGCGTCCGTACGCGAGTCCGTCCATCCATGCGTCCGTCCGCGAGTCTGTCTGTCCGTCCGTCTGTCTGTCCGTCCGTCCGTCCGTCTGTCCGTCCATCTGTCTGTCTGTCTGTTCGTGCGTCCATCCGACCACGCTTCCGCGCGTCTATTTATTTATCTGTCCGTACGTGCGTCCATCTAGTGAACACTCCAAGTACCTCCCTTTCCCATCTCGCATCCCCTGTGGCACATGCCCTTTGGCATCCCCTGTACACACACACACACACACACACACACACACACACACACACGCACACACACACACACACACACACACACACACACACACACACACACACACACACACACACGCACGCACGCACCGAACGAACCAATGCGCGCTTCATTCTACAAGGCTTTGCAGACGACGACGTGACACGTTTTACACGTACACCGCACTTCGTATTGCATTACTGTGTGCGCGTAGCGTTGGGCCTTGTCCAACAGAACGTCCTCCCCAGTTGCGCCCGTCGCGTCACATGAAGCGCGTAATGAGCGGGCACATCGCATCAACTGGATGAGAGATCCTAATACTTACAGCGCTGCCGTATAGCGCTGACGCACATTTACAGCGGTGGCGTATACTGTATTTCACGGCACCAAGGAGATCGGAAAGAAACAGGAACAACGAAAAGAAAGAAAGAAGGAAAGAAGAGCTATTCCGACGGGGCAAGCCACACGCGCGAGTCTACGGTAAGTAAGGTATCACTGGCGCCACGGCTTCTCTTAGGTAAATAAAAAAAATGCACATTAAGATACAGAAAGATGAAGAGAGGAGCCACAGCTATGAAGAAGGCGTGCGAGCTTTTGGTTTCGCTTCGAAGCCCAGAGACGACGCGAGATGAGAAACTGCAGTGCGCCAGCGAACTGAAGGAGGAAAAAAAAAGGACATTGAAAAGTAGGCGGCGGTGGTGCGGGATTTGAAGGAAATGCGAGACCAAGGGAGAGGCACCACCGCAACCGATGGAGGCGACGTCCGAGCTTAAACTGGGCAGCGGGGCGCGTTTATTATAAGAAGCAAGAGCGGCGACGTACGCTGGATCAGCAACGGCATGATGGAGCCTTGTGGCCCATACGCGCGGTGAAAATGGGGCCAGTTGCATCTTCGTTTTTTTCTTTAACAAAACGTCCGAGCTTCACTGTTTTCTTTTTTTATTCTTTTGGGGACCGAACTATAGGCGCTTCTTGCAGCAAGGAAGTCCGCACGCAGCACTGTCGCCCTGTCCATCTTTTCTTCTACTATAATTGATGAGGTCTGCCCAGCACCGAGCTAAGCCCGAATGAAATGGTCGAATGGAAAACGTCTAGCACGCTTGGATGCGAGATAAGGAGTATAGAAACTCACCGCGAACACGGGCACACGCGAAGAAACGGACGGTATGAGACGGCTGAAACTATGACCCGACTTGAATTAATTGCAATCAACCGCGTCTGAAAGACCCACAAAAAATAGTAAAATAAAAGAATACAGGTAACTACAGTTCCGGTGCAGTACAACTGTAATGGGCAACAAGACAGAAAGAGAGAGAGAAAGAACAAGAAATAGGAGAAAGACGGGGAGGTTAACCAGGGATGATACCGGTAGGCTACCCTGCACTGGGGAAGGGGGATAGAAACGTCACTGAGCCGAATAGTTCCACGTTTGACACCACAAACGACTAAACGAACAGATCGGTGTCCTCGAGAAAACGCAACAGCACTCTCGTCGCCATTCGGAAGTGTGATGGGCAGCCCCATGGTCCGAATACCTTGTCGACAGTGAAGGCGTTTCCCAACGTTACTAGAACGTTGGCGTTTCCATCCCGTAGATGTAGAACAGTACGGAGGTGAAGCCTCTCCTTTGCTGCGTATGTCGAGCAGTGACACAAAATGTGCTGAACAGCTCAATATAATATTTGTGGCGAAACTCAGACAAGCAAATAAAAAGGAGAAGACAGGATAGGGCCCCAGCGGCTAACGATATATGAAAGGTGGATTTTCAATCAAAAACTAGTTGGTAGACTGAGGGAAAAAAAGCTAGTTCCCTATCCTCCT
The DNA here is from genome assembly GCA_013436015.1 of Rhipicephalus annulatus. Lineage (NCBI taxonomy): Eukaryota > Metazoa > Arthropoda > Arachnida > Ixodida > Ixodidae > Rhipicephalus > Rhipicephalus annulatus. Next base: position 84,701 of record WOVY01001701.1, on the reverse strand, counting down.
TCCTCCCTTTTTCTTGCTTGTCCGAGTTGCGCCACAATTGTTATATTATGAAAATAATTGATTAATTATATACGGGTTTTAACCTCCAAAAACCACCATTTATATTGGCATGAGAGACGCCGCAGTGGAGGGCTCCGGAAATTTCGACCACCAGTGGCTCTTTAACGTGCAACCAAATTTGAGCACACGGGCTTACAGCATTTTCGCGTCCATCGAAAACGCAGCGGGGATTCGATCCCGCGACGTGCGGGTCAGCAGCCGAGTACCTTAGACACTAGACCACCGCGGCGGGGCCAAATATCATACTAAGCTATGGATTTCCAACTCACCTAAGAAACAACACTCTTGTGCTCAACAGTTTCATCGACGGCACAGTCGTTGCACTCGGCGTTGTCCGCCATCCCAATGAGTAAGCGTTAGTGACAGCTACACCCACGCGCAGACGGCTCAACACTGTATATACTTTCCTACGGAGAAAGACCAGGGAGCAGACTCAGTTTTGAAGTTGTGTACAGAGCAAAAAAGAGAGAGATAGAGAGGAAAGGGAAGGCCGGGAGGTTAACCAGATATTGGAATCTGGTTTGCTACCCAGCAGTGGGGGTGGGGAAGGAGGGGCAAGAAAGAAGGGTTAGATAGATAGAGAGAGAAAATAAAACGCACTCGCACTCATCAGAAAACGGCAAAGCAAATAATCCCTTTAACATCTGTGACTTGAAAAAGCGGCTGACGATCCGAGTTCTTGGTACTCTACTACGGCAAATCATTAATTAAGCAGTCACTGTTTAGAAAAAGATTACTTACACTATGTACGAAAATAAGAAAATCATTAGATTCCAGTGAAAAGGGGTACACACACACGTTGTGCATCACTATGTCGTACACATATTTACTACAACAAACATGGCAGACATGTATTTAGAAATAAGTGTTCAACGATTCCGAGTATTTCGTACTCAAGTATGGGAGGGCAGTATACCGTCCCTAAGGCTCGCCCCAAAAGAAATGTACAGCACATGACGCCTGTTGAGAAAACGTAGGTAACGATTTAGAGTACTATAGTACTCTAAATCGTTACCTACGGTACATAGTAGAGTACCTATAGGTACTCTACTATGGGAGAGCATAAAGCCGTCCCGCGGGCCTCACACTTGGCCCTGTCACCTGCAGTAACCGCAAGAACACAAAGTGACGCTTGTACGACCATGTGTCTAGGAAAAAGTTGTCAACGATGTAGAGTACTTCGAGCTTTACTATAAAAGAGAAAAAAAAAAACCGTCCCGTGGGCTTCACATTTCATGAGGCCGTGAAATGCTGCGAAATGCTGCAAAATGTGTTTAGAAAAAGTGGGTAACGGTTTCGAGTACTAGGTACTCTATGTGAGGGTTTAAAGCCATGCCGTGGGCCTCACATTTTGATGGGGCCCGGTTCGCACTAAATTGTACCAAAATGTGTGTTTAGAAAAAAGGGTTCACCCTTTTTTCTAAACGCTTTGGAGTACTTGGTACTCTACTAGGGGAGAGCATGAACCGTCCCGTGGGCTTTGGGGGGGGGGGGGATTAGAAAAAGGGGGTTACGATTTAGAGTACAGGGTACTCTACTATGGGAGAGCATAACGCCGTCCCCGATACCGTGGGCTTTGAGATGATCGAACTGAGAAGCCTGTTCGCGCCGAATTATTCGCATGGCGCTAGCCGCATGTCGCTACAAACAACCCTCCATATTGCTCTATTCAATTAAACGGGTGGACATTCTGACACACTGCGACAATTGACAGTTCTCAATTGTTTTTAACATGGAGATAGAAAGCTTTGTTTGCTGCGCACACTCTTTAAGCTAAACTTCGTGAGGCGATGTCGCGATATAAGACAGACGCATTATTTATTGAAATTTACCTGTGCCGCACGGGAATTAGCGGCTGTGCCAAGGGCTTTTACTACTAATGGTCGCTCTCGCTACTGGCAATCATTCATATACACGCAGGGACGCAAAAAAAAGAAACTACAAAAGAGAGCGTCAAGTGAAAATTTTGAAGCCCACCCATCAAACAAAAAAAAAAAACTGAACGAGAGAATGCTGAGAAGTGAACCGCGCGGGAGGAGAACGAGAGGCGGAGCAATGTCCGAGGAGGCTGGCTTGTGTGGGCGCGCTCGTCAATTTGTGTTTAGAAAAAAAAAATGGCAGCATATCCACGGACTGAATAATGGAGAGTGGGGCGAAGAATTCGTCCGTCCAATCGTTCTTGCTTCCGTCCGTCCATGCGTCCGTCACTGTGACCGTCCATGCGTCCATCAGCCCGTCCGTGCATGCGTCTGTTCGTGCGTCCGTCCCTGCGTTCGTCCATACAGCCGCCCCAGCGTCCGTTCATGCGTCCATCCATGCATCTGTCTATGTGTCCGTTCGTCCATCTATTCAACACTCCAAGTGCCACCATCTCGCATCTTTTCATCATATATTCCCCATATAGAAGCACCGCCATCCAGCGGACATTCCAAGGACTAAACGAGCGGTGGCACACGCACACTTTCTTACGGCTTGCGCTTCGGGTCCACTTCCCACCTTTAACCACCTCGAGTTCATGGTATATACTAGTTCACTGTATTCATGGCACTGCGGCCGAACGCTTGCTAAACCTTTCGAAAATCAAGGAGGTTACGCCCAGCGAGTATGACGTAGCAAACTTTTTCAGTCAGATAGTGCTCAATGTACATGCCAATGGCTGGCTGCTAATGGTGATCGCAGCCTGCGCGTTAACTAAAAGCCGAATGCTCCTGTCTCTCATTCCCCATTAGCAGCCATTGACATGTACATTGAGCACTATTTTTTATTGTTCAACAACGCACAGAAGAAGTCTCTCACCGGCACAACCTTGGAGGTCAAAACGTTATACGTGTTACATACTACGGCGGACGAGCGGGTGCCGCTATAAGGAGCTTTGCCCCTAAAATGTACTTCGTACTCAACTACAGTGAATTCATGGTGTGCTCCACTTGCAAGGACGCGTTAACATGAACGAAACATTCAAGTCGACTCATGCTCTGCTTCGCATGCTACTCGTGGTTTCTTTTAGTGGGAGATGGTGTAAGTGTTTTTTTTTTTCTATTCACTAGCTTGCCAAAAAAAATTGGCAGCATATCCACGTAGTGAATAATGGAGAGTGGGGCGAAGCATCCGTCCGTCTATTCGTTCTTGCTTCCGTCCGTCCATGCGTCCATCCGCCCGTCCGTGTGTGCGTCTGTTCGTGCGTCCGTCCCTGCGTTCGTCCATGCATCCATCCATGCATCTGTTTGTGTGTACGTTCGTCGATCTATTCAACACTCCAAGTACCACCATCTCGCATCTTTTAGTCATACATTCCCCATATAGAAGCACCGCCATCCAGCGGACATTCCAAGGGCTAAACGAGAGGTGGCACAGGCACATTTTCTTACGGCTTGCGCTTCGGGTCTACTTTCCACCTTTAACCACCTCGAGTTCATAGTATATTCTAGTTCACTGTATTCATGGCACTGCGGCCCAACGTTCGCTAAACCTTTCTAAAACCAAGGAGGTTACGCCCAGCGAGATATAACCTAGCAACCTTTTCCTGTCAGATAGTGCTCATTGTACATGCCAATGGCTGCTAATGGGAAATGAGAGACAAGAGAATTCGGCTTTTACTTTCTTACGGCTTGCGCTTCGTATCTACTTCCCACCTTTAACCACCTCGAGTTCATTCATGGTATATACTAGTTCATTGTATTCATGGTACTGCGGCTCAACGCTCGCTAAAGCTTTCTAAAACTAAGGAGGTTACACCCAGCGAGTATAACGTAGCAACCTTTTCTTGTCAGATAGTGCTCAATGTACATGCCAATGGCTGCTAATGGGGATCGCAGCGTGCGCGTTAACTAAAAGCCAAATGCTCCTGTTTTTCATTCCCCCTTAGCAGCTATTGGCATGTTTATTGAGCACTATCTTTTATTGTTCAACAACGTACAGAAGAAATCTCTCACCGGCACCACCTTGGAGGCCAAATGTTATACCCTTGTTACATACTACAACGGCTACGAGGGACGAACAGGTGCCGCTGTAAAGAGCTTCGCCCCTTATAATATGCTTATAATATGCATAGTGTTTGCATTACTTGCATATATGCGCCTATGGTTAGAACAGAAATAGTTCATTTGATTTGTGGGGTTTAACGTCCCGAAATCGCCATATGATTGTGAGAGACGCCGTAGTGGAGGACTCCGGAAATTTCGACCACCTGAGGTTCTTTAACGAGCACCCATATCTGAGCACACGGGCCTACAACATTACCGCCTCCATCGGAAATGCAGCCGCCGCAGCCGGGATTCGATCCCGCGACCTGCGGGTCAGCAGAGTACCTTAGCCACTAGACCACCGCGGCGGGCGGACCAGTGGCGAGTACATGTGCCTAACTTTTGCAGCGCCCATCCACTTATGATGGACCGTGATAATGACATGACACGTCGAGACCCTCTGGGATTCGACCTCGATAATAAGTGTTCCTTTATTTTCCTGTCTAACTGGTCGCCAAGCTTCCAGGACCGGTGAACGCATTGTATAGAGCTACTCCAGGCATCAATTACACCACGTCGTCACCTATAGTTTTGTCACAGCGTAACTCCATCGCATAGTTAACATCTGCTTATATATCTTTATACGACTACGTAGATGCCTACGTAACGAGTCAGAATAATAAGCGAGAATACGTACGCACTCATTATCAATTTAAATACCTGCAGATCTTCTTTCAGCACCAATGGATATGTAAAGCACAATTATACCTTGCAAGCTCTGATTGGCCTCGAAGTGCTGTTGCTATGATTTCCTCAAACCACCAGCGTTGAAGGACCGGACTACATGACTGTGTACTCCAGTATATAGACTATTTTACGAATGGGTTTTAGTGCCACCATATTGGCCGGTTAACCTTTGTTTTTCGCATCTTTAACAATTGAACTAACGGTGTTAAGGTAAGACGCATACGCACGAAAGAGATTGGGTTCGTGCACACGATAGTGTTTGGCCTCATTAATTCACGTCGCAACGTACAAGAGAAAACAAAAAACAAAACTAAAAAACGTCGGCTTAACAGCCCAAGACGATGGTGTCCATATGTCTTGGGTAAAATGGCCTATACAGAGCAGCGCTACGCAGGTCAGCGCTGGAAGCAGCGCCCGCGCTATACATGTTTACTGCACGGAACTTCGTGCGCGCGCTATACAGTAAAAAGCGCGCCTCTGACCGTCGGCCGAAATGGCGCTGCAACGAGAGTGTTGCTAAAGTGTAGCAGGAAGTATATAAGCGTGCCTCCGCGCCCGCGGAAGATCCCGCTGTCGGAGTCGGAAACATAATACCTATAGTCGGACTGAACGAGTTGCAGAAGAGGAGAACAAAGCGGAAGAACTCACTCACGTTCGCTGAGCAGGGTGCCACGTTCGAAAACAAAGCGCGCTCCGTGTGTCCGTCGTGCTCGGAAAGGAGGAGTAGGAGAGAGAGAGAGTGAAAAGCGTACCCGCCGCTCTATCCTGTCATAGCGAACGTCTTGAAGCCTCGCCTTGTATCTGAGAACAAAACGTTCTGACACGAGCCAGGAACAGTGCCAGAGGAGACCGTGTATACGCACGCATGAACGCGGATGTGAATTCCAGCTGCTTGAAGCGGAGCGGCAGCCCGGCGTTAAGGAAGAATTGAATGATGCGCAGGCTTAATTCGGCTCTTGACTAGATCACCGCACAAACCAAGCAACGATCAGTGATGAAACATAACTGCAATGAACTGACAATGCGAGCAATATCGTCACAAATGCAAGTCCAGCTGCCCGGAACAGTTCTTGTGTTGTATGTGATACTTCAGTGTGGTTTGTGAACGTTAAACGGTGGTGCGCTGCCCTATAGCGCATTTACGAGCATACTGCCAGCACAACCGATTATCTGGCTAATGTCGCCTAAATGATGATTAATTATGGCTAAATATAGCGGTAAAATATGCCTAATGTTGGCTAGATACGACTTTATATTCGCAGATGTTGGCCATTCCTGTCATGTTCTGACTAAATTGTGGTCGTATAGAATTCGCAAAACGGGCAACTAATGACAGTCACTGCGTGTCGGAGCCACTGATATCTCGGACATACATGGACTAACAAAGCTCATATTGGCCTTCTCTATTCTTCATGTCATCCGAACGTACACTCACGGATTAAAACGCGCCATCATTTTTTTTACAAATGACTGTTAAATGGGGAATATCTCAAGATAACCACACCATTTCGCGACGAATCTAAAGATAACGTTGCCTGTCGTCTGTACAACAGATTTCACCTATGAGTTCGAGTCGAAATTACGCCGATACGACCAGAACTCAAGACGGTAGAAGCAAATGTATGTGCGTTACTTAGCCCTAAATTGACCTGTTTTAGTCCGAGTACGCGGGACGAATTATACGCTTACGATAGAATTTTTTTTGTTTTTTTAAAGACGACACACAAGTACTGTCGTTCCGTCAGTGTGTTACAGTCGCCAACTGCAGCGCTTGTTCTCCCGTCCAGCACTCGACCGCGCCCGCAAAAATGAAAACAGCTGCCTCCTGTCAAGTGCAACTGTATAGCGCACGTTCGTGGTGCGCGGAAGTGGCCGATGCATCGCTTCGCGAGAGTCGTGGCGGGCGGCACAGCTGCCGCCACATGTTCGTCCCTTTCGCACGATCGGTCGGTCACGAACAGGCCAGCGTCGCTGACCGCTGCCGCTGTCGAAAAGTAAACGTTGTTCCTCGGCGCCGCCGCACGAACAGAACTCGCGACCCTCGGCCGGCTCTGACATGACAACCTCACCCACGGCGTCCTGCCTCGTCCCACAAGCAGGCTCTGCGCCCCCCCCCCCCACACACACAACTGCGGTATCATGCGTGACGAAGAAGCAACAGCTGCGGGGCCGAGGCTCCTGTCGGTGTGGTACGCTTAGCTGCGCCAGTGATACACGCCACGCAAACAAGACGGCTGCAGATCGCTGCACGCACGGGAGTGGCTTGGCTTAAAATTTTCGCTGAACTTTTCTCGCACTATATCTAACCTCTGTAGATGACTTGCAAGCATGGATGAAGAAAAAGAAAGGAGGCAGAATGACGTCACGCCACCAGCTTAAGCAAGCCAACGCGTTTTGAAGCCAGCAGTGTCGGCCCAACACGTGACCTTTTGCATCAAGATCACGCAGGCAACGAGACTTGGCGAGACTTCGGAGCCCGGTAGCTTTTATTCGAAACGCGCTTTTTTGAAGCAGACAGGCCAGCTCACGCAGGAGGTTCAAAAACGAGACACCACTAAGTGTACTAAAACCTACCCCACACTCAGACGTTTCGGTGACGTGACGTGTTGACGCTGTGGGCTTTAATTTATGTGCCGAAATGCTCCCTCTCTTTTTTTTTTTTGCGGGAGAAGCTCCTTATGCTAAGCCAACGCAGCATATCCACAGACAGACAGACAGACAGACAGACAGACAGACAGACAGACAGACAGACAGACAGACAGACAGACAGACGGACGGACGGACGGACGGACGGACGGACGGATGGATGGATGGATGGACGGACAGACGGACGGACGGACGGACGGACGGACGGACGGACACTTCGCTACACTCATCATCGTTCACTCCGTGGATATTCTTTGATTTTTTTCCCTTCCTTGATGCTTGCATGAGACGTCATGGACGCAGCTTCTGAAAGATGCTGGCACTCCACGATGGCGGTTCGATGACAAACAAGTTGCTTCTAAGTGAAAACGACGTGACAAATTCTCAAAAGACCAACCCTTCAAAAAAGAGCGCCTGAGCGCAGTGACCAGCACATCAAAAAATCCCATCCGGTATGGCAGCTAGCATATACACAGCTAGCATATAAGAGGGCAAAAAAAAAAAAAAACGACGTCTTCCTGATTTCATTCCAGCGTTTCCAAGGTGGAAGATGCACGTGAGGCAAACAGCGTATTAGAATTGTCTCTCGTCGAAAAAAAAATGAGGCCATCCAGCCTGAATCGCGGCAGCCGCAGGGCAGCATGCCCGTAAAGACACCACGGCGCTTGTTTAGACGGCACCGAGCTAGTGACGTCACAGCAGGTGACTGAACCAACCGAACTTGTAAAGAGTACGCAGCGTTCACAATACAAGTGACGAAAAGCTTGTGGCTTAACGTCAATGCGTATCTTTAACTGAACGAAGAGTGTCACGCTAGGCGCATACGAATGAAAACTGGTGGATTGGTGAATACGATGTTCAATGGCCTTAATCATTGACGTCACAATATACAAAAACAAGAAAATATTGGCTTAACAATCCAAGATGACAGCGCCCATGTGTCTTACGGAGAATAGTTTATATATATATATATATATATATATATATATATATATATATATATATATATATATATATATATATATATATATATATATATATATATATATATATATACGTATAGCAAGCATAAACGTTCCAATAAAGTCATGTGTCTTACGGAGAATAGTTTATATATATATATATATATATATATATATATATATATATATATATATATATATATACGTATAGCAAGCATAAACGTTCCAATAAAGTCAACTGTTCAGACGAAAAACACGTCGGGATGAACAAGGAGAACACTGCAAACGCCAACCAAACAGACAGACAGACAAAGAACTTTGTTGAGACAAATAACTTTTTGGTCGACCAAAGGTCAATGACCTTTAAGCTGCTTTTAAGTGACTAAGAACGCGCTCTGCGCTTACTTACCCATCAAGAACGCATGCGAGCGTGTCGCAAGGAGCTGGCATGCTCTATTCATTATTTATTTTTAACTTTCGAATAGTAGTCGAATAGTAGTGCTCTCATTTCTCTACCACTATCATGCACGTAGAGAAATGAGAGCAGTCAACCTCAACAAACATAAGCGCGGAATTTAAAGTTAGTTTCTCAGTTTCTCGAAACAAACGTTTTCCAAAGACACGTTCTACGTAGAAGAATATTCATTGCTACAGCTTTACGAGCCAGAAAAACGAAAAGACTATGAGGCAAGACGCAGAGGAGGGCAGACACAGCGCAAAAGGTACGAGACGTAGTGAAGAAACGAACTGACAGACAGACCGCGTCTGTCAGTTCGTTTCTTCACTTCATCCCCGTACTCTTTGGGCCGTGTCTGTTTTTTAATTGAGTTTGAACCAACTAACTCTAAAGGAAGTCCTGTTGACTATAATTTGGGCAACCTGGGGTGACTTAATGTCCACCTATGCACGGGCCTCGAGCATTTTCATATTCATGAAAAGTGCGACCACCGTGTGAAGAATCGAACCCTTGACCTTCACTTCAGCAGCCGCAAAGCCGTAGCCATTGTACCGCTGCACGTCGCAACTTCACATGGTGAACTCTACCACACCGTGCCGCGGCAACTCAAACCGCTACATCACCTCAGCGGGGTCAATATACTCTAGCAGATTACGTGCAACAACCCGCGCACAAAACGAAAGAGAATAAGGACGTAGAGAAAGACGGTGTAAGAGGGGAGGCCACGACGAAACGAAGCAGACCCATTACTGCACGCAACTACGAAACTTCAGAGGAGAGGTCGCCTACGCTTGCTATATGTGAAACAAAGAGGCCTCGACAGTGAAAAACCCCCGTAGCGCCATTTCTAAGAGGGCGCCGAAATTCAAAATTGACGTAACGACACGCACATCACGCTTTGCATCCCAACTGTATACGCGCATTCGTTGCCCTCTCCTTCTTATGGCTTATCTTTTTTTTTTCAAAAATCTAGGCGCGGCGTCACCATGGCCTGAATTACGACCTCAAACGTGGAACGTAAAATTAATTGCTCGTCGTGCATAGCGCGCGCGAGAAAGTGATTCGGCGAAAGCAAGGTTACCGCCGAAAGTGTGGAACCAATTCTGAAGCGAGGACGCCGTCGTCGTATAAGAAAACACCGAGCGCACGCAGCAATCATTTTCTTTGAAGCCCCAAGTGGGACACGACGCGAGCGAAACAAAAAAAAAAAAACGAGGCGGGCGTAAAGGAAGAAGAACAGAACATACTCCACGACAGAAAGCGGCTCGTAATTGTTTTGCATTTACGAGTTCACAGAGAGCACACTGCATGTACGGCACTGTCCACTGTTAAAAGGAACGTTCGAATGCGCATTTTCCTAAACGTTCCGTAACCCGCAGCTTACTGTAGCCGCGGTATACCAACATACGCAATTTTTACTCTGGTGGTTATACGTTGTCGAGCTCGTGTCGTTAGTGCGTCATGTATATATATTATATATATATAATAATAAGGAAGTCCTCTGGCAGGTTTTCGCAGCTTAACTCACATATCGGGACAATAGATCTCAAAAACAACTAAATAGAGCGCTTCACGCTTATACAGAAAACGAGCTTCACGCCTGTTCAAACGAAATACTCCGAACACACGTGTCAAAAGCGTCAACCCAATCGACAGCATCGCGTCGAGAAACTGGGGCGTTCCATGCAGCCATGACATGCAATGTGATAACGAAGCAGGAAAAGAACAATGGTAGGAAAGCTAACAGTATCCGTTGATGGTCGAGTTGTTTCATTGTAGTTAAACATACGACATAACGCGAAATCGACATGGGTAAAGAAACAAAGGCAAGAAGATGCGAGCGCTTGCTCTGTCTTCGTCTTAGCCGTATTGCGAAAACCCAGCACATAGGTCCGCTTTGTAAACCGGTAATATTGCAGGGAAGAATATGCGATAGTAGGGACACTTGGTTGTTTATTTATAAACGCGATGTCTAAACAACAACCGTGGCCAGCCAGGCTTGCAAATAACAATAACCCGTGAAATAAGGTTGAAAGCTGGACTAAAGCCCACAGTTGGTATATCCTTCTAGTCCCTTTGCTTCCCTCAAAAGTGCGCCACATCAACGTACGGTATAGAAGAACCTGTGCACTGCTGATGAGGCTGTGAAAATATTTACGTTATACTCATTGCTGATAGTGGCATATAGCCAAATCTAATAGGCAGCTAGCATTGGCCTATTAGATATTAGACATTGGGACTAGAGAAAACAGTCCCCCCTCCTCCCCCCGATACGAAATAAATTTCTGGCAGCCATGTTTAAAGCATCCGTACATTACGCAACCTGTGTAACGGAAAAAGTGATTAGCAATATCATGCCACTGTTGTTGATTATGGATCAAGGGTCCCCGCGTGGCAATGCGGCTCTAAATGTTACTTTTGAGGAACACATCGCGTCCACTGCAGCGCGTCACTGTGGTAAAATGGTGTTGCTAGGGTGGAGGGAGAGAGGAGCGAATGCCCCTTTTGCACATCCTTGCCGGCGCTGATGCATTAGAGCGAGCTAATATGGCGACTTGCGCTATAAAACGGGCACGGTTCGCCCTCTATAAGTTACCTTTAATAGTAGTTGCTTCTGTAATAGTCATCATTGACGATGATGATCACAGAAAAAAAAGCGTGAAGGGCAGGCGGCTGACGTCATACTTTCGTCTCGGCGTGAATGTAGACATGAACTAACGGTTGGTCATTCACTTCGGCAATACCTTACCTCTCTACGCCGTGCCGAATAAAAGTAAGTTTCTTAAGATCACATTTCGCAAACAAAACTACTGTAGCGCCTCATTGCATTACTGATCTCCCTCTCTGTCTCCCTCTTTCCGTTTCGCATGGGTGTCGTTACAATACCTTCATCTACAGTCGGGGTGGAAAAGCAAAGAAGCCGCAGAACAGAACGAGGTGCAAAGACCACCACCACCGTGCGGCTCGGTAATGCCCTGCGGACTTCGTTGCAGCGCACTCGTCGTGTACTGCATGAGACACGGTGCTGCTCGCAACGTTAAAATAGGACAAGGGCAGCAAAGAAAAAAGAATGCATGCAGCTGCGGGCGGGCGATCTGCCCGTGTACACACAAAGTGCAGGCACGCCAAGGAATGCGAAGTCACATCGTTATCCCGAGTGACGCCCGCTTCATTTCCGCGATGGAAAAAGACCTTGGGCGAGGCTGTGGAAGAGACCGGTGATGCGCGACTGCATGCTGTAGTATAGCGAGAAAGAAAGAAGGAAAAAAAGAGATGGAGAGAGAAATCAAACACGTATAATCGGTCACTATATATTCCGTAGTTTCCTACGAAAAGGTAACTCCAGAGTATGGGGCAATGACAGGCATGAGAGTAAGCCTTGCTTTACCTAAAGAGCAATCGAGAGGGCAATATTGAGAGTGAGTGCGTGTGAAGGCTCCCTAGCGCAATGAATACAATATATGGATGAAAAGAAAACGACAACTTTCGCGTTTTGAATCGTCTCAGGCAAATTGATAAGGGACGATGTGTGTTCTTAGTTACGAGGTTTCATTCCCACTTGATTTATTGCAACTACACTTACTTTATTTTAAACTTCCGTTATCTGTCGGCTTCGTACGTGTGCGACGAACCGTACTCGGACCTCTGGATTACTTATCAGTGTTCACTATATAAGGTGTACCTCTATACTATTGCTCATAATGTTCAGCGTTCGTGCATCATGACACAGTGTACTCAGGGTAATAACCCCTCCTCTACAAGCATAACCCGCTCTAAAAGCTGATTTTCACTGGTGTAATTTCAGCTCTTATGCTGTCACGTTCGATTCGGTGCACAGACGTGGCTTTGTGGAGGACAACGGCATGCCAATGTCTTTAGTAACCATTCGCAAGGGCACGTGAGCAAACCAGGAAAATAAGATTCAACAGTGGAGGTAGCGTTCAGTAATGATGAATTACACTAAGAACAATTGGCGAACAGAGCGTGACTCAGCTTGGCGGCGTGCGCTATACCTAATAGCCACCTGTGCGCTCTCTTAGTGATCGCGATTGTGCTCGAACACTATTCATGTGGCCACTTGAAGGTTCGCTGCGAGCTGTGCTAAATCATTTAGTCGCGTATGAAATCTTATGTATCGCATTCCATCGTCGGTTCTGATCGAAATGAATCATGACGAGTGATGGGCGGCATGTAGTCAGACTCTTGCCTCTATTTCCTCTCTCTCTTTTTTTTTCCTCTACTACCGATAGGTCGACAACGTTACGTGTTGTCATATAGTTTGTATCTAAGGGCTAGAATGGGGTAACATGAAACATATTCGATTGCATTCATAGCTATTTCACTTTATGTACACGTACTAATTATTTCCCCAGCTAATAATTGGTATAATAATGTCATGCTTGCTGCCAAGACACAACATATTGCGTTCATGACAACCAGGCGTCGCCACGAAGTACAACAAAATCCTTTATAATTTTGTACTCCTTCTTGGAGCAGTTTGTCAATTATGAATCCTTATTAACTTTTTCAATCAGCAGTCTAGCATCCGTCCATCCATCCAATTCACTCCAGTATAATGTATGTATGTATGTATGTATGTATGTATGTATGTATGTATGTATGTATGTATGTATGTATGTATGTATGTATGTATGTATGTATGTATGTATGTATGTATGTATGTATGTATGTATGTATGTATGTATGTATGTACGTCAGTGAGAATGTCTATCTATCTATCTATCTATCTATCTATCTATCTATCTATCTATCTATCTATCTATCTATCTATCTATCTATCTATCTATCTATCTATCTATCTATCTATCGACTAGCCGCCTAAGACTGGGTGCTCTGGCGATCGAACCCTTAACTTGAGGTAAACCAAAATTATATTAGTGTGGTAGGGTAAGATGGTTTGACGAATGCGGCTCGCTGGTCAAGACATGATTAATGTCACAATCTCGTCGCGTACGTCGCCAAACACTTTCCGCCAGACAATGATACATACCTGCGGGCAGGTATGTGCCACTGCTATGCGGGTATGTGCCACAAGTAACTGACACTTTATATCTATCCTGAAACGGCGAGAACACACACTATTTTAATGCGTGAGCGTTATGAAAAAGCTGACATCGGCAGCGTCGATCCGATGAATGCAAAGAATTAATGTGAGGATCCCAGCAGGAATCAAACCCCAACATTCTGCGCAGGCAATCAAGTATACTACCGCAGAGCCACGCCAGGTCTCGGAGCTACATTTCAAATATACGCTCAAGTTCATTAAAAAGCACTGGCAATCGAATTTCATAATCATTACATGTGTACACCTATGATACAGCAGTCACGTCAGTTTAACTTCAATTGTAGTCAAGTGTCATTCGCTGAATTTGATTAATGCAGCAGTGTCCAGGGCACAAGTCCAGGGCTACTATCTTCGCCAGCATTAGCGCTGCATATCAGCTTAGCGCTTCTGGTGTTGTTAATATCGATCTTGCTGATGGCATCGTTACATAACTCTAAACAACTGGTTGTTTAAAACATACGCAGCAGCTTAACGTATGTATGTGCGTGCACCTGTACGTATATTTGGCGCTAGTTCATGACGTTTCGGTCAATAAAAAAAAATCACGCCATAGTGGCATTTCCAGCGCATGCTTCACATAACATCGATTGCCACGGTGCAGGGGATCTGCCGAATTCTCAGCTTAGGACGACATCAACTGCATATGTATAAAAAAGATTACGTATGTAATGCAATGCGTATACCTGTACGTACGTACGTACGTACGTACGTACGTATGTATGTACGTATGTATGTATGTATGTATGTATGTATGTATGTATGTATGTATGTATGTATGTAT